>CM076583.1:0-351003 GCA_034641835.2 Pinus albicaulis
TAGAAATTCCCCATTTTGGGATATTACAGTGGTATCAGAGCATAATATTGGTTCAGCCTATTGTTTGGTCAATTTAGTGTGTCCTAAATTGCTGCATTTAATTTGTCAATCCGGGAATCGTAAGCTGATGAAGTGCGGCGCACTATATGTGCAAGATAACCTATTTCTTAACTTTTTATCGTTTTTGGTTTTTCTAAGGTGAAATGGAAATTCTAAAATGAAAACAAGTTTGGTTATATTTGTTCAAGGAAGTGATATCCCCTATAATGATTTACCAACTTGAAACTTTTAAAAGCAAATTGAAAATTACAGTGACAAGACTTGAAAGAAAGTAAAAGTGTACTGCTGAAATGAAAAGATGCTGCTAATCTAATGAATCAAAACAAGAAACTAGTGAACATGAAAACTAAACTATTCTTGCTGCCAACTGAACACAAAAGAAACTACGCTTATGGAAATTCAAAATTGCAATGAAATAAATCTAAATCAGATTACATCAATTCATTTTCTGACCCTTCATCATTAGACTAGCTATGACTTGCGGAAGTAATCATAAACAACTTGTGTAACTGATATTTAATTCGCAGAAAGTAAACTAATACTAAACCATACACACATGATTCAATCCCTCGCCATCAGTCCAGCTGTGGCTTTCGGAGGCAACTGAAGATGTCATACATGATTTAATATATCTAAATTTGCTGAAAAGAAACTAATACTAAACTACACATTTCATAATGCAGCCCCTCACCATCAGTCCAGCTGTGGCTTTCGGAGGTAACTGAAGACGCTATGAGAAGCTTAATATATCTAAATTTTCAGAAAAGAAACTAATGCTAAACTACACATTTCATCATGCAGTCCCTCACCATCAGTCCAGCTGTGGCTTTCGGAGGCAACTGAAGATGCTATGAGCAGCTTAATATATTTAAATTTAACTACTAAATCAGATAAACAAAACTGAAATGTACAAAGCAAGACTGAAGTTAAACAAATGCTATGAAAAGGAAACTAGCAGCAGAATAATGTTAGTCTCATATCATTAGCCAAAATACTATGAAAATGCCAGGGCTGTCTACCTAAAACCTGCACAAGATGAAGAAAGCGATGGTGATTAACATTATTACAGCTATGAAAGAACGAGAAATGAAATGGATATTGTAAATGTATAAAGCAGAGGAAATGAAACAAGCGTAAAGTATGAACATATGGATGGATTATGATACAATGACTTTTAAAAGAAATGAAATGAGAAATATCAGCGATACACAAAACCTTAGGCGAGGGGGCCCTCTACACGGCCTTGGTAACGATCCTCAAACACGAATTAAGTTGAAAAACATGAATCTTCTCATATTAAGTTCATTACGAGAATGGTAGTGATTACGGCTCAAGGCGGCATAATCACTACAAAGCAAACTATGAATATAGTCTGACATCAACTATCAACTAACAACTAACTTTATGTGTGTACAGCACTCTATATATAACAATAAGCGTAATTGTCTCTTAAAGTTCATGATGGCGAGCACGTAGACCACTACGTCCACGGATATAGGAGTATGGCCGTGTTGGAAAGTGAGATACGGAAGGTGGATGCTTGAATTCGACTCCAGAGCTATGCACAGATGTCGATTTAACCTCCGCAAGCTTAGAAACGGCCGTATGGATGTTTATGTGCCACGAAACAGAGTCCGGCCGACATGAAACTCCATAGTTGACTTCCATGTGGACGCCTTTGACCGCGACTTCTTTGGGCGAGTTTGCTTGAACCAATAGGACACGAACCATGTCCACGTCATTCCTAGCCTGCCCATGTGGCTCGTTTCCCTTGTAGACACCTGTAGCATATAGTTCCACAAAATAGGCATAGGAAAGTGGCAGATTCCTTGTTGAATGAACAAAATCTAGATCAAATAGAAAACACAAAAATATAATTAAAAACCATGTTAGATACCCTTTTGCACATGATATTGACAATTTGGGAGGTTTAGGTGAGTGAAAAAGGTATGGAAAAGTGTATGGAAAAGATGCAAATTAGGGACTCAACATACCCCCACTGTGAAGGTGTTGCATGTCCTCATGCAACCAAAATTTTGATACTCTTTGTTCAGTTCATGTGCCTTGATACTTCAGCCAGCACATCCAACCCCCTTCTCTTCTTCTTTGGTACTGCCATCATTCTGGGTTTCTTCATTAAGCACCTAAATTTGATATTTACAAGTGCTCTGCTCAATTTATGGCATTTCCTTTTTAATTTCTTATTCTTCTTTTGCCAAATTCCCAAATGTAACATAGTATTATCATGGATGATCTTGTCCAGTTTGCCTTGTTCTTTCAATGTTTCATTTTCATTTTTGATGTGCCGATTTAAAATCTCCAGCTCAAAAATTTCCTGTTTTAATGACTGAACTAAATCATCCTGCAATGTATGAGGCTGAATGGAAGAGGTACTTGGACCTGTGGCTGCCTTTTCCAAGGATTCTATATAGTCATATACCTCTTGCTGCTTGGGGTCTACTTCCGGTGTCATTTTCATTGGGCTGTCCCCAAAATGCTGTAAAGGAGAATTATGTTCAAAATCTGGCCGAGGAGGGCTTACATCAATATTTTGCTGAGAATAAGATGGAGTATGCTCATTTTCTGATTGGGAATGAAAGGAATCAGGTTCACTAACTGACTGAAATGGACTATGGTCAGTTGGAGACTGTTCAGATGTCTCCTCACCCAAATCAATGAAATGAGGACCCTTAATTTGTGTTTTTCTCAATTTTCCCTTAAGCCTGCTGCTTCTCCTCACATGTTGTGGTACACTACCCTTTTGTTCTTGTTTTCCTGTCTCTGCCTTCTTGGATATAGATGACTGTTTTTGAAGAAAAACTAATCTTTCAGATAGTATTTGGTGATCTTCTTCTTCAGAAGAAGGAGTTTTATGGACAGCCTCAATAATTTCTTTCCCTTTTTGTATTATTGGCTTCTTAGCTTTAATTTCCTTCTTCTTCCTTTTTACCAATCTCTCTTCCCTATCAGTTTTTTTCATAGTAGTAGTAGAAGTATTTTGGATTTCATCTATTGTTCTTTTCCTTCTACTTCTTTTTGATGTGCTAGCTGCGGGAATTTCCTGAGTAGGAGCAATTTGGGTTTCAACATTCATTCTCTTTCTTCTACTCCTTCTAATTGAACTACCTTCAGGAATTTCCTGAGGTTCTTCAAAGAAGTTTCTAACTAAGAATTGTTCCCATGTATCTTTTCTTTCCTTTAGCTCCTTTTCAATCAGAATTTTTATAAGGCCGTGGTGATAAAGATGAGGCTCTACATCTCCCAAGTGTTTTTGAACAGTCACAGCCATTTTCTTTAAGCTATTGAATAGGAAATAAGGGAGATTAAGAGTTTGGTTTTCAAGAAAATTCATCAATAGCCTAGTATGGTACATGTACATAGAGCCAAAACGGCCTTCACATGTAATAAATTTCTGAACAATGAGTAGTAAAGTGGCCCATTCATCTTTTATTGCATGTACAGGGATTCCTCTTTTGAAAACAGTGATATCCATACCTTGATTTCGGAGGATTGTTCTCCATGCCTCATCACTGATACTTTTATTTTTGAACCAACGTTCTCCTTCCTGAAGAAGCTCTGTGGCTATTGCTATTGATGTTTCATTGACCAAAAACTTGAGGTCTCCCACTTCTGCTTCCGAGCCATTAAATGATCTTGCAAACGCTTTTGTAACTTCTCTGTGGTAACCCCTGAATTTCTGAATAAAACGCAGCCATTTAGCTTTCCTCAACATCTCTTTTGCTTGTGGAAATCCCTCTATAAACTTCGGTCCTTCCGGCTCTGCCCTTAATAATTTTTCCATTTTACTTCTCTGTGCTTCACAGGCTTGCCTCTGTGAGGGTTTAAGTGGAAATGGAACGATGGAATACACAGGATCGAGCACAATACTGTGGGGATGTTATCATAAAATGGAAATGAGCACCATAAACGGAATGGAGTAAGACTGTGGGTGGATATACGGGAGTGAGAGTGAGCAAAAGGAACGGAATGGAGTGAAACAGGGAGTGAGAATGAGTAGAATGGGGTTTTGTAAACACGACAGAGACACGACAAAAGAGGTTAAAAAAGTATAATGCATTCAGCCGTATTTTGAATTTTGGTGGCTGTGTAATAAATATAAACACGTTTCAATCAACGGTTATTAAGTTATGCGGCTTGTAAGAGTCCTTTGTCAACTCAAATACGTATCATTATCTCCGGTGGGATATTAGAACATGAGTGAGAATCGGAATTTCAATGATGAAACCGTTTATGAATAAATGCAAGAGGATAACATGGAGATCGTGGAAGGTTACGGGACTGTCAATATAATCATTGCGCGTTATGGGTAGAGCTCATAGTTTAAAATTACATAAAAATGTGTTTTTTTATACTATTAGAAATAAACTTTATTCATACCTTTGGAATCCTTGCTTTTGCCCTTGGTCTTCAACTGATTGATCTTCATTAGTGTCTTGAATGTCCCATTGATCCTCACATTTTATTTGCAGTATAGAAAGAACATTACAGTAGCACATTTCTTTGAAAAGCAGTGGTAAGCTGCAGATCTTCCTTGAGTATGAAGCCCAGAGTCATTACGGAAACATGAATGTCATTTGAGCACGACATTTATGGCTGAAATAGAAATGAACAAATGACAGATGACCAGGTGGAAATGGTCATAAAAAAGATTTTTATTGATGGAATGGATGAAATGAAGTGGAATGAAGTGAAATGAAATGAAATGAAATGAAATGAAATGAAGTGGAATGAAATGGAGTGGGTGGTGAAATGAAATGAAATGAAAGACATATTTTTTTTTTGGAAAATATAGAGTGTCAGGTGCCCCTGATTTTCACCCTATATTTTCTGCATAAGACTGCCAATCAATGATTGGTTTTCAGGCTTATACCATTTTTTTTTTTTTTTTTTTTTTTTTTTAAACTAAAAAACAAAAGCTAGGCTGGTGGAGAAGAAGAATTCTTCTGTACCAGCCTGATTGCAGAACTTTCTTGAAACATCTTGACAAAATCCTCTTTAGAGAGTGGCTTATGATAAACTTTCAATCTATGGCCATTCACAATAAGAGGAGTTTGAAACTCATCAATGGTCTTGATTCTTACAGCTCCATTGTTAAAGATTTTGTCAATCTCATATGGCCCAAGCCAATGAGTCTGAAATTTCCCTTGAAAATCTTTAAACTTGGAGTCAAATAACAATGCCCAATCTCCTTCTTGAAACTTTTTCTCTTTGATATATTTGTCATGACATTTAGTTCTTTGACATTGAACTAGATCAGTTCTTAGAATTGCTTCTTGTCTGATCTCATCTAGCTCATTCAACTGCTCCATTCTATGCTTTTGGGCTTCTGATAAGTCCATCCCCAACTGAACTGCTATCTTGAAGGTCTTGACTTGGAACTCAATGGGGAGCAAGACTTCTTTCCCATAAACAAGTTCATAGGGAGAATGTCTTGTTGTATTCCTCCATGTAGTTCTGTAGGCCCACAAGGCTTCTGGAAGCCTTTCTTCCCAATCTCTCCTATGTAGATGAACAGTTTTGGTGATGATACTTTCAAGAACTTTGTTTGTGGACTCCACTTGACCATTTTCTTGTGGATGGTAAGGAGTAGATCTTCTGTGCTTGATTTTGTATTCTTCCATCAACTTTTCCACCAAATTTGATGTGAATTGGCTCCCCTGATCTGTCACAATTTCTCTTGGAACACCAAAGCGAGTAAAAATATCCTCATAAAGAAAATGAACTGAATTTTCAGTAGCAGATACTAATTCTTTAGCTTCTACCCATTTAGTAACATAATCAGTGCAAACCAATATATACTTCTTTTGCTTATATGGTGGATTAATAGGTCCAATGAAATCTAAAGCCCATTTTTCAAAGGGTTCAATGAGTACCTGTGTTTGCAATGGCATTTCATTTGAAAGGGTAGGTTTCCCTACTCTTTGGCGGCTATCACACCTTTTGAAATATTGTTTTGCATCTTTGAAGAGAGAAGGCCAATAATATCCCAAGGAAAGGATTTTATAGGCCGTCCTTTTGTCCGCAAAGTGTCCGCCGCATGGTTCATCATGACATGCCTTAAGAATATCAGGCATTTCATCTTCCCTGACACATCTTCTGATCACAAGATCTGGCCCTGTTTTAAACAATTCGTTAGAAATCCATGAATATCTTGAACTCTCCTGAATAATTTTTCGTTTTTCTCTGGGAAATAAATGTGAAGGTAGTTTCCCTGTAACCAAATAGTTAGCAATATCTGCATACCAAGGGGTCTTAATAGTTACTGCAAACAAATATTCATCAGGAAACTTATCTTCTACAGGAGAATCTTCTTTAGTATTTTGAATTCTAGACAAGAAATCAGCTACTGTATTCTGTTTTCCTGGTCTATCTAACACAGTACTATTGAATTCTTGCAAAAGTAAAAGCCATCTTGTCACTCTGCCATTAGTAACAGGTTTGTTCATTAAATATCTAATTGCAGAATGGTCAGTATGAATAAAAGTTTCATAGCCTGTTATGTAATGTCTAAACTTATTAATTGCATGAACAACAGCTAAAAACTCTTTTTCAGTCACAGTATAGTTCAACTCTGTGGGAGTCAAATTTTTATTGGTGTAATAAATGGCATAAGGAATTAAATCTTTTTGACCCAACACAGCTCCAAGAGCTGTATCTGAAGCATCTGTAGAAATATGGAAAGGAAGTTTCCAATTTGGTCCTCTCAAGATAGGTGCTTGAGATATTCTTGTTTTCAAAGTTTCAAAAGCGGATTGACAATCAGGATCCCATTTAAATTCACAGTCTTTTGTAAGCAACTTGAAGAGTGGAGATGCTATTTTAGTGAAGTTTTCTATAAATCTTCTATAGTAACCGGTAAATCCTAGAAAACTTCTAACATCTCTTTGACAATTTGGAATAGGCAACTTGGAGATGACTTCAACTTTTGATCTATCAACCTTAATCCCATCTCCCGAAATATGATGTCCTAAAACAATCCCTTCAGTAAACATCATAAAGCATTTTTCATGGCTTAATGAAAGGTTTGTTTCTTTACATCTTATAAGAAATTTTTTCAAATTTTCTAATGCCTCTTCAAATGAATTACCATAAACTGTAAAATCATCCATATAAACCTCTACACAATCATGGATTAGATCAGAAAAAATTCCTAGTACTACTCTTTGGAATGTTGCAGGTGCATTACATAACCCAAAAGGAAGCACTCGGTAGGAAAAAGTTCCCCATGGACAAGTAAATGTGGTCTTATCTTGATCTTGAGGTGCTACCTGAATTTGATTATAGCCACTAAAACCATCCAAAAATGAAAAGTACTTTTTACCTGCTAATGTATCTAATACCTGATCAATAAAAGGCAAAGGAAAGTGATCCTTCAAAGTTGCTTTGTTCAACTCCCTGTAATCAATGCATACTCTCTATTTACCATTCTTTTTAGGTACTATAACCAAAGGAGAAACCCATCGGCTATCTGAAATTGGATAAATGAAGTTTACATTGAGAAGTTTTTGGAGCTCTTCTTTCACTATCTCTCTAAGATTTGGATTCATCCTTCTTTGAGGTTGTCTGATTGGTCTACTGTTTTCCTCAATATAGATATGATGGATGCAAGTATTAGGATCAATACCCTTCATGTCAGTATACTCCCATGCAAATGCAGTAGAATGTTTTTGCAAGATTCTGGTTAGTTCTTCTTGTTGTGACTTCTCCGGATGTTTATTGATATTCAATGTCTTTTCTGGAAAAATCTCAAAAACAGAATTACCAAATTCTTCCATAGAGTAAAGAGACATTTGTCTTGATGATAAATATTCTATGTCAGATTCCAACTGAAATTGTGTGGGGTCATATTCTGAAGTTATCTCAAAATTTTCTAATGTGTTCGGAATTTGACTATCCTCACTAATTTCAGAAATGGTAAAGACAAGTTGTATAGTGTTCTCATCATCGACCCATTCATTGTCTCCTATTTCTGTGATTGCTCTTGCTGGAGGATACAAATTGAATTTCTTTGTCGAATTACCATTAGAAATGTACATGTCTCCGGATCTACAACTAATAAAAGCATCAGCTGTGGCCAGCCAAGGTCTTCCTAAGATAATTGGATGTCCTCCTAGATTACTTTTGGGAGTCAAAATCATAAAGTCTATTGGATATTCCCAAGAATCTAAGGAGACTGAAATATCTTCTAATACACCATCTGGTTTAATAACCGATCGATCTGCAAGTTGCAATAAAGTAGGTGTAAAAGAAGGTTAGGAAGTTTTAACTGTTCCATAGTCTGTCTACTCATAATGTTGATAGCAGCCCCTAAGTCAATCAATGTGTTTGGAATTTCTATCCCATTTATATGTGTCTTGACAATTGGACTTTCTGGATCTACATACTTCTGCATGGTAATTTTTCCCATCATAATGTCTGCAATCTTTCCTACCAGGTGGATTCTTCTTGTGTCTTTTAGCTTCCTTCCTGGTCTTTTGAAACTCAACTCCTTTATGGTTTTTGCTAAAATAGGAATTTCTCGAATGGCTTGTAGCAATGGAATCTTGATACAAACATTCTTCAATTCATCTAGAAAGTCATAGTTAGGCAACAAGATTTGTTTTTCCACCCCCTTATCAATTTGTAGTCTTTACGGAAAAGGAGGTGTAGATGAAGATACAGGTTGCTCAACTATAGGAGTTGTGGATGTTAGCTTTTCTTTTTCTTTTTGAATTTTTGAATTTTGAAGAGATTCTTCCTCAGAACCCTTATTGACTTGAAGAGAGTCCTCTTCAGAGGTATCTTGCTCTTGAATGTCGATAGAAGGTTTTTCTAAGATTCTACCAGATCTGAGTTGTACATCGTTGAGAGGAAAAATCATATAGGTAGGAAATTGTTGTCCTTCTACCATATAAGTAGTTTGAGGATTCTTATTGTTAGGATTTGGCAATGGCTGAGCTGGAAGTTGATTTTTCTTCTGTTGGTATGGGAGCATGAGTTGAGGATTTGTATTTTTTTGAGAAGGTTGTTGTTGTGGAAATGGCAATGAAAGTTGTGGATTTTGGCTTGGAAATTGTGGAGCTTGTTGATTTTGAAAAGATGGAGGATATTGATAAAATTGAGCAAATCTCCCATAAGGACTTTGCATCCCTTGTACCCATGGCTGATATGAATTTTGATGTTGGGGCCAAGGTTGTTGCCAAGGATTCCAATTTGGTGGGGTTTGAAAATTCATAGGGTTATTAAACCCTTGAGATTGTTGTCCCTGCCAAGGTCTCCTTGCGACAAAACAGAGAGATTCTACTGAATTTGGATCTTCTTGAAAAACAGCTTTGAGTCCAGGGATTGAAGGACAATCCTTGATCTCATGATTTTCTGAGCAAATCATACATGTTTCTACAACTTTTGCATCCAAGGGACATTCCCTTAAAGCATGTTTCTTTCTACATTTCGGACAAAAGATGGCTAAAGCATCTATTTCTGTTTTCTGCTTGTTTTGGATTTTAAGGGTGTCTAGTTGTTCACTAAGGCTCCCTAAGATATCAGTTTTGAACTCATCAAGCATATTACCAATCTCTGCCCTACTTACCGATCCAGTTGCATATTTGTTAGCCCTAATAAGAGAAGAATCCCTAGGCCCTTTTCCAGTTTTAGATTTTCCTCTTGAGAGATGGATACATAGTTCTGTTATGTCACGAAATGGGAGCTGAGAAATGTCTCCTGTCCCCATCATGTTTAAAATGTCTATCCATTCATCTCTAATGGCTTTTAATAGGAGGGCTTTCAAGGTTTCATTATCTAAGTTACTCATCTTTGCTCTTTTCAAGTTGTATTGAAATCTTTCAATTAAGTCTTCCAAATTTTCATCTTCTTTTTGCATCATTTTGAATACCTCATCCTTGTGATTGGTGGGCATACAATAGTCCAAGTATCTGTCCAAAAATGTTTGTTTCATATCATTCCAAGTCTTGATAGATTGAGTGGCTAATCCCATGAACCATTTCAAAGCAGATCCCTTCAATGTTGAAGGAAACAGTTTGAGTTTTTGAGAATCTTCCATATAGTCATAAGTTCGGCACACTACTTCAAACTCAAGCAGAAATGTTTCAGGATCCTCACTTCGCAATCCATAAAAGTTAGGGAGAACAGATGGTGAGATATTTTTCATTGTTGCATGAGTTTCCTCATCAACTATAGGAAATCCAAGCAAATTGTCCCTATTTCTACCATCATTTCCTTCACCATTGTTATCTCCATTATCTCCTCCTCTTCTACCTCCACCTCTATTTATTACTTCCTCTGCCATGATAGTTTCTTTAGAGTCTTTGTGGTCCTCTAGTTCTTCTACCAAGGAAGGATGAGAGAAAGTCTCTTTGTTTTCTAAGTGGGTTTTAGTAGGTGGTATAGGAGAATCCTCTAATTCAGCTGTTCCTTGATTTCCAAAATTCTTAAGGCTAGGGGTAGATGGTGGTGAATTTGGTCTATGCCTTGAAGAAGATGGAGTTATGAAAATCGAACTCTTGGCTTTAGCTATAAACCTTCCCCTAGAATCTCTTGCTCTATGCATGTCATTTTTTATTTTTTAAAAAGTTGGGCTAATAATTCTCTTTCTGATCTTCTAGATCACACTAGGTGCAAGAAGAGAGCATACTTAAGAAATTACTAAACCAATAACTCTCTTTTCTGATCCTCCAGATCACACTAGGTGCAAGAGGAGAGCATACTTCAAGAAGTTATCAAGTTTTCCCTTCTTTTATGATTTTATGTTTTTTTTTAAGAAATTGGCTACCTATTTACACTTCCCCGGCAACGACGCCAAAATGTTTGGTCAATTTAGTGTGTCCTAAATTGCTGCATTTAATTTGTCAATCCGGGAATCGTAAGCTGATGAAGTGCAGCGCACTATATGTGCAAGATAACCTATTTCTTAACTTTTTTCGTTTTTGGTATTTCTAAGGTGAAATGGGAATTCTAAAATGAAAAACAAGTTTGGTTATATTTGTTCAAGGAAGTGATATCCCCTATAATGATTTACCAATATTGAAACTTTAAAAGCAAATTGAAAATTACAATGACAAGACTTGAAAGAAAGTAAAAGTGTACTGCTGAAATGAAAAGGTGCTGCTAATCTAATGAATCAAAACGGGAAACTAGTGAACATGAAAACCAAACTATTCTTGCTGCCAACTAAACACAAAAGAAACTACGCTTATGGAAATTCAAAATTGCAATAAAATAAATCTAAATCAGATTACATCAATTCATTTTCTGACCCTTCATCATTAGACCAGCTATGACTTTCGGAAGTAATCATAAACAACTTGTGTAACTGATATTTAATTTGCAGAAAGTAAACTAATACTAAACCATACACCCATGATTCAATCCCTCGCCATCAGTCCAGCTGTGTCTTTCGGAGGCAACTGAAGATGTCATACATGATTTAATATATCTAAATTTGCAGAAAAGAAACTAATACTAAACTGCACATTTCATAATGCAGTCCCTCACCATCAGTCCAGTTGTGGCTTTCGGAGGCAAATGAAGACGCTATGAGCAGCTTAATATATCTAAATTTGCAGAAAAGAAACTAATACTAAACTACACATTTCATAATGCAGTCCCTCACCATCAGTCCAGCTGTGGCTTTCGGAGGCAACTGAAAACGCTATGAGCATCTTAATATATCTAAATTTAACTACTGAATCAGATAAGCAAAACTGAAATGTACAAAGCAAGACTGAAGTTAAACAAAAGCTATGAAAAACAAACTAGCAGCAGAACAATGTTAGTTCATGTCATTAGTCAAAATGCTATAAAAATGCCCGGGTTGTCTACCTAAAACCTGCACAAGAAAACTGATCAGTGATTAACAATCATAAAAACATGAAAGACAGAAATTAAATGGAAATTATGGAAATGTATGAACAGAAATGAAACAACTACAAGATATGAACATATGATGGATTATGATACAATGACTTTTTTTTAAAAGAAATGAAATGAGAAATATATACACTAATACACAAAACCTTAGCTGAGCAGGGGCCCTCTACACAGCTTTGGTAACGATCCTCAAACACGAATTAAGTTGAAAACAGAGTCTCTTCACATTAAAAAGCAGTTCATTACAGAATGGTAGTGTTACGGCTCAAGGGCAGCGTAATCACTACAAAGCAAACATAACAGAGTACGAACATCAACTATCAATTAACAACTATCAACTAACTCTACGTGCGTATGCAAACGCTCTATATATAACAGCAAACTGTAACTGTTTCCTAAAGTTCATGATGACAGGGAGCACGTAGACCACTACAGCCACGGATATAGGAGTATGGCCGTGTTGGAAAGTGAATCTACGGAAGGTGGATGCTTGAATTCAACTCCAGAACTCTGCACAGATGTCGATTTAACCTCCGCCAGCTTAGAAACGGCCGTATGGATGTTTATTTGCCACGAAACAGAGTCCAGCCGACATGAAACTCCATAGTTGACTTCCACGTGGATGGCTTTGACCGCGGCTTCTTTGGACGAGTTTAATTGAACCAATAGGACACGAACCATGTCCTCATCATTCCTAGCCTGCCCATGTGGCTCATTTCCTTTGTAGACACCTGTAGCATATAGTTCCACAAAATAGCTGCGGAAAGTTGCAGCAGCTGCGGAAAGTGGAAAGTTTCCGTAGCTGTATGAACAAAATATAAATCAAATAGAAAACACAAAAACATAATTAAAAACCATGTTAGATACCCTTTTGCACATGATATTGACAATTTTGGGAGGTTTAGGTGAGTGAAAAATATATGGAAAAGTGTATGGAAAAGAAGCAAATTTGGGACTCAACAATGTTGATGTTAGCGAAGATGAGGTACAAGAGGAAATTTATGGTGTTAGACGAAGATAGCATGAGGAATGCTTCTCTAATAATTCAAGTGATGAAGATGAGGATGAAAAAACTGTTCCAAATCTGCAAACACGTTTTTATCTCCAACAAAGGGGAATTGGAGTAAGTATTTAAATCTTATAAGAGTGTGTGAGATTGTGATTCAAACATAGGGATTATTCTAATTTTTCCATAAAATTGGCAGGAACTGAAATGGATGGTACATAACACGAAGGAAGGGTGTCCAGTCAATGCAAATGGAATGGAATAAACAATTGTACAATCTTGGTGAGATTTGCACAAACAGTTGATATTATTTAAACCACGCTTTTCTTCATTCTTCAATTTTGATTGTATTTCTTTTCTGCACAGGAAATCATATGCATGGACTAGCACAGGCTACAATAGGTTACCACAAATTTCTAGAGGAAAATCTACAACTATACAATCAAGTTCATAATCTGAAAGATGTGCTTCCTGTTCGTTTGTCATAGTGTTATAGTTTAACTCACATGTTTAAAAAATATTATAACAAAGTAGGAATTAGGATTCTCTTTAAATTGTATATATCAAATATGTTGCATATTTATTCACAATTCAATGCGAATGAATAGTTTTAGGATTTTTCCTAAGAACTTGAGACATCGGTGCAACAAACTCCAGTGAACTTCTATATTGTTCTATGAAAAAATGCTAGAGTAGCATCCATTGTGCATGAAACCCAGTTTTTTGATGGGGGAGAAAACAAACTGAAGCTCAAGCTCGGGAGAGGAATCAGAACAACTCATAGAGAGAAATTCAATTGATTAGGGAATTCATGGAAATTTTGATCCAAGCGACAACTCCAGTAAAGCCTAGATTTTTTCACCAAACCTAGTAAAAGTTTTTAAAAGTACATGTTGAGTTCAAAAGTACTTATAAAAAGTATATATATATATATATATATATATATATATATATATATATATATAATAAAAATAAAAAACACCAAACTCAGTGTTGTGGATCATTTGCAATATCCTTTTATTTTAATTTTGAAAATACAAAAAAATAGAAAATTATCAAAAAGATATGTTGAAGTATTAAAGTTCATATACTTAGCATTAAAATATATCTACTCGTTGTATTAAAGTTAAAATTTTAACACTTTTAGGCTTTATGAAAGCGGGTCCCAATGCAGAGTTTAAACATCGATCACTTTATAGAGCGGGATCCGATGATGTATTAAAGCCCTGAGCAAAAGGCTCAACCCGCGGGCACTTGTGGCACGTGGGTTAACTCAGAGAGTGCCTCCACAGTTGATTGTGTTGACTATGAAGGTAACACAGATGGACGGTCCAGATTTACTACGGGAACATAAGCCAAAAAAATCCTCCGTACTTCGAGACCTCCCACAGTGACGTATGCTACCAAGTCAGTGACAGTTGTATTCCACGTCAGCATTTCGAACGTCCTTTGGCAAGCATTATCAACATTTCATTCCAAAAGCTCATTATTTTCCCAAATTTATCTATTGGTTGGTGTCCATTATGTACTCGGGAAAAATTTTCGTGATGAATTGCCAAAGGGAAAATGTTCTACAATTGCTAGCCCAATTAATTCGCCAAACTATATGATTAACCTCAGTTGAAATCATATTTTCAATTTTCTGATGCTTCCTTGATAGCGCACTATGTCAATTCTACAGGTCAGGAGTCCAATCAATTCATTCATTTTCTGAAGCCAAATACACAGGAATTTGTACCTAACAGGAAAGATTTCCCTATGGAGGTTTTTGATATTGAAGTCAAAATAGTGCTGAGCTGCATTGTAAAGATTTTGGGAAAGGATGATGACAGTACAATGGACAAGTCAGTCCTGGGAATGTTCGCCATGATGAAGAAGCTAGGAGTGTTGCTGGATATTCCATCTTATTGGTAGGAAACTGTTAACTCTTGGCTCATGAGTTTATCATTAACAGATTGGAGTTTCACACGCTGTTTTATTCACCAAAGATGAACATCAAAATATGGAAGAAGTGTAAAGCCTGGATGATAGATTTACCAAAGGATCCCTCGACTGCAAAGAAAGATAAATCAACCCGTCAAGGAAATGCAGTAGCACCGTCATCAATCCATATTCAGCATATAGATTAGGATTTTTATTTTCATGTTATCTCCTCTTTTAAAAGAGAGAATTTAATTATAATAAGTCATTTTTGAAGATATGTAATAGGTATTTTACGACATCCTAAGTAGTTAAAGTAGTTAAAATCATTCACAGCAGTTATAGACTGCTTTCAATTGTATTTAATGAGATGGAGAACACAGAGAAGGGTTCCGAGTTTTGGACCTTTAGACTGCAATTTTGTACTCAGATTTCAAATGTTTAATGAATGAAAAGCAAGTTTCTGGTATTCATTGATGTTGATGTGTCTTCTAGTTTACATTCTGTACTTTCCATCTCTGAATAAAATGAAGTAATGAAGCTGCAAGTCTCTTTTTACTTGTGTAAATAAGAGTTAAAACCCTTAATAGGCACTCTTTCATTTTAACTGTTTCTTCTCTTATAATTATTTTGGGGTTTAAGGTGATATATTTTATACAACATCATATCAGTTTGGCCTTCTTTCTTTCATGTTCTTCTGATCATTCCATTCAATATCGGTGGATAAAAGAATTATGGGCATTCATTATATTTGATCTCTGAGGGTTTAATGATAAATATGTGAAGGTGATTAAACGAAGACTAATATTTCTGTGACACGATTTTATAAATGTCTTAAGCACTGATTCCTTATCACAGCTAAGGGATTGTCTCTTAAGGTACAACATTTTTTGGTGTCGTTGCTGGGGACGAAGAAGTGAAATTCTTTCCCTCGGTTTTGTTCATATTTCCTCTAGTTGTTCAGAGAGGAGAAAATATCCAGCTGTGTTTTTATTTCATAAATTCTGGCATATAAGAAGCCACAGACGAGGTCAGATACCTCTCAGCAGAAAGTTCTTGTTCTTTCAGATCCAGAAAAGTTAGTTTCTAAAAAAGGCCAGAAACCAAGAACGCTTTCTACACCTTATGATACCTGTCCTGCACCAAGAAATAGTTCCCATACTCTTTCATCCAAGGATATTTCCTGGAAACTCATTTTCTTGGAACAAGAATCCTTATCTTCACCCATTCATTTCCAAAAACCAAGATTAGAAGAACAATCTTTGGAGTCTGTTTCATTCTCATTTACAGAAACTCAACCTAATATAGTTGTCAATTATTTTTCTATTATTCATCAACCTCATCCCATATCAGTTGTTTCATCTCAGCCATCCACATCTACAACTGGTATACAAACCCCATTTACTCAAGGAGAAGTTAATCAAGGCATAAATATGGCAGGCCTAGCTCCTGTTCCTACTTGCTTTATGAATAGATATGCACCATTAAATCTTTTGAAACCAATGAATGCAATGCCTCGGGAATACCTTAAGTTGATTCCTAGATTTACTAGTGAAGATGAAATCACTGTAGAACAACACTTGCCTTTGTTATGCACTTTTGTTGAAAATTTAAATGTTGAACATCTTGATGTAGTAGTGAGACTTTTTGTGCAGTCTCTAAATGGAGAGGCAAGAAAATGGTTTAAAGGATTACCAAATGCCTCAATAAATGATTGGGATGAATTAGAAAGACAATTCATCCAAATACGGGGTGAAAAGAGAGATCATGGCTATTCATTGACAGAGTTTAATGCTATTAAGAAGAATTCTAATGAAAGCATGAATGATTTCATTAAAATATTTAACAAATTGTATAATAGTTTGCCCACAAAAATGAAACCCCATCCAATTGGGCAAGAGTTGTTTTTGCTGGAGCATTTTTACCATATTTTAGTTTCACTTTGAGAGAGAGAAGGTCTGCTACTCTTGAACAGATCCAGACAGATGCTTTAGAGATTGAAGAAAACATGACTAGTGCTGGAAAAGCACAGGAAAAGCAGGCAATTCAAGATAAAGGTAAGGCTAAAGAAGATTTATCTCAGGATCATAGGATTGATGACATGACTAAGGCCATCAAGAATTTTTCAAATAAATTAGTAAAGATATAATTTGATAATAAGAAACCTGCACAACAAAACAGAGGTGTTTTTAATCCACAGTTCAGAAAACAACCCTTGCAGATTTTGCAAAGGGAAAGAAGAGACCAAGACCAAGTCCAAGTACCCTTATATATAAAATAAGAACCCTCATATTTTGTTGAGGATGATAAGAAAGAGGATGAAGATCAAATATTTGTTGTCTATATGGAAGATGAGGATGAGGAAGAAGAGAATTATGAAGAGGAATCCATAGAAGCTGGTGTATCTTTTGATCAGGAAGAGATGGATGACTATTGTATATAGTTCACTGATTTAATTCAAGAATAATTGCATAAGAAGTATGAATTAAGATCAAAAAAGAGACTGAGAATGCAGGATGATGAGGAAAAAGAACCAGAGTCAGTTCCTTCTCCAATGGCAAATCCACAACCGAAGAACTCGGTAAGACAAGATGACAAGGGGAAGCAAACTATGAGTTCAGTGAGCACAAATGAAAAGCAAGCTGAGGCTTCCCAGAATAAGTCAATTGATTCAAATATTTTGGAGAAGATTGTTACTATACCTGAGAAAAATGCTAATTCCAACAATAATCACGAAGAACCTAAAAAGATTATTAAACATAATCAAGCCTTCAATCTTTCCAAAGAATTAGAAAAGATCAAAATCCAAGTACCTCTGCTTGAATTAGCTAAGACACCTAGTTACAAGAAGGAAATTACATAGTTCATTATCCTTTCTCAGTCTGATGATATTAGTGATACTATAAATTTGCAAGAAGAAAAGCCAGTAGTCACCTTTGGTCCACATGTTGAAGAGGTAGATACTTATGTTCCTCCTTTTTATATATTAGTGTTGCTTCATGACTTCATTCTGCATAATTGTTGTGAAACCAGCTCCAAAAAGAGAAGAAAAGAGATATCAACGCCTTAGAAATAAGCCACTTCGAGGAGAAAACCTCCAATACACTACATGAATGAACAATTCTTCGATGATTCAAATTAAAAAAACTCCTTTCTATATATAGGAGTCCATGGGGCCTAATGTAATCCTAGTGGGGCCAAAATGTAATCCTAGGCGACCTAACAATAATAATTTAAGGGCACAATAATAACAATATGGGGGTTACAAGGGTACAATAATAACAATAAGGGGGTTACACTAACAACAATAAGGGACTATGCTAGTAATATAGGGACCTAACATGCCCCTCTCCTTCAAAAAAGTGTTGTCCTCAATGCTTGAGTAGCTCTGGGTGCTTCTGTATAAAATTCTCATCCTCCCATGTAGAATCTTCAGTGGGTAAGTTCTTCCACTTGATGAGATACTCTGAAATTGATCGATTCCGTAGCTATCGAGTTCTTGTTTCTGTGACCACTTCAGGTTCCAATATGATTTTTCCTTCCTCATCAAGTTCTGGCAATATTGTTTGAACTGGAAGATTTTCACCTATAACCTTCTTTAAGCATGAAACATGGAAAACTGGATGCACTCGCGAAGAAGCAGGAAGCTCCAATTTGTATGCCATAATACCAATCTTTTGCAACACCTTGTAAGGACCATAGTACTTTGGCGATAATTTATTATCCTTCTTAGCTTGCTTGAGGGACATTTTTTTGTATGGTTGTAGCCGTAAAAAAAACCCAGTCTCCTACATCAAAACTTCTCTCGCTGCGATGTTGATCTACCTGTTGTTTCATTCGATTTTGTGCCAAATTTAGGTTGTCCTTTAAGAGTTGGAGAACTTCTTGTTGATGCTCGATGTGATCTTCCACTGCTTGAACCTTCGAATTTTCTCTTAAATATGATGTGATGGATGGTGGATGATATCCATAAAGTGCCATAAATGGGGTCATTTTTGCTGCGGTATGGAAGGAAGTGTTATACCACCATTCAACAAGAGGTAACCACTTGACCCATTGTGTTTGTTTATCAGATACAAAACAACGAAGATATCCTTCCAAACATTTATTTACTATCTCAGTTTGAACATCGGATTGAGGATGATAAGATGAGCTATGAGCTAATTGAGTACCCAAACAAGAAAATAACTCCGTCCAAAAATTTCCAGTAAAAATGGGATCTCTGTTGCTCACAATAACCTTTGGGTTTCCATGTAGCTTTTGAATTGTGTCCATAAATGTAGTAGCAACTGTACTTGCTTTAAATGGATGAGATAATGCACAAAAGTGTGTATACTTGGTAAGTCTATCAACTACCACCATGATGACACTCTTTCCTTCGGACTTAGGTAAACCTGTGATAAAATCCATTGAAATATCCTCCCAACGTTGACTTGGAATGGATAAAGGTTGTAGAATACCTGGGGTCTTAATTGTCTCAACTTTATTTTGCTGGCAAACCAAACATTCCACCACAAACTTTTGAATATCAGATTTAAGGCCATCCCAAAAAAATTCTTTCTTCACCCTATGGTAAGTTTTTAAAAATCCTGAGTGACCTCCTAAAAGGAGAAGTCTACAATTCCAAAAGAATATTTTGTTTTAGTTGGGAATTCTTACAAAGATATAAGTGATCTTTGTACCATAAGGAATAATTTTTCCCAGTAAATGTATCAGATGTACAAGGATCTTGCTGCAAATTTTGAATGAGTGTCCACACTTCTTCATCCTTCTTCCATTCATCTCTTGCTTCGGTTATCCAATCTGGTTGGATAGTAGAAATGGCACAAAGCAATGCTTCCACCTCTTCATTCTTTCCTGAGAGTGTATCTGCAACAACATTTAGCTTCCCTTTTTTGTATATTATTTCAAAGTCATAACCCAACATCTTTGTGACCCATTTTTACTGCTCTTCTAAAGATAGTCTTTGTTCCAAAAGTGTTTAAGACTATCATGATCGGTGTCTTCCCATTAGGTAAGTTCTCCATTTATTTAGTGCATGAGGTATTGCTAACATTTCCTTCTCATAAATAGGTTTCTGTAAATAATTTCCTGTGATTGGACGACTTTCAAAAGCAATGGGTCTTCCTTCTTGCATTAAAACAACACCAATTCCATTTCCTAAGGCATCACATTCCACAATAAAGGTTTTTGTGAAGTCTAGCATAGCTAAGACTGGTGCTAGGCACATTGCCTCTTTAAGATGTTCAAAGGCCTTAGTTGCTTTAGGAGTCCATGAAAATGCATCTTTCTTCAATAATGTTGTTAGAGGTGCTGCTATTCTCCCATAATTCTTAACAAACTTTCGATAATATCCTGTTAACTTGAGAAATCCTCACAACTTCTTTATGGTTGTGGGGACTTTCCATTTCTTAATGGCTTTAATTTTGTTAGGATCTACCTTAAAACCCTCTTGAGATACAATATGACCCAGATATTCCACCTCTTGTACTCCAAAGAAACATTTGGATGTTATTTCATATAATTTTTTCTCCTGCAATAGTTCGAGCACCCTATCAACATGTTGAACATGATCCTTCCAAGACCTACTGTAGATTAGTATATCATCAAAAAATACTAGCACAAATTTTCTAAGGAAGGGTTTGAAAATGGAATTCATCAACTCTTGAAATGTAGAAGGTGCATTGGTAAGGCCAAAAGGCATGACCAAAAATTCATAATGACCCTCATGAGTTCAAAATGTTGTTTTCGGAATATCTTCAGTCTTCATTCTAATTTGATGATATCCTGAATGAAGATCCAACTTGGTAAAATAAATTTCTCCATGTAATTCATCCAATAATTCATCAATCAAGGGAATGTGAAATTTATCTTTAATAGTGAGCTTATTGAGCTCCCTATAATCCGTACACTATGATCCATCCTTCTTGTGTACCAATACTACAGGAGCAGAGAAAGAACTTTGACTAGGTTGAATTATACCTGCCTCTAACATTTTTGCAATCATACGTTCAATTTCGCTCTTTTGGACATAAGGATATCTATAAGGCCTGATGTTTGGAAGAACACTTCCTGGAATCAAATTAATAGCATGATCATGATCACGAATAGGTGGAAGTCCTTTTGGGGTTTCAAAAACCTTGGAATGATTGTCCAAGACTTTTTGGAGATATGTAGAAATAGATGATTTTGATGTTGGAACTTCTAGTGAGAATAATTGTGCAATTATGCCTCATTTTTCTTTCTTTAGAAGTTTTGTCATGACCTTAGAGCTTATTATCTTTCCCGGCTTCCCTGCAATACCCCGTAATTCGACTTCCTTTCCTTCTAAAAAAAATTTCAAGAAAAGTTCAAAATTAAAAGCTACCGTCCCCAATATTGTAACCATTGTACTCCTAGTACAACATCAACACCTCCCATAGGAAAGGGAAAGCATTGGAATATTCAATACATATTCCCCCATGGTTAGCTTGATATTATGGCATTTTCCAGAGCAATTTATAGTTCCTCCATTTGCAACCATCACTTGACATTATGGTGCTAGGTATAGGAAACAATTCAATTCCTTGGCTACCTTACAATGAATAAGATTATGGGTACTACCTGAATCAATCAACACTATTACCTTTTTCTTCTTTATATGTCCTTATATCTTGAGAGTTTGAGGAGTGGTAATTCCTGCCAATGCATTACACAATATGGTCAGACTCATTTCTTCCTCTTCTTGGGTTGGTTCCTGGTGTATATCCTCTTCTTGTTCATTTTCTTCTTCGTCTTCACAATCTATGTAAAATAATTTATTCTTAGTTATGACCTTTAGTGTATTTTCTATCACAATTGTAGCAAATACCTTTTGCTCTTTTTTCTTCCAATTGTTGTGGTGTCAACCTTGTTGGTTGTGGAAATCTAGGAGTATCAAAACTTCCCTCTTTATAGAAGTGAGTGGTACGCTTCCTTGTTGCCATAATTTTAAATTCAATTTTTATTGCCAACCTGAACGCCTTCTCCAATGAATCAGGTTCCAAAACACGAACTTCATGTTGGATGTTATCCTTTAGAGTGCCTATGAAGAGATCATTCCTGTGTTCCTCTGGAATATCAGTTACCCTTATATTTAATTTTTGGAAGTCCTCAATGTGATGCCCCACTAAACCATTTTGTTTGAGATTTATCAATTGGCTAAAGAAGGTGTTGCTATTTGTATCCTCATAATGTGCTATCATTTCCTCCGTAAAAGTTGACCAAGTGACAATTTTTTTTACGGGAGCAAAGCCATCGATACCATACAAATGTATTTTGTTCTAGATGGAAAGTTGCAATGCGTACCTTTTGTGTGTTTGCACATTATTGAGATCAAAATATTGCTCCATCTGTAGTATCCATGTTACAGGATGCTTTCCATCAAACTTCCTCATATCCATTTTTGGAATATGGTGGTTCTTCCCTCCAACATTAGAGTTTATGAAATCACGATTAATATTTATTTTGTTCTCATCATGAGTTTCCTCTACTATCTTTTCAACATTAGGAAACATTTCTTGTATCAACTTTTTCAAACCTTCCATGTCTGATTTTAGATCACTCTTCATGTTTTCCATCTTAGCTTCCATGTAATCCATCTTAGATTCCATGCCAGATTCCATGCCATCCATCTTAGCTTCCATGCCATTCTTCAAACCATCCATCTTAGATTCCATGCCTTTCTTCAAACCATCCATCTTAGTTTCCATGCCTTTCTTCAAAACTTCCATGTCATTTTTGTTGCTCTTTGCGAGAGCGAAATTTGTTGCACTTGCTCTTGTAATTTTGATATGTCATGTTGCCATTCTTCATCTTCATGAGTCATAGTAGAGCCTTCTAAAGGCTTAATGGGTGTTGAATTCTTTTTAGGGTCCATTTGAGAATCCAATACTGATATCTATTCTATAATATTCCCTTGTAATCAATTCAACTTGATTCTTCAAACAAGACTTATGCAATTCGGAAAAAAAATACACCCCTTTTACTTTCTTTTGAGGAGCTTGATATTGAAATTGAATTATCTCTACAATTGAAGATCCTCAATATCTGAAATTTAGCCCTGTAGTAGCCCTCTGAAGCATCTTTCAAATGCCACAGGTCTGATCTGATTTGGATTCTTCAAGGGAAAGTTATTTCCAATCACCCACAATGACCCAATTTTGGAGTGGTTTAGTAGAGGGAACTTGTACGACTTGACACGTGTCACTGTTTCCTTCTTTGGTTCTGAAATTGATATATCAAAAACTACAGTCCGTTTATTTGCATCCAATTTTTACAGCATTCCAATCCGATGCTCAAAGAGAGAGCTATGAAGATTTTCCCATGATCACCTCTTTGAGATGAAATTCGTAAGCCTAAAAAAGCCCTAACTTCCATGGATCATATATCCGAAAATGTTGTGAACCAATATCTAAAATTTTGCAACGATGTTCCTCAAGATTGTAGCTTCACACTCTAAAAATTTCAGCTTCTGAACCTTCATAGAAAAAAATTTATTACAAAAATACCACGATGACCTGTTTAGGTTAAATTTAGGAGCCTGCAAAATGACCTAACTTGCCCAGATCATATCTCTGAAAATATTGCGAACCAAGCTCTGAAAGTTTGCGATGATGTCCCTCAGGATGTTGGCTTCGTACTCTAAAAATTTAAAATTCTGAACCTTCGTAGAAAAAACGTTATAACAAAAATTCCACGATGACCTGTTTGGAGCAGCAAAAACCTAGAATCTCAAAGCTCTAATACCAAATGTTGTGAAACCAGCTTCAAAAAGAGAAGAAAAGAGATATCAACGCCTTAGAAATAAGCCACTTCGAGGGGGAAACCTCCAATACATTACATGAATGAACAATTCTTGGATGATTCAAATTACAAAATCTCCTTTCTATATATAGGAGTCCATGGGGCCCAATGTAATCCTAGCGAGGCCAAAATGTAATCCTAGCCGACCTAGCAATAATAATTTAAGGGCACAATAATAACAATATCGGGGTTACAAGGGTACAATAATAACAATAAGGGGGTTACACTAACAACAATAATGGACTATACTAGTAATATAGGAACCTAACAATAATTGTATGTTAGATTCTGGTGCATCACATAATCTTATGCCACTATCTATGATGAAATAATTAAATCTGCAAATCATGAAGCCTTATAGAGACATTTATTCATTTGATTCGAAAAGGGTAAAGTGTGTTGGGCTTATCAAAGACATGGCAATATCCCTGGCTCAAATACCTGCCAAGAGTATCATGATGGATGTAGTAGTTGCAGATATTCCAACTAGATTTGGAATGTTGTTGTCCAAACCTTGGGGGACAAAGCTTGGAGGTGCCTTAAAACTGGACTTTACATATGCAGTTATTCCTGTGTACAATGGGGAAGAAAGAAAATTATACAAAGAAACCAGATTTGTTAAGACAACTACAAAGAAAGATGCAGGAAATTCCCCCATCTATGGTCAAGAGAAGGAGGATCTCTCTTGTTTCATGCTGCATGAAGATGCAGAATTTGCTGAAGACTCATAGAAGCAGCTCTCTTCAATAATTGTACATAAAGAGCTGGATTCAAGTAAGATTTGGAAGTGTTATTTCGATGGTGCCTACTCAAAGGATGGCACAGGAGCTGGTTTTTTATTTATATCTCCAGAATGTAATTTTTTACCTTTTTCTTTTAAACTAGAATTTGAATCGACCAATAATTTTGCTGAGTATGAAGCATTGATTTTGAGTCTTCAAACCGCAAAGAAAATTGGAATTCGATGTATTTCAATTTTTGGTGATTCAGAGTTAATTATAAGAGAGGTTAAGAATTTATGTCAAACTAAACATCCCAGATTGAGGTCTTATAGAAATGAAATGTGGGACCTGATCGAAAATTATTTTGAAACCTTGAACCTTCAGTTTATTCTGAGAGAAGAGAATAGAATGGCAGATTCACTGGCAGTTGCAACCAGTACATTTAAGCCTCCCATTAATCCATGAGGTATGAGATTGAGTTGAGGCATAGACCTTCAATTCCTTATAATATAAAGCATTGGCAGGTCTTTGAGGATGATGAGTAGATCAATCATTTTTTAACAATGATTGGAAATTTTGAAGACAGTGAAATAGATCAAGAAAGTGAACGAACTGATCAGAATGACATCCCAAAAAATCTGAAACATTCAATAGGTGGTCATAAGATAATTCAGCTGAAAGATAATACATTGCCCAGAGGTTTGGTTCCTCTTGAAAGACTGTTTGACGCAAATGATGTAGCAGTAAACCAAAAAAAAAGTATCTTAGGAAGGCGAAATGGAAGACTGTAATTTAGGAACTCAACAGGAGCCCAATATGGTTAAGTTGTTCAAAGGAGTTCCTAAGGATTATAAAGAAAGGTATGTTGATCTTTTCAAGGAATATGTGGATGGGTTTGCTTGGTCATATGAAGATTTAAAGATATATGATTTAGATATTATTCAGCATAAAATACCTTTAAAATATGGGGTTAAGCCTGACAGGAAAAAACTTAGGCAGATTAATTCACTGTTATTGTCCCTAATTGAAAAAGAAGTGAAGAAATTGTTGCAAGAAAAAATCATAGTCCCTCTTAGATACTCAAACTAGGTTTCTAATATGGTTCTTGTCAAGAAGAAGAATGGAGAGATAAGGTTATGCGTTGATTTTATGAACTTGAACAGAGCTTCATTAAAAGACAATTATCCTCTGCCAAAGATGGATTATGTTTTACAAAAAGTGACTGGAGCTCATATATTATCCATGGTTGATGGTTTCTCTGGATACAACCAAGTAGCTGTTGAAAAGGAAGATCAGAAGAAAACAACTTTTACCACACCTTGGGGAACGTTCATGTATGCCAGGATGCCATTCAGACTCATGAACGCTGGGGCCACTTTTTAGAGGGCTATGGATATAGCATTTGTGGGTGACAAATTTGTAGTCATATACTTGGATGATGTGACTATTTTTTCAAGCTCTAATGATGAGCACTTGGAGCATCTGCAGAAGGCTTTCTTGAAATGCAAGAAGTTTGGGTTATCATTGAATCCCAAGAAATCTTTGTTTTCTTTGGAGGAAGGTAAGTTGCTGGGACATATAGTTTCAAATCAGGGGGTGAAAATTGATACAGCAAGAGTTGAGGCTATACAAATAATCCCATTTCCTAGAAGTAAGAAAGATATCCAAAGGTTTCTAGGGAAAATTATTTTTCTGAGGATATTTTTCCCAAATTATGCTAAGATTGTTATAAGCATAACAGATATGCTGAAGAAAAATGTTGAAGTGAAATGGGACAAAGATGCAAGAGAATCCTTTACCAGGATTAAAGAGGCTCTTCAAGAAGCTCCAGTACTGATCAACCCTGATCATCAAAAACCTTTCCAAATATTTTCATTTACATCACCTTCTACTATTGCTGCTATGTTGCTGCAGAAGAACGAAGAAGGAAAAGAGCAACCTGTAGCATTTTTCAGCAAAGTCCTCAGAGATGCAGAAATCAAATACAATATCTTGGAGAAACAGGTAAATGCGTTAGTTAAATCATTGAAAGCCTTCATGACTTATGTGCTTCATTCTCAAGTAGTAGCATATGTACCTAATTCAGTTGTAAAAGATGTGTTAATTCTAAGTGATGTGGAAGCAAAAAGAGGAAAATGGATTGCTAAAAATCAAGAATATGATTTAGATATTAAGCCTACTAAGTTGGTAAAAGGAAAGGGCTTGGAAAAATTGCTGACAGAGTCTAATTTTCAAGCTCTGGGAATTAATCTGCTTGCACCCTTGGATGAAGTTGTGGATGAAGCAAGTCAAAATAAAACAAAGTCAGCAATCCAGTACAAATTTCTTTACTCTAATTTGTATAAGGATATTATTCACTATTTTTGTTTTTTCTCTTGTCCTCCCTCAATAAAAAGAACAAAGTACAGAGCTCTTAAACTCAAGGCTCACCTTATGATATAATTGATGCTAAATTATATTGGAAGGATCCTGCAGGTGTTTTGTTGTTATGATTGACAAAAGGAGAGTCAATGGAATTTATCAAGGAGTATCATGAATGTCTGTGTGGAGGCCATTATAACTGGAAGGTGATCGCTCATAAAATCCTCAAGTCAGGTTTTTACTAGCCTTCCTTATTTTTTTATGTTTACAGAGTAGTTAGAAGTTGCCAAAAATGTCAGTTGTTTGTAGAAAAGAAAAGGTTAACTCCTCTTCCTCTTCTCCCTGTATTTGTTGAAGAACCTTTTAGACAATGGGGATTGGATTTCATTGGAGAAATTAATCCACCATCGAGTGGGCAGTTCAAGTGGATTCTGACTGCTACTGATTATTTTACAAAGTGGATGGAGGAAATACCTACCAGAAAAGAAAATGATCTGGTAGTAATGAAGTTCCTGGAAGAGAACATCTTCAGCAGATTCAGATGCCCAGTGAAGATTGTAATAGACAATGCTCAGGTATTCAATTCAGTCAGATTTATAATTTTTTGTCAAACATATAATGTCATTTTATCTCATTCTATAGCATATCATCCTCAAGGGAATGGAATAGCTGAATCTTCCAATAAGACATTGGTGAAGATTTTGAAGAAAACAATCAATGAGAATCAGAAGAACTGGGATTAAAAGTTGATATTTGCTCTCTGGGCAGTAAGAATGACTACTAGAAGATCAACTGGTAAGTCCCCTTATGAATTAGTATATAGTACTCAAGCTTTGTTTCCCACTCATCTAGCTAGACCAGTAATTTCTTTTCTCCAATTAGCACAAGAAGAACCCAATGCATTCATAAGAAGACTAAATAAGGTGATAGAATTGAGTGAGAGCATGAATAAAGTCAAGGAAAATTTGGTCATGTATCAGGAGAAAATGAAGTCCATATTTGATAGGAAGGCAAAGGAGATTCTTTTCCAAGCTGGAGATTTGGTATTACGATGGGATACCAGAAGAGAAGAAAAAGGAAAGCATGGTAAGTTTGACCCTCTCTGGTATGGTCCATACAGGATTATTGAAGGAAGATCAAATAACACTTTTATGGTGGAGAATCTTGACAGAGAAACAGTAGAGCTACCAGTGAATGGGCAGTATTTGAAACATTATTTCCAACACTGAAGATTGATGGTTCACCATTGTACATATTTGGTTTTATTCATTGTACATTTTTCATCAAACAGTATTTGATTCCATGCCCGAAGTGAAGGCACTAATTTGCAGGTTCTTAGTGTTTCGTGACAAAACACTATCCCCAGAAGGAGCTACATGTTGTGGATCATTTGCAATATCCTTTTATTTTAATTTTGAAAATACAAAAAAATAGAAAATTATCAAAAATATATGTTGAAGTATTAAAGTTCATATACTTATCATTAAAATATATCTTCTCGTTGTATTAAAGTTAAAAGTTTAAACACTTTTAGGCTTTATGAAAGTGGGTCCCAATGCAGATTTTAAACATTGATCACTTTATAGAGTGGGATCGGATGATGTATCAAAGCCTTGAGCAAAAGGCTCAACCCGCGGGCACTTGTGGCGCGTGGGTTAACTCAGAGAGTGCCTCCGCAGTTGACTATGTTGACTGCGGAGGTAACACAGATGGATGGTCCAGATTTACTATGGGAGCATAAGCCAAGAAAATCCTCCATACTTTGAGACCGCCGGCAGTGACGTATGCTGCCAAGTCAGTGATAGTTGTATTGCACGTTATATTTTCTAACGTCCTTTGGTGAGCATTATAATCATTTCATTCCAAAAGCTCATTATTTTCCCGAATTTATCTATTGGCTAGTGTATGTTATGTACTCGGGAAAATGTTTCGTGATGAATTTCCAAAGGGAAAATGTTCTACAATTGTCATCCCAGTTAATTCGCCAAACTATATGATTACCCTAAGTCAAAATCATATGTTCAATTTTCTAATGCTTCCTTGATAGTGCACTATGTCAGTTCTGTAGGTCATGAGTTCAATCAATTCACTCATTTTCTAAAGCCAAATACACAGGAATTTGTACCTAATAGGAAAGAGTTCCCTATGGAGGTTTTTGATATTGAAGTCAAACCAGTGCTGAGCTGCATTGTAAATATTTTTGGAAAGTACAATGACAGTACAATGGACAAGTCAATCCTGGGAATGTTCACCATGATGAAGAAGCCATGAGTGCTGCTGGATATTCCATCTTATTGGTAGGAAACTGTTAACTCTCAGCTCATGAGTTTATCATTAACAGATTGGAGTTTCACAAGCTGCTTTATTCACCAAAGACAAACATCAAAATATGGAAGAAGTGCAAAGCCTGGATGATAGATTTACCAAAGGATCCCTCGACTACAAAGAAAGATAAATCAACCAGTCAAGGAAATGCAACAGCACCGTCATCAATCCATATTCACCATATAGATTAGGATTTTTATTTTCATGTTATTTCCTCTTTTAAAAGAGAGAATGTAATTGTAATAAGGCTTTGTTGAAGACATGTAATAGGTATTTTATGACATCCTAAGTAGTTAAAGTAGTTAAAATCATTCACAGCAGTTACAAACTGCTTTCTATTTTATTTAATGAGATAGAGAACACAGAGAAGGGTTCCGAGTTTTGGACCTTCAGACTGCAATTTTGTACTCAGATTTCAAATGTTTAATGAATTAAAAGCAAGTTTCTGGCATTCGTTGATGTTGATGTGTCTTCTAGTTTACATTTTGTACTTTCCATCTCTGAATAAAATGAAGTAATGAAGCTGCAAGTCTCTTTTTACTTGTGTAAATAAGAGTTAAAACCCTTAATATGCACTCCATTTTAACTGTTTCTTCTCTTATAATTCTTCTGGGGTTTGAGGTGATATATTTTTTACAATAGCATATCAGTTTAGGCTTCTTTATTTCATGTTCTTTTGATCATTACATTCAATATCAACAGATAAAATCGTTGTGGGCATTCATTATATTTTATCTTTGAGGGTTTAATGATAAATATGTGAAGGTGATTAAACGAAGACTAATATTTCTGTGACACGATTTTATAAATGTCTTAAGCACTGATTCCTTATCACAGATAAGGGATTGTCTCTTAAGGTACAACACTCGGCTCAACTCTTCATGAATATTCCTAAAAAATAATAAACATATTTATCAATACGTATTCTATGGACTGAAACCCATGTAGCTTAAAATTATTAGTCCAAATGATGCAAATTCAATTGGTCAGGGGGAAATGCATATCACCCTCAGTGATATTTTGAAACGCCATGGAGTTCAACTTCAAAAAAACCCCATATCCAATTTTTTTATTGAAAACTATTTTTCACACAACATCATATGGATAAAAGGTGCACCTCTGATGCCACATAAACAATATCGTCTTTTGTTCTACAATACCGTGCTGGAAAAAGGCCATTGTGATCCAGACAAGCTCCAATAGGTTTTCCATCACTTCAAACATGTAAACACTATTGTATGAGAATCAGTCATGGACCATATTCCTAAGATGACAACAAAAAATGATTTTCGTGTAGCCTCTTTCCCTTATCCTAAACTAAAATCTCCATACATAACATAAAGCTAATTCCATGCTTTGAGATAATATCCCTACACATAAAAATCATTGTTGCAAGAGTGAAAAATCCAATCAATGCAGAAAGATTCACATTTATATATATGCATGAAATTTGAGCATAAGATGTTTTGTTCATTTTCCCATCTGTAATAAATTTTAGCCAATTCAATGTAGGGGGAACATATCCACGGCTTGTAGTAGGAACATAAAAGGCTGAAAAATGCTAGAAAAGGGTTGTTTACTATGCTTTTAAAGAACCTTGTGCTCCCACTAATTGAGAAGTTGGCAACGAGGTTGGTTCAATAGAGTAGGAGATGGATGAATGAATTGGGTAAGATTGTTTCCAGACAGGTGCAGATGTATGAACAAATTATCTATGCTGCATCTTCCCATGACTATGAGCACTATGTTTGAATTGAGTATTCGAGCTTGCCTCGGGCCTAGAAGATAAGCATTAGTAATTCTGGGAAAGAATATCGAATTATGTAATCTGATTTCACTTTGTCCTCTTCTTGCATGGTGATGTGTTATCTTATTCTTCTTATAAAACATAAACTTAGAAGCTTAGGCAGGATATACTTGCTTGACCAAGCTCGTAGTGAAAGAACAACAAATGTCATTTGATAGGATAACAAATTTATGTTGTTTTGTATATCGAACTTCGTGTTGAGTCTGTGTTTCTTATTCTTATTAGAAAGCATAAGTGTGTATTTCCGAGTCAGACCATTCTTTCCTGGCCAATCCAACTATTAGAGTACATTGGATTATATTGGGGAGGATGGTCAAATTATGATTGCATATCTTTCAAAGGAAATGATATACATAAATCATTCACATTCAACAAAGCATTTGGATCATCTTATACTCAAGGTTGGCTCTCTTTTTAGAGTGTTGAAAACCTTTTACATAATTGTAAGGTGCAATCTCTTAAATCATAACATTATTCATGTTGAATTGCAGAGGAAGTGTTTTTGGATACCAGGCCATTGATCAGATTTGTTCTAGGCGGTTACAATGTTTGAATTTTTGCATATGGGCAAGCAAGTTCCGGAAAGGCATACACAATGGTAATAACAACCATCTTCTAGTTAGTCAATTGTAGTTTGAAGCACTGTCTTGCAAAACTAATAAGGGAATGAGTTCGTTGCTGAAAAAATTCTTGGCTAGAAATACTTTGCTCTAATTTGTGTGCCTTGTTTGTCTAGACTGGTCCTAAGGTGATTACAGAGAAGATTTGTGGTGTGAACTATCGAGCCTTGAATCATTTATTATTGATATCAAAACAAAGAAAATATACCTTTATATATGAGGTTGTTGTTCAAATGATTGAAATATACAATGAACAAGTCTGGGATCTTCTTGTTTCAGACAGTTTCAATAAGAGATATCCTTCTTAATCATAAGGAGTTATATTTCTTGTTTTTAAATATTTGATTTCAGTTTCTCAGAATAAAATAATCCTTGACTCATAGAACATTGTAAATCCGCAAAAATTCACTACAAAATGGACTCAATTTTCCAGATGCAAATCTAATACATGTTGCATCTACATTTGTTGTGATGGAGTTAATGAACCTTGGATGCAAGAATCATGTTGTGGGAGCAACTACTCTGAATGCTCAGAGTAGCCGTTGACACAGGTTTGAAACATAGTCTTTAGAGAATTTCAATAATACTGGTCTCTCTTGAAACCTTCAAAAAATAAAAACATTTTTTTGTTTGCAATATTTTGAAAGTGCATGTTCAGGGCATAGATCTTACTTCTAGAACAATTCTATGACGGTGTCTTCATATTGTTGACCTTGCTGGAAGTGAGAGAGTTGACAAATACGAGGCCACCAGAGATAAGTTAAAGGAGGCACAACATATTAAGTATAGTTTTTGCTGAAGAAATCGCATCTGCTAATAAGTTGAGCTCTACACCTGCAATGATGGTCTTTCCCATACTGAAACTAGTGGCAAAATAAGCTTGTCAATTCGAGATGACAACCTTCTTCCATGCTTTTCTCATAGAATCTCAAGCATCCAGTCCTCTCAAAGCATGTTTTGGAAAAATTTGAGGCATTGACATCTTGGAAGGTGGAGGGCTCAAATCTAAAGTGGTGCCCTCCTTTGTGGATTTTCTTCTCACTCTCCATAATATATATTAGAAGGATAAACCCTAGGTGTTTAGGATGTAGCGGGTATGTGTAGTGAATATTGAAAAACAAAAGACAAGGATAGGGTAGGTTTTGGAGGGTGAGATGAACGGTAATGAAGCCAAGATAAATTCCAAAAAGAAAATTAGGAGGTAGGGTTGTATGTTAGCTTCAAAGTATAAGTGAAATTTGGTGAAGTGGGTATGATGGAGGTGGCTAAATTAGGAAAACACAGGAATTTATTTTTTTTCTAATGGAAAAGTAGTAAGAAATTAGGGTTTGATGGAAATGATGCTTAGGGAGGGTGTGGATGGTGGCAAATGATAGGATAGGGCCTGTGAAAGGTGTATGAGGGCTTAAATGATAGATTTAGGGTTTATTCCACTAAAATCACTCAATGATACATTGAAAAGATAAAAACATAGTGGGAGAGAAGGTAAATAAGAAAATCAATGCTCTTCTTGATAAATTGACTTTAAGGAGGATGTAAGGTGTCCAATTACTGTTTTAGAAGCTGTAGGAAACCCTGTGCACTGATTATGGAGCTTAGATGAGTGATTTGCGAGAAAAAACCCAAAAGTGTAGCACACTCATAGATGCATAGCAGAGGCTTCCATATGCGTAGCGCAAGTGTCCAGATGTGTAGTACAAGTGTCCAAATGCATAACACAACCTTCTTGGAGCAAAATTCTTGATTTTCTTCCAAACCTTGACAATTATTGAGCAAGTTTAAGGTAAGAGAGAAGCTCTACCAATCATGAAAAGACAAAATTAGTTGAAAAAACCTTCTTTTTCCTCTTTATAAAATCTTGAAACGACTTTTTTTATTTTAGTGAAACCAAAAAATTTGAGGACAATATTGCCATTTTGGAACAATTTGACAATGAAACAAGTTTTGAAATAAGACAAATTGTCTTACTTTATTCCCCGAACTATGCTAACTCCCTTTAAAAGACTAATATGATGAAAATGAAGCCTTGTTCGCCCTTTTTGGTGACATATTTGGAATTTTCAGTGGAAAAACAAGGACACTTAGACAACAGACCTAGATGGAGATGAAGTGACTAACCTAAGAGTCTAAATGACAATGAGTGTCATGACCTCTGAGATGATGATGGCCATGGATGGAATGAGGGGAGCAACATTTCTGATCTGGGCCATATGAAGTGACAAAAATTTATATGAAAACTTGTTTCAAAAGACAAATTTTTTGACCTAGGACTACTAGAAAATAAACTAAAAGAGAATGTTGATCACTGAACATATTGACACTAACGTGACTTTTACTGAATTGGTCAAAATTTGACCTTTTTGGAGGGAATTATTGGAGGGTTGACTTCATGATTTGAGGAGGACTCGATCTAGGGTTTTGGGTCTCATTTTTCTCATTTCAGGCAGATTCTATAAAAAGAGGAGATTATTTCTAGGTTTTCCCCTTGAAGGGGTTTTTCCCTGGCTTGGAGCCTAATACTTGTCTCCACTGTCTTCATTGTTTTACTTTTGATAATTATTTAATGAAAATATCTAATAAAGAAAAACAAGAATATAGATAATGTTCACAATAAATTATTAATATTAAGGAGAAATTTGAATTTATAACTGTACTATTACATTCTCTAATAACCAAGACCTCCAACAAGACCTAAGTCAACCCTCCTTCCAAGCTCTTCTAGCAAGTCAAAGTTAACTCAAGTCAAAATCTTCCAAAACAGTTCCAACTTCAAAATTTCAGCCCCCGACTTTAGAATTTCGGACCTACAGTGAATCTGTAATTTGGCCCCTACAACAACTTTAGAGTTTCGCACATGTGAGAGATCGAGGGCAGATTGTATCGCAGAAACCTCCACTTTCTTCCTTAGACTTCATTTTCTCTCTCTTGATTTCTTGCTTCTTCTCTTGAATTTCACTCTTCTTGTCTTGGATTTTGAACTTGCTTTCTTGGTGCCTCAAATGAGGTCATATTGTCTCTATTTATAAAGATCGTCGAGGTCAAATTACCCCTTCGAAGGCTGACTTGGCGTTATGGGTACAAAAATTACATTTTCGACTCAAATAAATTTCTTCTTCCACTTTATTTTCAAAGTCCAAATGGGACTTGAATCTAAGAAAATATTTTGACTTATGAAATATTATATTGATTCAATAAACCCTAGAAGCATGAAGAACATGCTTTACCTAGATGACAAATCAATTTGAGAATGAAACCCATGCTTGAAAAATAAAATTTATTTTTCTCCTTTTTGATATTTTAAATAAAATATTTAATGACATAGGTACAATAGAAATTATGAAGACCGAACCTAGTTACATTTTTTAACAATATTTACATTACAATTTCATAAAGAACATATACCTTCCCCATATTTGAGGGATATTTATTTTTATTTGTCATATTTGTCTTGGAGTAACACCTAAACTCCTAAAGCACATGCCATTTAAGCGAGGTAGAACACAAGACAAATGAAGCCTCATACTCTCCGTCAACCTCACTAGCAAACTAATTATTCATTGGCTTGTCTTTATGCTTTTATATAAAGAAATGAGTTCTCACTATTTTAACTTGTTATTTATCTATCGTACATAAAAACTATACATTTTTAAGAAATTTCAGCTAGTATTATTGTGGAAGATTACAATTTCAGTTTTAAATGTACTATGGGGTTAGCCATCCTTCTAAATGTGGTTTAATACATGATATATTCTCTAGAAGGGATGTTATGCTTCACATTTGGAATTTTTGCAATTGTGTTAATTTAATCAATGGAATATTTGGGTGTTTGTCAATGGGCGTTTCTTTCCTTATTAAAATACTAGGTTGATTAGTTGTTTAGCTTTGGTTCATATTAATTCTTCGGGGTCTCTATTTTCCTCTCTTTAATCATGAATAAGCGTCATTTTGTTATTACCTTTGGCTATGTACTATTTCATCAAAAATGTGCAACTTTATGTCAATTAAAGGTGCTAGACAATGAAGTTTTGGATTTATCTACATTATTTTCTTGAGGCTTGTACCTATGTTGCGGTATGTGCTTGCCAGGATCTATCACAATCCTGAAAACAATATGCAAAGTTGAAAACCAATGTTCGATGCAAAATATATTAGTTGTGGGCTTCCAAGGATGTGTTTGATATTGAAATGTTTTATAGTTTAGGAGGTGATAAATTATCAATGGCACTAATTGGAGTTGGAGTTGGAAAAGTAAAAAGAATCCTTTGGGAAAGAGCCATCTATTGGTCCAATAGATAATTATTTTTGCTCTAATCAACTTCTTTTTTTTTCCATTGATATATAATTGTTAGATCGAGTTTGTCTATGGTTAAGGAATTCCACAAATATTTGCTCAAATCCCTCTTCAATAACTATTGAAGAAACTCCCAACGATCAACAAATCAGGAACAAAAAGATAAATCTACACTCCCTCTTACAACAACACAATTCGTCAGGGTTTAGTACACTTATTAGATCTACAAACAATGGGGTTAATTTCAAATCCCTTTAATGTATGAATTCTTACTCCAACACCTCTAGGTGCTCAATATACTGCACAATCACCACATATGTACAATTACAAAATTGCTCCCTTATCAGAGGTGGATCAACATCCATAGTCACTGTTTTCTCTAATTTTTATGCTAAGAATTTTTTAGAAAATGCAAATTTGAAGGGGCACATTACCCCATTTGAGCCATATGCACACTTTATTATGATTCCTCTGCTTTTATATATCCTTGAAATGGTTTCAAAGTTCTTCAAAATTAATCTTTGTGGTAGTCAGAATCATACTAATGTTGCATGAAGCAGGGACGAGGAAACGTCATTTCCCAAATGCGCCCAAAAATTTCACTCGTGTACATGTTTAGACGAAATTTGAGAAAGTTTTGCCAAACTTTGTGTAAAAGTTCAGCGAAAATTTTTCTGTCGTCTGTTGAATTTATTCCACTGTTAATCTTGACGACTTCGAAAACCAGATTTTTGGTCGGAGGTAGAAAAATCAGCTCTAATATTTCGGCCTAACTTTTAAAAAAAGTTCAGACAAAATTTTTCTTATAAATATAGAGGCCCTCAAACCACCCGAACATTTACTATGATTTCAGTTTACCATTACGTATTTCAATTTAGTGTGGTTTTAGTCATATTTGCGGGTAAGTTAATTTGTTGCAGCAGTTTGTTGGTTTTTTTTGTTAAATATGTGATTTATGTTAAGTTTATTACTTATTTTTGTTTTTGCAGGATTCGTCAGTGTTGTTGGCAATTATTGGCATCCTCGGTGTCCTCGCCTCATCGACTTCCTTTGTCTCCTTGATTTTGTCCAGGTAAGTCTTATTACTCATCCTGAAAATTTTATTGCTTATCCTGCTTTAATTAAACACATTCGTCACAGCATAAAATGTTAAATACTGCATATTTTGATGCACCCAATTACTAGATTCATATTAGTCCTTTTTAATATAGCCTTCATTGTTTCTTCTCTGTCCTATTAGAGATGCCGATAAAAGAAAATTTTATAAGAAGAAAAAGCCGCAGTCCTGAAATTCTTGTATTGAAAAACTCTAAGCCCTTAATAGAAACTAAACCAGGATGCTAATGCAATATATTTGGTGTATGTCGTTCCAATTTGTAACATTCAATATGCCTTCATATTTATATGGATATTTCTGTATGTCATATTGTTTTAAATGGTTTCTTTTCTAGTTATAGTCGAATATATGTCGATTCTTAATCTAGGCAGTGCACTGCACCCATTCTTAGCCTCAATAATACTTCATTAGTTAGTCTTGAAAGCTAGGAAAGAGATTGCTTTTCAAATGCTCAAAATTGCTACCTAAAAGACACATATCTTTATTATATTATCAGTAATAGTTGCCAAAGATGATGTATAAAATATATATCTTTCCTTTTTTGTGAGGTCATAAGACAACAAAGTATTAAGCATACATTCTCATAGGCAGATCTATGAAATATATTAAAAAAATCTATTAATTTTTAACTTTTTGCTTTTAATCGTCTTCAATCGTTCCTTCAAGCTACATTATTAGATCCCATTGGTTTATGTATGCTTTTATCATATAAATTGTGTGTTTAGTTCGTATTTCTTCATTTTTTGGAGGTGAAAGGATATTGAAGTAATTTACCTGTTGTTCCCAATTTGTAAAAATTGTTATTATAGACAATAAAATTGTTTGTGCAAATATCCCACAAATAGCTCCTTCCCAAATTCCCTAAAATATCCAAAAAAATCAAGAATTAGATATAACACACACACAGAAATGAAAAAAATTATTCTTTTTATAGATCAACGTTCTAGATTTTCAACCTATTGAGATACAAGTGTTTTTGCTACAGTCACAAGTAAGCCCTGAAATTATTAAACCAACCATTCATTTTCAGAGGCCATTACTTAGTTGTATGTATATCAAGTTTAGAAATTCCACATAAGGAAAGTCAACACTGTTTTGAATTTGAGATTTTGAAATTCAAAAACCTCAAATATGGGTTAGATAAGAGTTTCCTTCTTTGTCGCAATAATGCCAGATGATGAGGAGTAATTTGAGGTTAGATAATGGCTCACAAATATGTAGTATTCAAAAAGGGGTAGTGACAAACAATGTGATGTTGCAATTGTTTGCATCCATGTAGTAACTATCCTCAAATATTGGAAAATAATGTGTAGTTTATGCTTACTGTTAGTAGCTTGCTAGAAAAGGTCTATTCACAACTTTCAATTTTTTATATCATATTTCAATTGAAAATTCAAATAACATTATCATAATTATGTATGATCAATTCAAGGAAACCCTCATAACATGAGAAAGGTTCTAAGTCTGTAAGGTCTAAAGTCATAAAGGGCTAGCTAGGTGAAGTAGAGAATGATTTGCACATATTGGAAAATGAAATGCAGTAAGGGTTTTCTCATGAGGGTGTGAGATAACTCATAATCACTTTGTAGGAAACTCTGTTTTTTCAATTCAAATCATTCCAAAGTCGATTAAAGGAACCATTGATTACCTCGTAACATTTGTAAAGCCACAGGTGTAGTAGTAAGCTAACATAAACAAATTTTTGGATTCCATGTGTTAAGATATTGAAAAAAATTAAAATAAAATGTAACAATCAAATTTACACAAGTAAATTTGGTTACGGTTACTCCCTTTATTCTGGTGTTGGTTTACGAAACCAAAAGATGGTTATTATAATAATAATAAATAATAATATAATTTATGGTCAACAAGTTTTCTATATATTCTATTTTTATCTCAAACACCTCACCCATTAAAGACTTTCCATCTCCAAAATCATTAGAATTACCAATTTCTACCTCCAAAAACAAAGTCATTACTAGTCTATGGTCATTATTGAAGAATTTATCAAAATCCATCAACCTAGTTTCATTTTCATGTGGATCATAACTATCATAGAAGGGAGAATCCTTAAAATGAACTATCTATGATTTGGGATGACTACTTGCAAGCTATAATTCAACAACTTCAACATTTTTTCTATCTTTACTTGAAGATATCCTAATCTTCTTGGATTTCATGTCACTATTTTATTTGAATAGAAAGCATGAGAATATGGTATGAAGTGAATATGGGTTTACCACACAAGCACTCTACATATTCATTATAATATGTTTATCCTCAATAATTGAATCCAAAATTACTTTTTGATTAGCTTCCTCGACTTTGCAACCAGAATATTAAAAAATATTATGGGGTTGCACTTGTTGCATATATGTGGTAATTCTCTCTTCCACCCTATATTCATGGTGGTCTTAAATTGTGTAATAAAGAAGGTTTTCTTCCTCAATTTCAACAATGTTTTCCTCTCCATTATTGTTTCCACAAAAGTGTTATTTTGGGCCAATGATTCGGGATAACTACATGTCAGCTACCATTCAACATGAACTTCAACATTTTTTCTATATTTACTTCACAATATCCCTTATATTCTTGGTTTTCATGTCACTATTTTGTTTGGATAAAAAGCATGAGAATATGATCAAAAACGAAGATGGGTTTACCACACAAGCACTCTACATATGAATATGGATTTACCACACAAACACTCTACATATTCATTTGAAAGATGTTCTAAAAATCCTCAATAATCTAATCCAAAAATTTTCGATTAGCTTCCTCGACATTGCAACCACAATATTCAATATTTTATGGGGTTGCACTTGTTGCAGATATGTGGAAATTATTTACTTCAATATATCCCTCATCTTCTTGGTTTTTGCATCACTATTGTTTTGGATAGAGATCATGAGAATATGGTCTAAAATGAGGATGGGTAAATACCACAGAAGCATTCTACATATCAAAAATATTATGGGGTTGCACTTGTTGCAGATCTGTGGTAATTCTCTCTTCCACACTATATTCATGATGGTCTTAAATTGTGAAATAAGGAAGGTATTACTCCTCAATTTCAACAATGTTTTCCTCTCTATTATTGTTTCCACAAAAGTGTTATTTTGGGCCTATGATCTGGGATGACTACGTGTCAGCTACCTGTTAGGAATCTGTAATTTATTAGCAAGATTGGCAGAGTCCAATTACAGAAACAACATCGTTTCAACCACTTTGGGATTCTAGGATATAGCCCTCCTGAATCTGGAGAGGGATCTCTCCAATAAGTGCAAAGATGGATTTGTCTTTGAAGTTTGGGGTAATGATATTAGGTTAGTTATGAAGACCAAGGGTTTGTTTGTTTTTTGGATGGTTGAACATGGTTACTATTAGAGGTGAAAAGTTCCAAAGGTAAAGAGGTTCGAAGGTGAGAAGTTGCAAGCAACAAGAGTAAGCTTTGACCAAGATGAAAGATGATGGCAGGTTTTCAGTCCATTGGGCTATGGAGTCATAATAGGGTTTAATTGGGACAACAAGAGGCAAGAGTGGTCCATGGGGCAAGTCATCTATGTTTAAGGAACTCTTTAAAGTTTGATTTATGGAAAGAAGTGATACAATAAGAAGGAGAAGTAATAGATGCAGAACAAAGAGCAGCCCAAGATCTAGTAAGTACTTTGAAACTAGCTAGCCTTTGACCAGGCACTTAAGAAAAACATGAAAGAAAACTAGGATATGGTAAGTACTTTGAAACTAGCCAGCCTTTGATACACTTTCAATAGAAAACATATAAAAAACAAAGGGAAACTTGAAGGAAAATTTTGAAGTAGAGACTAGTGGGCCGGGCTCACCACAAATCCTCTCCTAGCTCTTCTTTACTTGGCTAGTTTCAAGACAATCACAGAGATGACATAGAATGGCCTAAGATCTGGTAAGTACTTTGAAACTATCCATATTTTAACACATTCTAAGGGAAACAATCAAACAGTTATGCAAACAAGACTGGGACCAGGGCTCACCATATCTTCCTCAGTTCATCTTCACACAACCTATACTGAAAGTAACATTCAAAAATAATATTCAGCTAAGACAATAAGACGAGGGAACGCTAGCATTCCTATGCTTAAACTGAATTAAATCATTTTCAAATAACACAGTTGGAAGAAAACATTTAAATAAAGATTTCTCAGCCAGAGAAGGCTACTGGTATACAGCAGGTCCTAACACTGTTTAAACTGTTCTTTATAGTAGAGAATGAAACAAAATGAAAACAGAAATGAAATACAAGTTACAATGAGAATAACATCACCGTCAACATAGACCAGGATCACAGAAATCAGCTTGTATTGATGCTCCAAACCAGTTACAATCTTCAAGTCCGGTGTTTTAATTCATCTTTCTTTCATGACCTAACTTATCTGTTACAAGCAGAGCTCTAAGAGCCAGTGAATCACTATTTACAATCAAGAGTCTTCAGCTCAGTTACAATTACAATGCTTCAGCAATTACATTAGTGACCAACCCCTCACTCATCTTCTACTGAAATATTTATAAAAGGATGAGGAGGTGAGATCTGATAAAAGATCTCAAATACAATTAATACAAAGTTAATGTTTTCTTGGCCCTTGGGGGGCTCAATGAAGAAACTGTATAGGTGTTTCACTGCATTAATTGATTTACACTCATGATTTAAGCTCGGTGGGAGCTTTTTTGACCTTTGAGGCTCTGTGTGATGCTAGGGTTACTCTGCAGATATCTTTTGCATTTAAGTTTCATTTCAGAAGTAACTTCTTGGCTGCGCTGAGGTAGAATCTGATCTTCTTCAATAACTTCAGCCCCTGATTGAATACTTTAAGGAACAGGTGGCATTATGGTAGCTGGGAGAAATTGATTAACCTCATATGTGGCAGTGGAGGTTTCCTGTCTAATAAAACACTTTAGTTTTTCCTTTAAACTGTGTTTTAGATTGGGGATTAGGCTTTTGATAACTGTCTTAGCTGTAATCCCCGTAAAAAATGCTTCTAATCCTTTGCTCTGGTTCATCCTGGTCTTCGACACTGATAATCTTTAACTGTGCCTATTTCATGGTTTTCTTGCTGTCGTGTTGGGCTGCGCAGGGTTTGTAAGGCATCAATTCCTGAGAAAACAACGATGAAACATGCATTCCAACCCTGCGGGTGATTTCCACGGATGAATCGAAGACCGGAGGATCGTCACCATCCTTCTCTGAATCTTCTTTGAAAACCACGAAAAATGATTAAAAACCCTGCACAATACGAAAACATTATTAAAAAATCCTGCTTTTATAGGTTTAACTGCATTGGAAGGCGCGAAGAAAGCGTGGCCATTGGATGGCATCATCCAACGGTCGGGATTAATCTGGGAGATCATAGAATGGGCGGAAGAAAGATTAAAACCAAGCCGTCGATCTTCAGAGATCGACGGTCGAGATTGAAAAGGGCGGTCAGAGGAGAAGGATGAATCTGAGCCGTCGATCGCGCAGAGATCGACGATCGGGATTGGGCAATGGAAAGTCAGTGGCGGGAAACGTTGACTGGGCAACGGAATTGGGCGATGCAATATGAGTCGTCGATCTGCAGATCAGATCGACGGCGGAGATTTATTTGCCGCGGTATGAGGGCTTGTTTATCGCGCGGGCACTTTGGTTATCCATCAGACACTTTCGAAGAGCGATAGCTGTTGGATGAGTGGGCCCAGATCGGACGGTGGAGATCAATTTCGCTGGGCATCCTGGTCCAGACTTTAATGCGCGATGGACGACGGTTGAACGACGGTTTTCAAATCGTACAAAGGACATGTGTCAACCGTCGTATGGAATCGCTGGCCATCGGGGAAAAACCACCCTCCGCTGAAGAGCAGTGCGAAAGAAACCACGTGGGTTTGGAAAACAGCGCGTGGAGGGGGGGGGGGGGGGTCCACAGGGAGGTGCGCTCTGCACCGTCCGATTTGTGGAGCAAATCAACAGTGACGATTTAAAGTTTGAAATGGCGGGGACCACATGGTAAGTCCGAGTCCGCACCGTCCAATCTACGGAGCAGATTGACGGTGGATATCACCCCACAATTTGCACGGGCGGAAACCTTTGAAAATAAATTAAACCCAAAAAACACGATTTTACAGAGGTTTCTTAATGTTTTGGGCGGAGAAATATTATTGGAAAGGATAAGCGCCCGACAGGTTTAGCAGTTGGTTCTTGCGCTCGGGCGCATGGACGAAAAAGGGTTAGAGGCTTAGCCCGAGGGGGCTTAAGTCTTATACATAAAAATATGTATTTTTCATGATTTTTTAATGGTTTTTGAAGGAAATGAAGGTTCCGATAAGGTTAAAAAGTGGGTTTTAAACCTTATAAAATGAATTTTGATGAGGGGAAATAGCAGAAGCATGGAAATGAGGGATTGTCATGGGGAATGGAGGGATAGAAAAAGAGGTTAGTATGGAAGAAAAGGAAGGGAAAAAAAAAGGGTTTGCAGCAGTGTTTGACTTTGGATTTTTGTAGGATTTCAGAGGTTTTTAGGATGTAAAACAGCAGTGTGGGAATCTGGACAGAGGCATGAGGCCTTCAAGAGTCTTCAAGAGCCAACAGTTTTTATAGGGAAAAATTGTTCCTTGAAGGCTCAAAACATATTTAGCCACCTTTGGTATAATCAAATTTTACAGGTGGCTAACAGTGGCTCCACTTGGGGATGATGCCTTCTTGAAGGTATCAAGAACCTCAGACTTGCATTCTCTGGGAGGCTGACTTGTGCCTAATCCATTATTTTCTCTGGGATGCTGACCAGGTGCCTCATCTTTTGGATTGCTCTTCTTTTGCTGGATGATCTTGCTTGCTTCTGAAAAATGATATCAGTTATGAAAGAATAATGGACTTCATCAATACAACTTTCTACCTACCCAATCCTACTGATCTAACATTTTTTCTTCATCAGTGTGCACTTGGATTGGAAAAATCTTTTCACAACATTTTATTCTTTTGAAAGCATAAAAACTAATCTAATTCTACTCCTTATTTCTCCCTGAACTTAGATTAAACAGTTGAGCTCAGATATTACTCTACCTAATATAATGTCTGTTGGGATTAAGCTGTCCAACAGACTTTCATTCTCTAAATTCTACAACATAAATTTAAAAACAGTCAAGTCAAGATTAAGCTGTTTGACTTGCTGTGATCTATGGCATAAAAAAAAACTGCACATAGATTATTATTTGCAGAAAATAAAAAACAAAATGGAAGGCTTAAGATCTGAAAATCTCTCATCGTGGCCTCCTTTTTCTTCACAACTCTATTTTTGCTTTGTTTTTTGAGCCGTCTTTGCTTTTCTTCTGGTTCAAACTTTGAGCAAATTAGAACCAGTTTTTCTCTTTTATGACTCAGAAAATAAAACAGTTTTGAGTCATCTCTCTTTGGAAACTTTGGTTCAGATTTTGAGTTTGTTTGAACCTTCAATTTCTATTCTAATCTATCTACTGATAAGCCAAGATTGAACAGTTTTGCAAATCGAATTCACTATCCTATCAGCAGAAAATTTAAAGCTAATTAGTCAATATTAAATAGTTTGACCAACTAGAAGTGTGTTCTGTAGGAGTGGCATTTAAGCTTGCACACTTTCAGATTTTGTCCCTCTTTTTTGGCATGGGGCTCTGCCTTTCTTGTTTTCATTTCTGCCCTCTTTTCTTTCTTTTCTTTGTTTTTGTATTTTTGATTTTTCTAACTTTGAATGCAATGGTGGATGAAATATTTATAATGGAGAAGAGAAAAAGAAGGCTCTCAAACATATCATGAGTCAAGAGAAGTAGTGCTTAAGCATCCTTCCGTTGACAGGACCCCCAAACAATTCTGCTCCATTCAACTCCTGCAAGAAAAATTCATTGTTACCAGCAGTTGAATGAATAGAGTAAGGGCCAAGCCATAGGTTGTCAAATTTTCCATGCTTGCCCTTTTCTTCCCTTCTTGAGTCCCACTTTAAAACTTTGTCCCCAATTTTGAAATTGCTGGCCTTTGTTCTTCTATCAAAAAGCTTCTTAATGCTGTCTTGTTTCTGCAATGCTTTGTTATACACTTCCTCTCTGGTCTGTTGAAGATGAATGGTCTGATTTATTCTTCTGATATGTCATTATCTTCAATATGCAATTATTGAATTAACTTCATAACTGGTACACCAAGGCTGTTTGTAAAAATTGCATCTGTACCATACACAAGCTGGAAGGGTGACATACCAATAGATTTCTCCAAAGTCAATCTGTCGGCCCAAAGTGCATGGACCAGCTTTATGTGCCAAGACTTCTTGTTATCCTCCAACAGTTTCTTGATTATGTTCACTAAGCTCTTGTTTGAAGATTTTGCAAGTCCATTACCTTGAGGTTAATAGGCCGTGGAATGCCCCAATGCTATCTGATATCTGTGACAGAACTCAACCATCCTTTTTGATCCAAATGCTGCTGCATTATCAGTAATGATCTTGGTAGGACAGCCAAATTTGGAAAGAATATTAGTCTCTGTGAATTTTATGATAACTGAGTCATTGGCCTGCCTACAAGGAATGGCTTCTATCCACTTAGTGAAATAGTCCGTGGCAGTAAGAATCCACCTATGCTGGGCAGAAGATGGTGGATGGATTTCTCCTATGAAGTCAAGACCCCACTGTTGAAAAGGGGCTTCAACAGTGATTGGATGTAGAGGTAGAGGTAGCAATTTTCTTTTTCCTTCAAACAGTTGGCACTTATGGCATGCAATGATCATGTTGTGTATATCATGAAAAAGAGTAGGCTAATAGAAACCAACCCTAAAAATTTTGTTGGCTGTTGACTTCCAGTACAAATGACCTCCACGCTCTCCTTCATGGAATTCCTTCTTAACCTTCTCTGCATCAAACTCAGGCAAACATTTAAGCAATATACCACTTGCATTTTTCCAATAAAGACATTTATCAACAATGCAATAGTTTACAGCTTTTAACTTTAGGAATCTTGCCTTCGTTTTTGACAAACTAGGAGGTGTATTCAAATTAAGAAAAACATAAACAATATCAGCATACCAAGGAGAATTCATAAAATGATCATCAACGATAGGAGTTGAGAATTCTTCTTGTTCATCCAAAGCATTAATCATAGTAATATCAAGAACTTCAAAATTTGATTCAGCCATTAATCTAGCCATGCCTTGGCCTTTGATGAGCTTAGTGGGTTTTATCTCTAAATCATATTCAAGGATAACATCAATCCACTTACCTCTCTTACCATCTGGGTCCTGTGTTAGAATATCCTTGACCACTGAATTTGGGGCGAAGGCAATGATGTGTGAGTGAAGGATGTACACCCTGAAGTCTTTCAAAGCTTTTACCAAAGCAAAAGCTTGTTTCTCCATAATGTTATACTTTAAAGGGGCATCCCTCAATGCCTTGCTAAAAAATTCAATAGGCTGCTCTTGTCCTTGTGGATTTTTCTGTAAAAGGACAGCAGCAATGGTATGTTCTGACGCAAATGAGAAGATATAAAAATCTTTTGAAAAATCATGACTTATAAGAACTGGTGTTTTGGTTAAGGCTTGTTTTACCAGTTCAAAGGACTTCTTTGCTTCTAAGGTCCATTTTACCCCTTGCTCCTTCTTCAACATGTTTGTGATATTTCTAAGGAGCTCAACCAAGTTGGGGATGAACCTTCTCAAAAAGTTAATCTTTCCAATGAAAGATTGCAACTCCTTGATATTTCGAGGATGAGAGATTTGCAATATAGCCTCAATCCTCTTTGGATCTATCTTAATACCCTCTTCTGAAATGATGTGCTCAAGAATTTTACCTTCTTGGAGACCAAATAGTGTCTTCTTAGGGTTTAAAGATATACCAAACTTTCTGCATCTCTCGAAAACCTTTCTCAAATGTTCCAAGTGCTCTTCATCTGTTCTTGAAAACACAGTGACATCATCAAGGTATATAATGATGAAGTAGCCTAATTCTTCCAAGAATGCTATATCCATGGCTCTCTGAAAAGTTTCTCCAGCATTCATTAGACCAAAGGGCATTTTCACATACATGAAAGTGCCCCATGGTGTAGTAAAGGTTGTCTTTAATTGATCATCAGGGTGAACTAAAACTTGATTGTACCCTGAGTAGCCATCCAGCAAAGAAATTCTTTTAGACCCTACCACCCTTTGTAAAATATGATCCATTTTTGGTAAAGGGTAGTTGTCTTTTAGTGAAGCTTTGTTTAAGTCTCTAAAATCTATACAAAGCCTGATTTCTCCAGTCTTTTTCCTAACAAACACCAGATTAGATACCCACTTAGAATATCTAATAGGGACAATAATACCAGCATCATACATTTTCATGATTTCCTTCTTAACCAAAGGCAACTGTACAGGGTTTATTCTGCGCAGTTTCTGTTTGAATGGTTTTTGGTTTTCTTTAAGGGGAATTTTGTGCTGTATTATTTCAGTGTCATAGGATTTAAGATCTTCGTAGCTCCATGAAAAAACATCAGAAAAATCTTTAAATAGCTCTATATATTTGAGTTTAATATGAGTTGGTAAGGTTTTAGACAGTTTAATCATCTTTGGTTTTTCCTCACTACCTATATTGCAAGTCTCTACAGGTTCCAGCTTAGGTTTTCTGGCCACATCACTAAAATCAAACAACTCTTCTAAAGGTGTTATACCACTTGGCAAGCTTTCATCTTTAGAGTGCAGAATTTCTAAGTCTTCTGTTTCATTTTCAAGTTTGCTAGACAACAGACCTATATTGACAAGTTCAGGGGACAGTTCTTCTTCACCAAGAAAATTTTCTTCACTGCAGTCTGTATCATAGTCTGAATCTGAACTATGCAGTTCAAATTCATTTCTGAATTGCATGAAGTCTTCTATTTGTTTGTCACTGTCAAACACTTGCCAATATTTTTTGTTATCAGGCACTGCTGGTCTAAATTTGATCGGAGTTGTGTTGTCTCCAGTTTGATATGGCTTTAGACATGTCCTGGCCACAAAGGCTAAATTGTGGGCTGCAATGTTTCTTTTCCTTGGGACAAAAATTACTTTGGACTCCTCGAATGTTTTCAAAAGGTCCATGACATCATTCCGATAGGCTCTAAGTCTAGGATGATTTGCGTTATACTCCCCATTGACTTGTCTAATGATCAACTCAGAATCCCCATGTACATTAATTCTTCTGGCTCCTAATTTCTTCAAGAGATGCAAGCCTAAGAGAAGGGATTCATATTATGCTATGTTATTGGAACACTGAAAGTTTAATTTGCATGAAATGCATTCTGTGTGGTTGCTTTCAGTGTTAGTAACCCAGACACCTGCACCAGCGTTAGTTCTAGTGCATGACCCATCAAAATACATACTCCAGAGGGGATCGTTTTCATTTTTATTATTTTGGTGAATTTCCTCTGTATGATTTGAATCCTCAAGTTTTTCAATATGTTGAGGAATGTCTTCTTTGCTGTCAAATTTTAACAGCAATGGACTTATGACTTGTAAATCAAGACCTGTGTTTTGTTTGCCAATGTTTTCAAGTGTAGCAAACTATTTTGACACTTCAATGTTGTGCTCCTCCTCCTCCTTATAAGCAATTAATCCTGTTAAAGTGATTTTTTCAGTAAGTGTTTCATCATTAAACATGATAAAAGAATCAAGGTTTTAACTTACAGAATACAGAGGAGAATTTTGAGGCATGTCTTGACTTGTAACTATGTACTGCATATGGGACTCCCTGTAAAGTCTTCTAGTTTGATTGAAAACAGGGATAGTCGCATAGGTCATGTCCATTTGCATAGTTCCCTGCAACTTAGCCCCCCAAGATATTGATAAAAGAATTCAATATTTTGGGGGCACCTCAGCCACAATGATATCCATGACTAAGCATTTGGCTGGAATTTGGGCTAAGTTAACACAGAGGTCTTTGATCAACCCTAGACATTTTACTTTGCTTGAATCAAATGAGTATAGGTATTTGTAAGGTCTGGTGATTTCAAGACCCAGGCTCTCCATTACGGCTTTTGGCATTAAATTATGAGAAGCCCCTGAGTCATGCATAGCGTTGTGCAAAATTTTGTCATGAACGTTTAAACTCACATAAAAGGGAGGGACAGGTCCCTCTTGATATTTACCTTCAATATTAGGACCAAAAATAAGATCTGGCTGGTCATCATTAAGATTGAGAGTGTCCTCATCTTCTTCTATGTTTAAAGCCTTCAAAATTTGGGTTTTATATACATGGTGGGCAGCTAACTCGGTCAAGGGAACAGAGATTTTGATTTTGGAAATTTCCTGCTCCAGGCTGAAAGGAGTTTGATTCTTTAAGGTTCTGGTTTCAGCTCTATTTACTGCCACTCTATCAGCAACATCAGTTTGCTTATCTGTCTTATTTACATTGGATAAACTGGTTTTGACAGGGGTACTAACTGAAGTATTAGTACTGCTAGGGTCTGCACTCTGTTTGTCAGTGTCTTGAGTGATTTTCTCTTTACCTTTATTAGAATTTACATCCACTGTTTTATCCTTTTGTTTAACCATTTTAGGCTTGGTTGTAGTGTTGTTTTGAGAATATTTATCAGAGGTTTTGGTGTTAGGGTTTTGTTGACTATTTTTACTCCTAAGGTCATACTCTCTTTGAGTTTTTATGATGGCATTTTCCATGTCTTGATAATAGCTTTCATTATCGTCTCGTTTGTCATCATAAGGAGTGTATAGACCTTGTTTCTTATCATAATGAATATCAAATTCATCATTATCTACCCCCAGCATATTTATATCATCATCCTCTATTATTTCATCAGTTTCCTCAACCTCACTTACATAGTTTTGATGAAAGGGAGGAGTGATCTGCTGATCATCTTCCCTAGGTCTGTTTGGAGGTTGGTTCCTTCTAGCATTCTGGTTCTGGTTTTGATTTCTATTTTGGGGAGCAGTTTGATTTTGGCTTGCTTGTGCTCTCTCAAGAATGCTCATTTTCTTCATCATTTCTTCCATCATTTTCTCCAATTTTGAGTTTGAAGTAGAAGGTGTATGTTCCTCTCTAAAATATACTCCCTTCTCGCTCTTCATTCTTGCTCTTTTCTCCATCAAGTTCACTTCCACATAAAGAGCTCCTCTTTGCATGTCTTCAAGAGTTGCAAAATCTCTCTCTCCTAGTGAATAGGTCATGTCAGCGTCAAAACCTTAGGGAAACTTGTTTAAAGCTAAACCTTGTGGAGGTTTTAGTTCTGGGGAAAGTGCGTTGTATACACTGTTAAATCTAGTGCAGTAGGCTTGCACACTTTCCCCTGGGTTCCTATGGAGATTGTTGTAATCAACAAGGACTTGGAGAGGGTTCTTCCTTACTTCCCACTTGTTTAAGAATGTTTGATGGAAGCCTTGGAGATCATTGATACTATGGGGGGTAAGCCCTTAAACCATTTTCTTACTTCTCCCCCCAGACTTTGAGAAAATAGTCTAAGTTTGACAGAGTCATCATCAATTTCATTTTTGTCAAAGTAGTCATTCATCTTATCCACATGTTGTGATGCATTTATAGTATTGCTAACATCATATAATGGAATTTTGGACTGATAGTCCTGTGGAAGATTGACTAATGGTGCAGGAAGGACTAGGGGAGCATACCATGCTGCCATGATATGTGGTGGAGGTGGATTGACAAGAGGGGGTATGGGCTGAAGTGGGGTGGTTTGAACAGTGGATGAAGGATGGACAGAAGTGGATGGAACAACAGTAGATTGCTGAGCTGATCTTGGATGAGAGACACCTAAGTTAAGAAGAAAATGTAAATCAGGAGGTGTTATTTCCCTACTACCAAAATGTTCACTCGTTTCTAGAGATGAAAGTGAAGACTCAGAATCTAGCTGATCTAAATCACCAAATGACCTAGTCCTAAAGGGATTGACTAAGTCAACTTGTGATTGTTGTAGAGCTGAAAGATTTTCAGGGACTGAATTAGCTCTTAGGGATGATCTGAAAATAGTTGGAGATTCTATCTTAGGAGACTTCCTAAGGATTCTTTCTGGGTTGTCAACTATCTCAGGTGGATCAGGGTCAGGATGGGCTCTAGTGTGAATCTTTCTACGAGCCACTATGCTGTGTTTTTAGACCCAAATAACAAGAAAAGTTCAACCAGGTATGACAATATTGAGAGGTTAACTGATCTGTTTACAGACATATTAATCCTACAGTCCTCTAACTGGATTTGAATGATATTAAAATGATAAGGGTTCTTCCCAGTGGAGTCTTAAGGTTTGTTTAGGATTGTGGAGTCACCAGGTGGAAAGTTTAGAGTGTTTTCAAAGAGGTACACTGTCCACCACAGTGCTTGAGAAATATCCCTTTTCAAGGATATCTAGAAACACAACAAACTCTAACCAGAGATTGACTGGGAGGGCATTCACCAGATATGTCACCTCTAAAAGAGGATGAGATCCGGAGGCTACTTGGCCCTTTCTAGACTCTGTCCAAGAGTATAGAGTAAAACACAGCAAAGGTAAGTGAAATGTAGAGTGAGTGTTTTACTACCAATCTGAAATTTTTTTGGTATTTTCTGAGTTATTTTTCAATTTGCGTGGTTTCTAAGAATATCCTAACTCTGTTTCAAAACTTAGCTACGATTATGAGACAAAGGAAGTCTACTCTTATAGCTAAGCTACCTGATTTTTCAAGGTTAGATAAATTCTTATGAGAATCCTAGGGTTGACCTAGATTTTCACTGATTCAAACAAGTTTCATCATGATTACCATTTCTTGGTAGTGCTTCAAAAGGCTGCTTTTTACTCTCAAATTTTTGTGTGAAAATCAAGGGAAAATGAGATGAATACTCACCTCAATCCCCAGTGGAGTCGCCAAGAATGTTGCTGGTGGCTCTAGCTGCTTAATAAAGAAAATTCTCTATGAACCAAATCTCTAATGTCGTATGATTATCTTTAAATGAAAGGATTCAGGGTTCGGTCCCCAGCGGAGTCGCCAGAAATGTTAGGAATCTGTAATTTATTAGCAAGATTGGCTGAGTCCAATTACAGAAATAACATCGTTTCAACCACTTTGGGATTCTAGGATCTAGCCCCCCTGAATCCGAAGAGGGATCTCTCCAATAAGTGCAAAGATGGATTTGTCTTTGAAGTTTGGGGTAATGATATTAGGCTAGTTATGAAGACCAAGGGTTTGTTTGTTTTTTGGATGGTTGAACATGATTACTGTTAGAGGTGAAAAGTTCCAAAGGTAAAGAGGTTCAAAGGTGAGAAGTTGCAAGCAACAAGAGTAAGCTTTGACCAAGATGAAAGATGATGGCAGGTTTTCAGTCCATTGGGCTATGAGTCATAATAGGGTTTAATTGGGACAACAAGAGGCAAGAGTGGTCCGTGGGGCAAGTCATCTATGTTTAAGGATCTCTTTAAAGTTTGATTTATGGAATGAAGTGATACAATAACAAGGAGAAGTAACAGATGCAGAACAAAGAGCAGCCCAGTATCTACTAAGTACTTTGAAACTAGCCAGCCTTTCACTAGGCACTTAAGAAAAACATGAAAGCAAACTAGGATCTGGTAAGTACTTTGAAACTAGCCGGCCTTTGATACACTTTCAATAGAAAAAATATAAAAAACAAAGGGAAACTTGAAGGCAAATTTTGAAGTAGAGACTAGCGGGCCGGGCTCACCACAAATCCTCTCCTAGCTCTTCTTTACTTGGCTACTTTCAAGACAATCATAGAGATGACACAGAATGGCCTAAGATCTGGTAAGTACTTTGAAACTATCCAGCTTTTAACACATTCTAAGGGAAACAATCAAACAGTTATGCAAACAAGACTGGGACTAGGGCTCACCATATCTTCCTCAGTTCATCTTCACACAACCTATACTGAAAGTAACATTCAAAAATAATATTCAGCTAAGACAATAAGACGAGGGAACGCCAGCATTCCTATGCTTAAATTGAATTAAATCATTTTCAAATAACACAGTTGGAAGAAAACATTTTAATAAATATTTCTCAGCCAGAGAAGGCTACTGGTATACAGTAGGTCCTAACACTATTTGAACTGTTATTTATAGTAGAGAATGAAACAAAATGAAAATAGAAATGAAATTACGAGTTACAATGAGAATAACATCACTGTCAACATAGACCAGGATCCCATAAATCAGCTTGTATTGATGCTCCAAACCAGTTACAATATTCAAGTCTAGTGTTTTAATTCATCTTTCTTTCATGACCTAACTTATCTGTTACAAGAAGAGCTCTAAGAGCCAGTGGATCACTATTTACAATCAAGAGTCTTCAACTTAGTTACAATTTTTTTTTCTAAATAGGACTAATTCTATTAATTATGATGATACTGATACAAAACTGCCAAGACTGCTGCTATGAAAGCCAGCCAGCCTGGGTTGATTAGCTGTACTGTCCTTGAGAAACCTGGGTCGCCCATGATGGGAAACCGACCCAGTAACTATGAGTAATTGGGCCGCCCATAGATGGGAAACCGGCCAGAAACTTATACAAGTCATATAGTAACTGAAAAAGAAAGAAACTAGAAACAGCACCTGCCCAACAAGTGGGTATTTAGAACAGTGGAAAGCAAAAAAACCATCAGTACTCGAGCCCAGGGGTTCAGTCCTCTCGTTCAGAAGACATCGGTTCTTCTTCGATTCTGCAAGCATATTCATTTCCCGTGCTGCTGTCCTCCTTACCTGCCAGACTGTCGGATTTTTCTTTCTGATGCTCTGCTTCAGTGCTGGCTCCTAAGTGAAGAGAGGGAATGGGATATGGGTCGGGAGGGACGGAGGGAGGAACAGAAAGGGGAATCTCTTCACGAAGGGAAACCGTGATAAGGGCGGTAATGATGGAGTCAAAAGATGTGCAATGGAAACGTAATTCTGCATTCTGGGTAGTCTGACGGATTGTGGACCCTCGCAATCTGCTGCCTGGAGAATTGAGATGGAAGGGAGGGGCGGAGTCATCAGGGGAGAGGGGTTGACGGGGAGGAGCGTGAGTGTCAGGGGGAGAGGAATGACAGGGATGTGCTTGGTGAGCGCCAGGTCGGCCAGAGATGTTACCTGTGGCGCGCGATTGCCCACGTCCTCTGCCAGCAAATGAAGCTCTGCCTCTGCCCCTACGTCTTCCACCTCTTGAGGGTGGTGGAGGAGTGAGGTCGTCTCCGTCAGAAGAAGAGCTGAGCTCAAAAAGGGGTGAGGGAGGGATATCAGGGCGAAGGCCACGACTGATGCCACGACGAGCCCGCATTCTTTGACGAAGGCGGGGCATGATTAACAGGCGGGGGCGCAAACGAGGCCGACTTGGGAAGGGGCTGGGAGCAGGGGAGGAAACAATGTGGCCACCAGGGCGATTGAGATTATACAAAAAAGCAGTAGAATCGGAGGTTCGATTATCAAAGGGGCAGAGAATTTGAGAATTCAAACTGAGACTGTAAGGAGGCGGAATACCTGTAAAGAGAGAGGCCGAATTGCCAAAGGAAGCTAGCGCTCTGCAGCAGGAGCCATTGGAGAAGTGAGCGCCCGGAAGAGTTTCCAGGCATGCCAAAAGACTACAGCGCCGACCCGTTTGTGTTTTGCAGCTAGGAGTAGCTGAACCCGGAGGACAAGCACTTCTGAGTGGAATCAGAATTCCCTCATGTCGCTCAGCTCTCTGTTCATCATCCATGGTGAGAACGAAAACCATAATCAACGCCATATACCACTGAACGGGGATGCAATAAATTCCGCAGTGAACAGCCCAAGACATATTAATAACTCCGATGCTGTGAGCGCGTGAAGCCATGTGGGCGAGGCATGCAAGCGGCCTTGGGGCCTGCGTTGATGCCGATGGCCCTTTAATTCTCGATAGCAGCCGCATCCGGCGGTTCAACTTAGTTACAATTACAATGCTTCAGCAATTACATTAGTGACCAACCCCTCACTCATCTTCTACTGAAATATTTATAAAAGGATGAGGAGGTGAGATATGATAAAAGATCTCAAATACAATTAATACCAAGTTAATGTTTTCTTGGCCCTTGAGGGGCTCCATGAAGAAACTGTACAGGTGTTTCACTGCATTAATTGATTTACACTCATGATTTAAGCTCAGTGGGAGCTTTTGTTGACCTTTGAGGCTCTGTGTGATGCTAGGGTTACTCTGCAGATATATTTTTCATTTAAGTTTCATTTCAGAAGTAACTTCTTGGCTTCGCTGAGGTAGAATCTGATCTTCTTCAATAACTTCGGCCCCTGATTGAATACTTTAAGGAACAGGTGGTGTTATGGTAGCTGGGAGAAATTGATTAACCTCATATGTGGCGGTGGAGGTTTCCTGTCTAATAAAACACTTTAGGTTTTCCTTTAAACCGTGTTTTAGATTGGGGATTAGGATTTTGATAACTGTCTTATCCGTAATCCCCGTAAAAACTACTTCTAATCCTTTGCTCTGGTTCATCCTGGTCTTCGACACTGATAATCTTTAACTGTGCCTGTTTCATGGTTTTCTTGCTGTCATGTTGGGATGTGTAGGGTTTGTAAGGCATAAATGCCTGAGAAAACAACGATGAAACATGTAATCCAACCCTGCGGGTGATTTCCACAAATGAATCGAAGACCGGAGGATCGTCACCCTCCTTCTCTGAATCTTCTTTGAAAACCACGAAAAATGATTAAAAACCCTGCACAATACGAAAACCTTATTAAAAAATCCTGCTTTTATAGGTTTAACTGCATTGGAAGGCGCGGAGAAAGCGTGGCCGTTGGATGGCATCATCCAACGGTCGGGATTAATCTGGGAGATCATAGAATGGGTGGAAGAAAGATTAAAACCGAGCCGTCGATCTTCAGAGATCGACGGTCGAGATTGAAAAGGGTGGTCAGAGGAGAAGGATGAATCTGAGCCGTCGATCGCGCAGAGATCGACGGTCAGGATCGGGCAATGGAAAGTTAGCGGCGGGAAACGTTGACTGGGCAACGGAATCGGGCGATGCAATATGAGTCGTCAATCTGTAGATCAGATCGACGACAGAGATTTATTTGCCGCGGTACGAGGGCTTGTTTATCGTGCGTGCACTTTGGTTATCCATCGGACACTTTCGAAGAGCGATAGCCGTTGGATGAGTGGGCCCAGATCAGACGGCGGAGATCAATTTCGCTGGGCATCCTGGTCCGGAATTTAACGCGCGATGGACGAAGGTTGCACGGCGGTTTTCAAATCATACAAAGGACACGCGTCAACCATCGTATGGAATCGCTAGCCGTCGGGGAAAAACTTCCCTCCGCTGAAGAGCGGTGCGAAAGAAACCACGTGGGTTTGGAAAACAGCGCGTGGAGGGGGGGGGGGTCCATAGGGAGGCGCACTCCGCACCGTCCGATCTGCGGAGCAGATCAACGGTGACGATTTAAAGTTTGAAACGGTGGGGACCACATCGTAAGTCGGAGTCCGCACCGTCCGATCTACGGAGCAGATCGACGGTGGATATCACCCCACAATTTGCACGGGCAGAAACCTTTGAAAATAAATTAAACCCAAAAAACATGATTTTACAGAGGTTTCTTAATGTTTTGGGCAGAGAAATATTATTGGAAAGGATAAGCGCCCGACGGGTTTAGCAGTTGGTTCTGGCGCTCGGGCGCATGGACAAAAAAGGGTTAGAGGCTTAGCCCGAGGGGGCTTAAGTATTATACATAAAAATATGTATTTTTCATGATTTTTTAATGGTTTTTGAAGGAAATGAAGGTTCCGATAAGGTTAAAAAGTGGGTTTTTAACCTTATAAAATGAATTTTGATGAGGGGAAATAGCAAAAGCATGGAAATGAGGGATTTTCATGGGGAATGGAGGGATAGAAAAAGAGGTTAGTTTGGAAGAAAAGGAAGGGAAAAAAAAAAGGGTTTGCAACAGTGTTTGACTTTGGATTTTTGTAGGATTTCAGAGGTTTTTAGGATGTAAAACAGCAGTGTGGGAATCTGGACAGAGGCATGAGGCCTTCAAGAGTCTTCAAGAGCCAACAGTTTTTATAGGGAAAAATTGTTCCTTGAAGGCTCAAAACATATTTAGCCACCTTTGGTATAATCAAATTTTACAGGTGGCTAACACTACCATTCAACAACTTCAACATTTTTTGTATATTTAATTCAAGATAGTCCTCATCTTCTTGATTTTAATGTCACTAATTGTTTGGATAGAAAGCATGAGAATATGGTAATGGGTTTACCACACAAGCACTCTACATATTCATTTGAAATCTATGTTTATCCTCAATAATCTAATCCAAAATTACTTTTTGATTACACATCATACACCTCATAGGGGTCCACTATCACCTCACCAACCATAATAACACATCCTAAACTATTCTTCCTAATACCATGAAGGTATAGTCAACACATAATTTTTTTTATGCATGGTATATGCTAGAAGTGGAACGTAGCTCACCATTTAATTAATAATAACATACCCTTAACTACCATGACTAGATGCCTTGATGTATGCATTAAATATTGATCTAGCTATGATGTTTTTAGGATAGGATGTATTGTTACTCTCATTTTCATTGGTGGTAAACTATTATAGAATTTTTAGCTACATGAAGGGATGGTCCTAGTGTTTTTGGAAACCATGTTTGTCATTTCTCCCATGTTTTTTTGAGAGATCAGAAAGCCCACTAATCATGGTTGAAAAATGGACATTATGCATAGATGTTTCTTGTTATACCAATCCATGGAATGCAGTGATTACATAAGTGCTATGCAATATTGCGACAAACAAATTCCTCCAAAGGAAAATGAATATACCTGGAAGAAAAACAAACAATGAAGCATATTATATTGCATTGATAGAAGGATTAGGAACAAATAGGGAGTATGGATCCAATGGAATTGTAGTTTTCACCAATCCTGAACTTATATGCAACCAAATGAAAGGTGTGTACCAAGTTAAGAAGGAGAGGCTAAAACAACTACATGGAAAATCAAACAATATTGTTAGACAATTTCAATCATTTAGTATAAGACATTATGCAAATGTTAATAGGATGTCTAGCGATCTATTGTATGGGGCAATTCCAATTCAAGATTTGTGTGTCAAAGATGAATTACTGTTAAGAATCTACTCTCCATCAAAATTTATTAATGGACATTGTAAGCTATCTTTGATATATGTGTCTTCTTTAGTTATAAATGTGTCGTTTTTAATGACCATGTGTTTTTTTCAATTATATACCAAGTGTGCCCCCACTATGTAAGCACAACTTGGTGAACTTCATGTTTTAGAAAATTTTGTATTTAATTTTCAAAATGTGCACGTATTCAACAAATTTGTCTTTAAATAGTCAAGTGAGTTTTACACATCAATTTGTGCTTCAATTTTTGTGTTTTACATTTTTTTTCAAGTTGTGCTTCAACATTTGTGTAAATTACATCAATTTTTTGAAATCTTTTGAAATCTTTTTAAATAGTAATTTTAAAATAATTGTAAATGAATGAGGTAACTTTTTAAACATCATATATCTATGTTTATGTAATTATCCATATATATCATGGATGATCATTTTCCACATGATTCTTCGAGGCAAGCATCAATAGAGCTCATGCATCTATGAGAGGAGGGGATCATGGATCGGGGGATGTCCATCATGATCGCAGAATTTATATTAAATGTGCAAGTTTTTAAATTATATTTGAATATAATAGTATGCATGTACATGTGTGTATATATGGAATTTATTGTTTATCAATTTTGCAAGTTAAATTATTTTTTTAGATATTTCATTCTTTTTAGGAGTTGGGATGAAAAGAGTATCTACTCAGTCAATGGGAGGCCATGGTTCACACCATCGTGGTATGGTGTGTATATATATATGAATTGATTAAAAATTCTTATTTCTTTATGAAGCTTCACTCTCGTCGTGTGAGGATGGTGGTATACATTCCCCTGGTTGGTGCTCAACCATCTTCGTTGCGTGAGGGTGCTGGTACACATTTGCCTGGTGGCCAATCAATGGGTGTTCAAGCTAGTTCTCAACCATCTCCAGGTGGGCATGATGGTGCTCATCCATCTCGAGGTGGCCATCGATCTCAATATTATTATCATGATCATCGTTTTGTTAAATTATACAAATTTTTTTATGTTAAAACAAATTTTCACATTTGTTCACATGTATTTTATTTAGACATAATTTTATATATTGATGTAGAGGGTGAAAATGTTGCTCGAAAAATACTTAGGCCAAATCACGCAATTCAAGAAGAATTTTGCACACCAACTACAACTTATCCATCTAAAATTCTTGATGATTTACCTTGGGAAACAAACATCTAACAATGCACATTACAAAGGTGCAAAAGTCTTTTTTCAAAATTGAGGAAATATCTTGGGTGTTTGGAGATCCCTATAGAGAGTTGGGAAACATTAGAAGTATCTATGCACTCTCTAAACACACTTGTAGATGTTTACAAGAAGCTTGGTCCAACCACGGATAGATTTGTAGAAATTATGAAGCATTGAAAAGAAGTAGTAATGGATCTCGATACATGGGTCGATGTTAAAAACAGGGTTACAATCGAAATGGTAAAATATATATTTAATTTCAAAGTAGGGTCGAAAAGAAAGATGTTGAAGGTGAAATATTTCAAGCACCCTAATATAGCCTAACATTTGTATGATATGGACCTTGCAGCCTATGGAAAACTGCAATGGAATTATGTTGTTCTCATTTATTTTGCAAAATTATTTTATGTAGAATTATTTTTGAGTATGAAGCCCAATTATAATGACCTTCCTTCCAAATTTTTTTGGTCCTAGGAAAGGTTGATTATGTGACCGTAAGAGCACTAAGCATGATACTGAGTTGCATCATTCTGAGCCACCTTTGGTAAGATAATATCCTCGTGTGGAAACTTTGGGGTTAGAGATGCTTGCTACTTCTCAAATTAAATTGATCTTGTTTTGAATCGAAAAAGTGCACAAGCTAATGCACGTGCTAATTTTGAATCGAAAAAAAATGAATATTGAGGAGCTTAGAACATATGCAAAGGGTTGTCGAAATGGTTGGCAAGACTTAATTCTTCATGAGGAAGAGGGTGTGGGATCAGTATGTGTTCATGGTTAGATTGGATATTTTAATGTAGTTTGTAATATATATATATATATATATGTGTGTGTGTGTGTGTGTGTGTGTTAATCTAACATAAATGTATCATATGTTCACCATTTTCAGTTTACACGCATGTTGAACAAATTTTTTGATAATATCACAGTCAAAGATTAAGGTCCTGGCAATCAAGATGATATTTTGGGAAATGTTATTTTTTTTTAAGAGTTCATGATGTTGATTTACAATTATTAATCTATTATTATACCAGTATCATGAGAACATATTTTAAAAGAAATAATTATGTATAAACATGTATATAATTAAATGTTAACAGATTTTTCTTCCTTCTGATGTTTTCAAAATGGTGCCACCCTCTTCTTCCATGTTAGGAGATGTGCCAAATATTCCACTGTCACAAGTACCCAATTTTTCACTTATGTTTCAAGTTATAAATTAAAGTGAAAGTTTCATTAAAAAATGAAATAGATATTGAGTTATTTTACAGTTTTTTAATTTTTTAATTTTAGGTTTGTGGAGATGATTTCTGTTCTCCAAGGACTTTAGCGATGGATTCAATGATGGGGATAGGAACATCCAAACAAATTAAATAAGTCGTCTAACATTTTCTTTTAATAAATTGCATTATTTTAAGGATTTTAATTTGCAAAATTTACAAATTATATATATATATATATATATTTATACTTGTACATGTATATCGTACAATTTATCCAAGAGGGTATGATGCAGGGCGAACACCATATGGGGACAATGGAGGGGGAACAACATGAGGTATTGCATACAAATTTATAAAAAAAAAAAAAATCATGTTTTTTAATGAAACTACATTCTCATTTAATTTTAAAACATTAAATTTTAATTTTAATGTAGATAAATATCTCATACATGCATTCATATGCAATTTCACACATCGTGCAGGTTCCCTGGCATTCAGATGAGAGCATAAGGAGGCTGATGGAAAATATATTTCAGCCAAATTCTCTAAATTGATGCAAAATTTTATTTAACAATCTTTTTATAGTGCATGTTATATTTACTTTTATTGAATGATGTAAATTTTGGACGTATTTTAAATCTAGAACTCTTTAAATTATGATTCAGTACATGCTAATTTTGGAGTTTATGTAGATTTTGCATGGTACAATTTGCATGATGCATGGTTTGATGCTTAAAACTTGGTTTTACATATTTAAGTTCATGAATATGTAGCAATGATTCAAGTAAATTTGCATAATCACATTGTTATAATATTAGTAGATGATTCTTATGTTTTGTATATAAAAAAAAATTCACTTGTTTTTTAAAATTAATCTATTGAAATTGTAAATCACAAAACACATGTGGTACATTATGCTTTTGAACATGAATCTTATAATTAGGTGTATATGTCTATTAAATGTGATATATTTAAGTACATTGTGCATTATCATGTCATAAAAGAATTATATATGGTTTTACATATTTAAGTTCATGAATATGTAGCAATGATTCAAGTAAATTGGCATTTAGTTGGTACATTTTTCATGACCATGTTGTTATAATGTTAGTAGATGATTCTTATGTTTTGTTTAAAGTTTTTGTCACTTGTTATTTAAAATGAATATATTGAAATTGCAAATTACAAAACACATGTGGTGTAGATGTCTATTAAAGGTGATATTTAGGTACATTTTGCATGATCATGTCATAAAGCAATCATAGATGGTTTTACATATTTAAGTTCATGAATATGTAGCAATGATTCAAGTAAATTTGCATTTAGTTGGTACATTTTGCATGATCATGTTGTTATAATGTTAGTAGATGATTCTTATGTTTTTTTGAACTTGTTTTTTTGTCACTTGATATTTAAAATGAATCTAGATTGAAATTGAAAATTACAAAAGGCATGCGGTACATTATGCATTTGAACATGAATCTTATAATCAGGTGTAGATGTCTATTAAAGATGACATTTCGGTACATTTTTCATGATCATGTCATAAAACAATCATAGATGGTTTTACATATTTAAGTTCATGAATATGTAGCAATGATTCAAGTAAATTTTCATTTAGTTGGTACATTTTGCATGATCATGTTTTTATAATGTTAGTAGATGATTCTTATGTTTTGTTTAACTTGTTGTTTTTTCAGTTGTTATTTAAAATGAATCTAGATTGAAATTGAAAATTAAAAAACACATGTGGTACATTATGCATTTGAACATGAATATTATAATTAGGTGTAGATGTCTATTAAATATGATAGTTAACTTTTAATATAAAGTTGTAAATGAACATGCATAAACATACTATAAAATTGCATTATAAAACATGACCATACAATTTGCATGATGTGAATGTGGTTTGATTCTTTTAAAGGTTAAATACATATTTAAGTTCATGAATATGTAGCAATGAAAGTAAATTTGCATCTAATTCATACATTTTTAATTTGAAATCATTCTTATAATGTTAATATCCATTACATAGATGTCTGTAATGATCATCCAGAGGTGGACTTGCTAACTGGATATGCTTTGTAAAAATATGAATAATACTTTGTAAAAAGGATATGCTTTCAGGGGTTGAGATCTTGCTCCCCCTTCTTTATTTGAGCCATTATTGTCACATCTATGTATTATTGACATTTTCCAGTAATGTCAAACATACCAAGGGATATTACAGTCCCTCATGACCTAATCTAAAATAACCTCCCGCCATTTCTCTTATTTTTACGCAGAACTTTGAATACATACGTTTTAGGGCCTAAATCCTCACTTTCCCCCACCTTTTGCCTTATGAAATGCTGTATAAAGTTGTTTTTGCATATTTTATTGAAGATTCAGTGATTTTACATCTGTATGAGGTATATGGCTATAGCTCCACATTAGTAATAACTCATATTATTCCCAATCTGTAGTTTTTCCTGAAAAAGGGATATTACAGTAGTATCAAAGCAAGATATTTGGCTCAGCCTGTGGCTTCAAGCCAAAGTGTTGACTCTCTAAAGGAGGAATATTTCAAGCTCTATAGACAGAGTCTACAGATGGCCAGGTAGCCTTTGGATCTCATCCTTTTTTCAAAGGTGACATATCCAGTAAATGCCCCTGTAGTCAATCTCTGGAATAGAATTTTGATATTCCTGAAAAGGGAAATTTACAGCGGTATCAGAGAAGAGAAGAGAAGAAACAGAGATCAGAATGATGGAGAGGATGATATTACTCTCATCAATGTCCAGATCTAAGAAGGGCCTCTCCAAAGAGGTAAATCAGAAAAGAGAAAGAATATGCACCGAGACTCCTAGAGGGTTTCAAGGAGAAGAAAGTTACAGTGAGACCTACAAAAGGTTTCAAGAAGGAGAGGAAGACCCATGCACTTCCTACCCTCACAAAGAAGATGCATTGTACAGAAGAAACAAGAGCATGGCTCCACCACTTGAAAGAATGACAGAAGAGGAGATCTCCCTGCCCCTTTTCCAGACCCTGAAGGGTATTGAAGAAGATCTCAAGGAGATTGAGAGGGTGGAGACTTGTACCAGCGCTGGCACAACCTTGGAAGAGCAGCCTTCATGTTCAGTAATGAAGGAAGACTACATAGTTGTAGAAGAAGCTCTTGCTTATACATATCACCGAGGTATGATTAAAAATTCATCTATTGTCATTTTAGCACATTGTATGAAGAGATCTACATCTTTTCATGCTACTGATTTAGAGCAACAGAGTTTCACTGCGCTGTGAAAAGGCAGTGAGGAAGAAGAGAGGAACCATTCCTCATTGGAGCTTCACATGAAAGCTTCATTCATGAAGCAATAAAGGGTGGAATGATGGATGGTAGACATCTTGAAGTGAGAAACCCTTTCTCCCTTCCAGATGACCCTTTCTCAATGAGCAAACCCCTGCTCAAAGAGAAACTTCTACTTGCAGCAAATCCAAGGCCCCTTTGGTTTTGGGAGGCCATGCATGAGGAGAATACCTCATGGAAAGAATTCATTGGAGGTGCACTTCAGCACATCATGGAGTGAAAAGTTCTTCAACAGTTTGAGGAGGATCTTCCCTTCTCACAGGAGCAGATAGTAAATGGGGGACATCTTCAGATGGATAAAATCTCTCATGACTGTGTTGGAAATTTCTTGAGCCATGCACATCATGATGGGAGGTTTTTTCCTACCACCTATTTGGATCCTCATAGGGTCAAATTGATCCTTGGGAAGGTTTCATTTCAAGATCCCATGAAATGCAAAAATCTGATTTGGGATGATGGTAGCCCTCATGGGAGGAGTACCAAGATGAATGATGGAAGGAGACATCCAAAATTGTTTGAGTGGATGTGGATGGAGAGAAAGAATATGGAGAGATATTTTTATATCCATGACACCGGGCAGCAGGAGGCTTGGCTGCGCTAGTTTCTCTTGAAAGAGTTTGGTCATCACTCTCTTTCTAGGGGTATGTGGCAGGATACTTGCATCATGGAGCAACAAGGAGTATGGACACATTGTGTTGACATAATATTCTTCATGTCAATCACCATGTTTTCACTACATGATCTTGATGATGGGAGTATAGAGAGGCAGCAAAAGATTTTGTTGCTTGGGATGTTCTTGAGAGAGCAAGGGCAGATTTGCTCTCACAGTTTTCATGATGTTACAGGAGTAGAAGATGGCACTATCATAGTGCAAAGGGGTTACTCTTTGACCCTAGATGTTCAATAAGGACTTTCTTCATCGGAAGGACTTCTCATTTGTGGTAGCATTATGGGAGATGCCTTTGACATTCTGCATGTCAAAGATTAGAGCTATGTGTTGATGGGAGCCTATTTGCATAGGCCAACAACGTTGTCACTTTGGAGTTGGAATTTATTGATGGAGTGTTCCTAGGATCACTTCTCATTCGATGCACTCGGTGAGAAAAGAGGAGGTGAAGAAGGTGAAGTGGTAGATGGAGACATCTATTACTGTGGTGTGCTTTTCTTGACTTGGGTTTCCAAGCAGGAGGAGAAGGAATTTCATGCAGCCCTTGGTTCGTTCCCCTTCATGGGAGTGTGCCAAACTATTATTGAGAATTCATTCATGGATCCATGTATCTTCTTTCTTCCAACATATGGTGAGAGCTTTTTCTTGCATCCTCTTACCATATTTTGGCAGTGCATTGCTCCACAAGAGGGCAAGATATTCATTGAGCTCCATGATCTACATTGGGCCAAATTATGTGATGGTGACAACCATATCTTATGTGGCCTTGGGAAAATATGTTTTCCTTACATGTATGTTCATTTTATTAATATGATTAACCATGTAACAAGAAACAATTTTCCATGTATTCTTCTAAAGCAGCAGTATGTAAAACTGTGTTGTGAAGACTTTGGAAACTGTTGGTACTCTCTTGCATCACATAGAATCTTCAGTATTTCCTTCATGTTGATGATAGTCATGTTCTCAATTTCTGATATTGCTTTTATCTTGATGGGAGACATGACGTTGAGTGAGGCACATGGTTTGGATGTGTCCTTTTGGGAAATAGGTTCCCACATTTTATGCAGTACATGTTCTAATGGGAACATGGGAAGAGTTGTGGCCACCAAGACCAAACACTTGTTTCTCTTGGAGGTGAGACATGTGTGTCATGGGATACCTTATGATGATACTCTTCTATCCATCACATATGAAACATTTTGGGCTAACTAGTTCTACAGCATTGGAGGGAGGATCTTTGCAGATCTAATCTTCATGATGCCACTTGAGGGCAATATCCTTGCAGCCCAAGATCAGTTTGCACTCTACACTTATCTTAAGTGGAGAGGTGAACAACGTGGGGTAGGCTATGATGCTTACCACTTGCAGATTTTCAGCCCACCTTCTTTGCTGGAGCTCAAGGTGGAAGACGATTTTCTGAAGTTTCCTTATCTGGACGTACTAGATTCTTATGGATGATAGCATGGGTGTGGGAGACACTCATTGGGAGAAATTTTCCCCATGCTCTTCATCACTCCTACCCTAATGAGGCCATTGAGCAACAAGGAGATCACCACTTGCACCTTCCATTTCCTCATGATGTACCCTTGCTATCTTACACTTGGAGGAAATCAGTGGAGGACAGATTAATTGCTTATAATTTTCAGCCATGGTGGGGTCCATTGATGAGGCCACAAGAAGAGGGAAGGAGAAGTTTATTCTACCCTGTAGTTGCCTTAGGACAAGGAACATTTTGAAGGGAGAGGACTGTAATATTCCTAACTAGCCCAAGCTAGTAGGAATATTCAATGTCATTCTATTTTTATGTTTTATGAATAAAATGTAAAGGAGAACAAATAAAAACTCCTAAACATGAGAATAAATCAATGCCTAATGTGAACAAAGTCAAATCAAGGCTTGCTCAATAAAATCCACTTGTATGTGAAACAGGTTCAAGCTATTTGACCGGGTCAATAGGACCAAATCATAAAACAGTCCAGATACAATGAACCTCCTAGATGATCAGCACAGTCCTATGAGGAGGTCCTCCATGTGAAAAGGGACAAATGGATGAAGGTGGTTTAGGGTTTTGCAAACCCTAATATTATATAAGGAAGGGAAAGACTCAAGGAGAGGTTGTTGATGATATTTTGATTTTGAGATTGCTTGAGCAACTCAAACTCTTTTGGTTATTTAGCTAGAGAGAGGAATTTCCTTTTTAGGAATTCCTCCTCCTTCCTTGAGGATATCTTGGAGGAGATTGTGCTGCATTGATCCACTATCTGGCATTTTGGCCAAGCTTCACCTTACAGCTACAGTGTTGCTCCTATTGTGGGTTGAGCTATCCATGTGAGCTACAGCAAGTGAAATCATATCTATTCAGATCTGAAGAGTTCTATTCCATCTTTTTAGTGGGGAATTCATATAAACCATTGTCAAGAGTGCAATAGCTGTTTTGAGCTCCAGATCCTTATCTTGGCAGGAGGCCAAAGTTTGCATCACTTCATCATCGTAGTTAGCTTCAGCAATTGCGTTATTTTGTAGGCATAGTTGCAGTGTTTATTTGCCAACAGTTTGGAGGAGAGATCTCCGGTGAAAGGGCTTCTTTCCTTCACTGAGGTGATCAGTGGATTGGCCAACCAATCCATGTCATATTTCAAATATGATCTGTTGTGTGATGTATTCTTCAAGAATTTCTGAATTTTACTGTAGATCCATGGTGTAGATCTCAGATCTATTCAATGTCCTTCACTTTCAGCTGAGATCCCCAAGGGGAATGTACTTAAAAGGCATTTTTGCATATAGATCCCATTTAGATCTATCCTTTTGACCTCTAATCTGTTGTAGATCTGAAACTTAATGAAACAATGCTTCAGAAATATATTCAGAAATTAGTCTCCTTAGACTAATTCGAATTCTCTAGGCTGTTTAGCCTGAGAATAGTGCTACTTAGCACTGGGTGTTCCCGAGTGGGAATCCCACCTCTTTCCATAGAGTAGCTCTTGGGATTTTTTCATTTCTCATCCACTATCCGGAAATTGTCCAAGCTTCTACTTCCAACTGCAATGCAGATCCTGTTGAGGGTTTGATTGCTTTTGTAAGATGCAGCAAGTGGAGCTCTAGATCTATTATGATCTAGATTTTTTTGGGGAGTCTCTTCTCGTGGAGTGTATATTTTAACCTCCTGGAAGAGTGCCTCTCTTATTGGAGCATAATTTCAAATCTTGGCATCAGGCCATATCATATTCTAGAGCCTACAATGCAAATACCCTTCCTGAACTGCGCAATCTGCAAGGAAGAAGTTGCAGGGTGATTCAGATATCTCTTGGGAGAGAGATCTATGGTGTTGGGAATATTCCCTCATGTGGTGATCCATCCATTAGCTTATTATTTTCGTTGGGTCTACAAAGACTTGCATCCCCGGGCTGTTTAGCAGGGTTGTAGTGTTCTTCGCCCAAGGGTGTTCCTGCAGGTCGGGAATCCCTACCCCATCCTCAAGGAAGGAGAGGGTTTGAGCTCCATTTCCTCATTATGGCATTTTTCCAAGCTTATCCCTTTAGCTACAACGTTATTTTTTTGGGCATAAAATGTTGTGTTGCTAGGTGTAGCAACAGAGGAACTCATAGAGTCATTCCTTGGCTTATTCTTCAGCGGATATCTTTCATATTCTTTGGAGGAGCAGCAGAGGAGAATTCTGAGCTAAATTTCAGATCTTTGGCACCAGGCCAATCATTCACCATCTCTCACAGTGTATTCTAGGGAAGAAACTGTGTTATTTTATGCAGGTAGTGTTGGAGAGTTCATTAGAGCTCATGAGGAGGAGTTGCTTCTAAGTAAAGGGATCAGCCTTTTTCTTAGATTCACTATCAGAGGAGGGCATCATCATATCAGATCTACTACAGCCTCATTTTCATTTTGATTCAGTTGCAGTGACAAGTTATTTGTCAGATTTGTACTTTCTCCGGCATTTCTAACAATCTCTCCTAAATTGGCTAGAAATCTTGTATTAGAGACCATTCTTCTATTCCTGGGCATTTCTTTGTATGTATCAGCCATATTATTATTTTTTATACTTTCAGCAGCTGCTACTCTCATAGATACAGCGCAATCACTACTTTTCGACATTTTGTGCAATTGCAGCAACTCCCGTATTTCATTACTTGATCATTGGAGATTGGTTCTCATAGCTTGAGTGGCTTGTCCCTCATAATTTTCATGTATATTATTGCTGATATAATAATATAATGATTGGATGTCTTATATCTCATCTTATGTTGCATTTAGATTTGTAGATTTTAATGGTTATGTTCATATAATGATGTAAGCTCTCTCTTTGAGCATTCTTTGAGGGATCTAGCTTGGGGAGATCTGAATAACCCTTTAGAGACATTTCTTTGGGCTCCACTTCTGAAAGAGAAGTTTTTAATGAGTTAACAAGGGAATCCCAACCCCCTTTCAGCTTATTTTTGCATCTGCTTCCTTATACAGCGTCCTAGAGGACCCTTTAGCAGAAATTCCTGAAAAAGGAATATTACAGTGGTATCGGAGCAAGATCTTTGGCTCAGCCCGTGGCTTCAAGCCAAATTGCTAACTCCCTAAAGGAGGAATATTTCAATCTCTATAGATAGAGTCTGCATATGGCTAGGTAGCCTCTGGATCTCATCCTTTTTTCAAAGGTGACATATCCAGTAAATGCCCCTGCAGTCAATCTCTGGAATAGAATTTTGATATTCCTGAAAAGGGAACTTTACAGCGGTATCAGAGAAGAGAAGAGAAGAAACAGAGATCAAAATGATGGAGAGGATGATTTTACTCTCATCAGTGTTTAGATCTAATAAGAGCCTCTCCAAAGAGTTAAATCAGAAGAGAGAAAGGAGATGCACTGAGACTCCTAGAGGGTTTCGAGAAGAAGAAAGCTGCAGTAAGACCTGCATAAGGTTTCAAGAAGAAGAAGGAAGCCCTAGCACTTCCTATTAACAAAGAAGAAGACCAGAGAATCCTAGATCTCCTGATAGATCCATTATGCCCACTTTCTTTGAAGAAGGTGAGAGGTATAGCAATGAAGAAAAGAGATGCAAAGAAACTCCTAAAGGGTTTCAAGATGGAGAGGAAGAACTATACACTTCCTATCATCACAAAGCAAAGGAGAATGTCTATCTTGTCACTTTGGGCAAAATATCTCCATTTTCACCATATGTTGCTAAGGTGCTTGTATCTAGAGAAGAGGTAGTTGGATCTTTGCAAGGTAGTCTTGAGCTTTTAACATATGGAGACCCATGCATGAATCAGGGGATGCATGAGGAGGAGAAGGAAGATACCAGCGCTAGTATGCTTGAATAAAGGAGGCCATCATTCTTGCCAACAGTTGGAGGCATCATTGATCTGGGTGGAGGAACTCTTGTGTTCTGTCAAGAGGTTCCCACATATCAGTTTATCCAAGGTATGCATGAAATTTTAGCACATACTGTTTCAAGATTAATGCATAGCCAAGGATTAAATCAAAATGCTGATTTGAAGCAAAGACATGTCACAACGCAGAGGACCCTCGATCTAATCAAGGATGATACTGGAAGCTATCCCTATGCATCATTGTTGAGCTGCATTCAACCTCTTGGGTTGAGATGTAGAGTCTCAAGAAATGGGATTAGTACTATCCTATGTTCAATGGTTGATTGTGAGATTAGTAATGAAACTTGCTTTGAGACAGTACATGCATCACTTTGCAGATCTACAACATTGTCACTTAGTGACTGTGAAAAATATGCTTCAGCTCTCTTGGAGCATTCTAGAGGCAACTTCAACCTTGAAGCAGTGGAGAAGAAGAAGATGAAGAGTAGACATCTTGAGATGAGAAGAATTTTCTCCCCTCTAGATGACACTCTCTCAATGAGCATGCTACAGCTCAAAGAGAGACTTCTAGTTACTACAGATTCAAAGCCTCACTGGTTTTGGAAGGCCATAGATGGAAGAAAGGTCTCTCTAAGAGATCTCAACAGAGATGCATTTCAATATTTCATGAGATGCAAGGTTCTTCATTGGTTCAAAGGAGATGGTATTCTACAAAGGGAGGATGCCATGATTATGCAGCACATCACTCATCTTCCATATTGGAGTGAGTGGATGAGGGTGATGAGCAAGAGATCACATGATCACTTGAAAACATACATGGACTAGCAAGCTTGGTTACATTGGTTTCCCTTGGGAAACTCTTTTCACTCTCCAAAGGCACCTATTTCTCTGATCTATGCCTTGAAGAATGGTCATGAAATGAATAAGGAGGCATGTCAATGCTGGTTTCTTTGGGGTAAGCATGATCACTACCCAAAGTTTCTCATTCTCTCATCTCATGATTTATGCATCATTAATAGAGTATATGAAAAGGAAGCATGGTTGATGTGGTTGTTAAAAGGAGAGTTTGAACATCACATGTTAAATCTCATGTCCATGTATTTACCCAAGTTTGAAATATGTCTCATTTATCCACGTGAATTTCTGTTGGAGGTATGTTTCATGCATGAACTTTGGCTTGGGAGGAGGGATGACTCCCACATGATGTGGTATGAGGGAGCTTGCTTGTACTATGTTGATCAGACATTTCACATGTCCATCATTGTGTTGTTGTTGCTCCATGATCCACATATTGATAAGGCAAGACGGCTGCAAAATCCCTTATTGCTATGGCTACTCTTGGGTGAGTATGGTTACTACCCAATAGCTCATCATTTTCTGAATCATACGTTGAATTTCAATGTTATGTTGCAGCAAGAGAAGGCATGTACCATTTCTATTCACTTGAGAGATTATGGCCACCACATGACATCTCCTATGTCTATGTGTTTTGCATTGTGTAAAATTTGGCATCTTGATCTCATGATGTGCATTGATGATGATACTTTGTATTGGGATGATGTGACATATCATATGTCCATTAGTATGGTTTGGTTTCATGATGCACATGAGGAGGAAAGAAGGCAGCAAGACCTCTTGTTGCGTTGGTTGCTTTTAAATGAGTATGGTGACCACCCCATATCTCATCATTTTCTGATTCACGCCTTATGTATCAAATATAAATTGCAACAAAGAGAGGCGTGCACATCATCTTTTGGAAAGCTTGGCTTGCCCATCTTACATGGAGGAGATGGAGGATGGTAGCAAAGGGCCTTGATTCGATGGTTATTATTAGGGGAATATGGTTTGACATATTTGTCCACCCATGTTGCTCCTTCACTTCTCCTTTTTCATAACGCTGGAATGATGGAGTTTGGATCCAACAAGGCCAACAGGGCTAAGAATGAAAGCATAACAATGCTTAATCAAGTTCATAAAACATGGAAGGAAGAATGTTCTTGCATGATGAATATTTTCCTTTATGGAAGGAGCTACTCTATTTTATGTCTCTCATGTGTTTATGATGGTGTTGGACATCATGTAATTGTCATTTTGTGCTTCATGATAAGAAGAGGACATCTAACCTTACAGTTGGAAGTCATCTCATGCATTTGTGGAAGACAACTTTGGAACCAAACATGCATAACCTATTGCAGAAAATGGAGGAAGCCTTCCTTATGTGGATGCCATTTGGAGGGGAATAGATGGTTTGCATCTGCAATTAGAGTTTCTTGAGGGCAAGCAACATTTTGCTGGGGGAGACTGTAATATTCCCAATTTTTGCAGCTAATGGGAATATTGCATTTTAATTTCAATTTGCTTAACTCATGAATAAAAGTGTAAAGGAGGAACTCTAAAACTCTTAATCAGCAAAATAAATCAATGTTTGATGTGAACATGGACAAATTTGGGCCATTTCAATAAAATACACTTAGGCGTGAAAAGGAATGAAGAAGGTTGACTAGGTCAACAGGACCAAATCACAGCAATGTCTAGATGCATTGAACCTCCTTATTGATCAGCACAATTTTAGATGGAGACCCTCCATGTGAAAAGGGTTAACTCATTGGAGGTGGTTTAGGGTTTCCAAACCCTAATGTTATAAAATAAAGAGGAAGGCCACAAGAAAATTGTTTTTGAAGATAATTAGATTTTGAGATTGCTTAGGCAATTCAAAATCTCTAGTTGTTTAGTTAGAGAGAGGAATTTCCTGTTTAGGAATTCCTCCTCCTTCATTGAGGAGATATTGAAGGAGTATGTTCTAAAATGCCTCACATCTAGGCTTGAGGCCAAGCATCCTCCATCAAGATAGCATTATTTTTGCAGCAGAATAATACTGTGTTGCTGGGTGTTGCCGTGAGGGGTTTTCAACACCACTTCCAGATCTAGTTTTGCAAGAAAAGGGAGCATTCCTTTCTCTGGGAGATTAGTGAGGAAGAATTGAGCTTTAGTTTCAGATCTTGGCATCAGGCCAAAAGACCTTCCAAAATCATTTGCGCAGTGTAATTCATAAAATACGTTATTTTCCAGTGCATTGCTGCAGCAGGGTTTCTACCCTAGTTTGGTGCTCATTTCCTTAAGGAAGGGCCATCCCTTCTTCTGGAAAGTTTGTACTTCAGCCTCTTTTGTAATTTTTTATATTTCAGCTCATGTACTCAGATTTTCAGTGATTCTGCAATTTCTAGATCCATATTCTGTAAATCTGATACTTGTATTTTGTTCTTTCATGAAACCCCCTTGCCGGGTGATCTATTGATGTATAAAAGGAGCTAAATCTCCATTTTTCTTCATGATAAATTATAATAAACTTCAGATCTGATGTTCAAACATATTTTTTCTAATGTATTCAGAAAATACGCTCTGCAAGCTTCAGCCATTTTCTGCATACTTAAAGTCATGGGAAATCAGAATTTTTAGGCATATCCGGGGATGGAGAAATTTTTTAACATAGCTAGAATGATTTTTTTGAGCTGAAATTCGGATCATAGGTCCCTCATGACCTAATATAAAATAACCCCCCGTCATTTCCCTTAATTTTACGTAGATTTAGGAATACATCTATTTTAGGGTCAAAATCACTGCTTTTCCCCACTTTTTGGATCCTAAATTCAGATCTGAGTAGTTGTTTTGCTTGAAATAATTTTTTGAGTGTCTATAAGAAAATTTTATGCATTTATAGCTATTTTAACTTTCATTAGAGTGTTTTAATTGTTGCATCCCCTCATTGGGCCTTCTCTTGAAGATAACTAGGTGTGGGAGATCTGTTTAACCCACCTAGTCTTATTTGTTTCAGCTGAAATCTTGGATTTAGTTTTTTTATTGACTGATATAAAGGATACAAGAGCTATTTTCCTTTTCTAAAGCTTATTTTCTGAAAATGCATTTTTCAATGCTTGATTCATGAGCTATTCCTAAAAAGGAATATTACAGTGGTATCAGAGCCGAGGTCTCAAGGTCAAGACTTTTGGAGCATGGTGGGTTGTAATATCCCATGTGAGGGTAGGGCTCGCAGCCATGTGTCCAGGTCTATGTAATGAGGGTGTTAGCCACCTATAAAATTTTGGCATAACAAACAGGTGGCTAAGTATGTTTCTAAGTCTTCAAGAGAAACATTTCCCTTGAAAATATATCATTCTTGAAGCCTTAATGTGTCTTTTTTCCTTTGAGGAAATCTTCACTGTTGTTTCTATTGAAAAGACCTGTTGTTTTGTGAAAGAGATCGCTTTAAAAAGGCCTCCATTTGCTCCATTTCATTCCCACAAAATCCCCATTTTCACCCCTATTCCCTTCACAAAAATCCTCTGTAACCCCTTAATTTGATCTCTAAATCATCAAAATCCCATTTTAAACGTCATACTACTCTTTATCTAGTTTAAAAATCCCTTCTTTTGCCTACCGGAACCCCTCATTTAGCTTAAAAAACACTGACTTTTGGCCTAAACACCCTATTTGCACTATAACAGGCTTAAGCCCCCGAGGGCTTATATCCATTAACCCCTTTTCTTCATGTACCCGTAGCCCCACAATCAGGCGCTAAAGAATCAAGAAACCCCCATTTAACCCTTTTCCTTCATTTATTGTCTTTTTCCGACATTATGGTTTCAAATGATCTGGACCGTTGAATGCATAAGACTGACGGCCGAGATCTCACCATTTCTATGCTTATTCACTCGTTATCCCTTCCCGCCAGATATCAAATCATAGCCGTCCATTCACATAATCCTATGGTCAAGAAAAATCCCGAAGACCCACCTCTGCCTCGTGCATCTTACCTCCCATCGCACGAAACTCGCACCGTTCGATCAGCGCACCTTCATCCGACAACTGACATTCAGTTTCGCAAAATTTTCATGCCCAGAGTTTAATGCCCAAAATTTTTGAGAAATGGGCAGTTTAGGTGGGACAGGTATCAATTAATGTATGGTATCACATTTCTTTTTGGAAAACCACATACCACCCCAGAGCCTGCACAAAAACCATTCCGGTTTTTCGCCTTACCGCCCTCCACAATGTTTTTTTGGGTTTAATCGTGGCCATTGATGGGGTCTAATCTGACGGTCCTGATCTAATCTCGCCTTTCCATTTGCCTTCCATCTGACCTTTCAAAGGACTCCACCAAGAAATCGCAGCCGCTGGTCTCTAAAATCTAGTGGCCCTGATATAACCTCGCCTCCATCCGCTTTTCATTCATACATCCTCCAAATGACCTTTCTGACGAATCTCCACCATTGATCACCGTCGATTGATCTAATCCAATGGTCCGAAACCCACGACGCACTCAACCTTCATCAGACCAATTTTTCACCTCCCGCCATAGTTTTCAGCCGATTTTCTGTTGTGTACACCTTTTCCACTATTGCTCTCTATCCTCCACGAGCCTCCAAAGCAATCCTCCCTCACTCCCTTTGGTTTTTATAACAGGTTTCTTGTTGTTTTCATGTTTCAGTGGCGACGATTTCACAATGTTTTCACCGTCACAGTCATGGTGACATGAAGCACTGAAAAACATTTCCAGAGCCAAAGGTAGCAGAGGAAGACATCAGAGGGGGTTAATAGCCTGTTTTTCATTGAAGATCGGGTTACAAACCCTGATTCAGACCCTTCAGCGCCTCCATAACCTGTACATTCATAGAAACAGGTCAGCAGAAGTGGCAAAGAGTATCAGAAGACAAACTAAGGATTAAAGCCTATTATTGAAAACTTAATGTGTATAATCCAGTGTTTAAAGGACAAAACATAGATGAAGACCATAAAAATGATCAGGAGGGCTTAATGAAGCCTAAAGCACATAAACAAGCTTTATCAGTGTTTTAATGTGAGCAGAATGTTCTTTTTCCCAGAAAGGACTAGCCACACGGCTGATGTCATTCCCCATGAAGCTCCTGAGAGGTTATTACCTTGACAACAGTCCTTAAACTGTCAGTGCATTAGTTATAAGACATGGAAGACCTAAAAGGAAAATCTGCATATTTCTTGCCACAGAAGATAAACAGAGTACTGCAGCCAGAAATTACTTCAAGGAACATACCTTTAGAGTTAATTCATCTAAAGACCCCTAATTCATCTAAAGAGTACTGAAAGTAAATGCAGAGTTATTAAAACAGAATGGGCTTCATAGAATCCTCTTCCTCTGTTTTAATGAGTCATTTAAGTTCTATCTACCACTATTGTCACTCTTTGACCTATAAGAACTCATGAGAAATACATTGAAAATGTTGGTTGATTATTGTAAAAACACTAATTGTAAGTTGTTTCACCAAGTTAGAGTTTTGTGAGTAGTAGTTGTAAACAGGCTGGGAGATGATTTGTGGATGATATAAAGCTATTGGACAAGGATGTATGTGACTGATTTTTCTCTTTCTAATATGACAAGCATGTTCATTGGATCCTGATCTAAATCAATGGTGATGTGTTCTCCCTTCGTTATTTTTTTCTCTCTGTTTTACACCATGTTTCACTTTCTCTGATAAGAATCAGTAATCTTAGCTTAGGATATACTGCTGCAAGTACCCTAATGCTTCCTACTCTTCTTATTTTTAATGTTTTCTACTATTTGTGTATCTAAGAACAAATTCAACATAATTTAACCAATATAGAAGTTGGTTTGTCCAAGGCTTACTGATGTATGAATTTAGAGTTTGTTTATTGGATGTTCCTGTTTGGTTTCATCTGAAAGAATTAGGAAACTAGGAGATTTAGAGTTAGCCCTGTCTCACTAGGTTCCTTTTCGAACAATTAACCTTTCTAAGATCCCTTAGAGTTGAATGCCAAAGCAGATAAGGTTAAAAGTATTTCTCTGATCTTATACTTCACTATGTGTCAAACTTAAGTGTTTTCCATTGTCCAATAGTAGTCAGGAGGACTGCTGGATTGTTGTCTTCAGAGTTAGCTTCATTAGGAGTTTTGATCATAGGGGTTAAGGCATGCCCTGTCCCTAGACTTACTCCGAAGTGGTCACCTTGGAAGGTTTTCCTTGTCATTCCCATTCATTTCCTTATTGTTTCATCCCATACTATCATCTTAAGAGATCCTTTGATATAGATGACTAGCCCTTGAAAGCCTTGGATATCTGAATTGCAAGTAAACTCTTTTATGACCCCATTTCCCAATGAACTTGTGTTCTCTTTGAATTATCTCCCCATTGCCAAAAAATCCTTTACTACTCACTCCTTTACCTTACATTGAACCCTTCTTTCATGTTTCCCAACCAAACAAACAAAATTAAAAACCCTTGTGCCCTATAGCTAGCCTAACACCTTAAATTGAACTTCAAAGATATAAATTTCTTTGCCTTTATAGATAGATCCCTCTCTGGATCCAAGAGGGCTAGATCCTGAGATCCCAAAGTGGTTTGATGTTGTCTTGTCTTTTGGTATTGCCAAATCTACCAAAACACAGGAACCACAACATAATGGCGACTCTGCTGGGGAGTTTCTGAGTTATTTCCATCTTATACATCATTAGGACCTCAGAGGACCCATAATCTCCATAGATTGGTATTTGATTGCTGAGGGTGGACAACAGCCTGCTTCAAAACATTTTAAACTCTCCACCTGGCGACTCCACAGTTCCTAAATGACCAATAGACTTCACTGATGATCAGTAGGCCTGCTGATTATCTTTGTTTTCACAAGACTCCACTAGGAGACCAGTTTCATCACAACATCATCCATACAAAAAAAACACATAGGATTAAGTTTCTTGTTTAAGAATAGTCTGCCTCTTAAAGATTGTTATACTTAACATACTGGCTTCAAGAACAATCCATACCAGAGCTTATCTTGATCCAAATCCCCCTGAAATAGTTGACAATGTAGAAAATATTCTTAGGAAGTCCTCCACCTCTAGGGATTTAACTATTGTCCGACGCATTAATAGAGCTAACTCAACACCTGAAAACCTTGCAGCTCTATCAGATACTCAATTTGACTTAGATTTACCAAGTAATCTACCAAGAACTAAGTCATTCAGTGGTATAGATCAGGCAGACTTTGAGCCTCCAAGTTCACCACCACATAGTGGTCAACCTATTAGTGACAGAGAAACCCCTCCATTAACACCTCCTGATATACATTTCATTCATAACTTGGGTCTCTCTCACTCTAGATATGCTCAACAATTTGTTGCTGGTCCAAGCATTTTTTTTCATTCACATACCTGCTGCTCAAGCTAATCCTTCACCTCCACAGAACACTATCATGGCAGCATGGTATGCTCCCCTGGTCTTGCCACAGCCTCTGGCTCCTTTACCCAATGACTGTCAGTCTAAAATTCCTCATTTCACTGGGAAAGAGTCTACCACAGCTCAAAACCATGTAGATAGGATGGAAGATGCTTTTGATTACATGGAAATAGAAGATGAGAATCTTTGCTCAGAGTTTAGGAGGAGAGGTAAAAAGGTGGTTTAAAGGCCTAAATCCCAATAGCATCAATGACCTTCCCTCTTTACATCAAGCCTTCATTAACAAATGGGAAATCAAAAGCAACCCTCTCCAAATATTAGCAGAGTATAAGAATATTAAAAGAAATCAGGGAGAGAGTTTTCATGACTATTCCACCAGGTTTAACAGTGTCTACAACACTCTTCCACCCCACATGAAACCTCCCCAAGGCATGGCCTTGGTAAAATATCCTGAGGGTTTCGATGCTGATATGGCCTATCAGCTGAGGGAGAGAGACTATAACACATTAGAAGATATGCAGAAATGGGCTGTGAGTGTAGAAGCAAACTTGATTGAAAAAAGAGCTAGGATGAGGGCTAAGAAGAAGGTAAGATATAGGGAAGACACCACAGTTTCTACATCTGACCCCAAATTTTATAATCTAGCTAAAAACATGGAGAGGCTAGAAATAATGATGGAGAAAATGGTTGTCAAAGTCAATAATCATAATAGAAACCAAAATCAAAACCAGAACCAAAACTTTAGGAGAAACACTCCTCCAAATAGACAAAGAGACTCTGACCAACAAGTCATACCTCCATTTTAAGAAAATTTCCTTGATGAAGATGAGGGAATAATATAGGAATCAGAGGGAATGATTATAAACATGGTGGAAGTGGATAACCAAGATCACACCTTTTCCACAGAAGATAACCAGACCTCATACACACATTGGGATGAGGAAGGGTTAGAATTTGAATACTATAGGTTAGGATTCGAGAATGCCATCATGCAAGTCCGAGAACAATATGATCTCAAAAGCAAAAAGATCCTAGATACTCCCAAACCAAAGACCTCTGAAATCACCATCAAGAAAAGACCTGAAAAGACTCCTAAAGGGACTACTGAAAGCAACAAAATAGCAGCTGAGAGTTCTGGCAAAAGAAAAGACAAAGACATCCAAACCACTGATAAACCATGTCAAGAATCTAGCAGCACTAGCATTACAGCTAATGCTCCAGAAAAAATAGTTTCAACTAGTGTATATAGTGAGAATCAGCAAGCTGACCTTGCCAATAAAACGGTGACCAACAAAATAGAATTGAACCTTTCAAAGAGTCAGTCTCCTTTCAATCTAAAGAGTGAAATAGCCAAAATCAAAATTTCTATCCCTCTCACTGAGTTGGCCACCCAAGATGTATATAAAGGTCAAATCTTGAAAGCTTTAAATTTAGGAGAAAACAGTGACACTATCAACTTAAATGATGATCAACCAGCTCTTTGTTTGGCCCAAAAATTGAAGGGAAATTTCAGGAAGGGGTAGTGCCTCCTTTTTATGTCAGCCTAAATATCCATGACAAAATCCTACATAATGCTATGCATGACTCAGGGGCTTCACAGAACCTCATGCCCAAAGTGATCATGGAAAAGTTAGGCCTAGAGATAACAAGACCATATAAGGATTTATATTCTTTTGATTCTAGTAGAGTGAAGTGTTTGGGCCTGATCAAAGATCTCTGTGTAAGTTTGACCCAAATCCTAGCCAAGTGCATGGTAATGGATGTTGTAGTGGCTGATGTACCTCCTAAATATGGCATGTTGTTGTCAAGATCATGGGGTGCCAAGCTACAAGTTACAATGCAAATGGACATGACCTATGCCACAATCCCTGTCTTTAGCCATCTAAGAAGACTATATAGGGAGGCACACATGAAATTTATGGTTAGCAACCCAGAAAAACCAGAAAATTCCCCTCTCTACTCTGTCCATACAATCCTAGACTCTTTTATCCTTTATAATGATGAGTTTACAGATGAGCAAGAGATAGGGAATAAGAATTTGGACAACAGGGTAGAGACCACAAATCTTAACATAATGGCAGCTTTAGATACAAAGGAAAACAAGAGAGAAACATTTGAACAGTGTGTTGATTTCAAAGACCAAAGTGAACAAAGCCAAGACTACAAGTATTAGATCACCCATCAAACTAAACTCCATGAAGGTCCGAAAGAACAAAACACAACACAACATGAAGGTGAACATAGCATTAGGGATGAAACTGATAAAAATCCTACTAACAATCCCTTATGGAACATGAGCTTTGATGGATCTTGCACTAAAAAAAATGCAGGAGCTGGGGTATGGTTGCACAATACTGAAAACATGTATGCTGAGAGTCATGCCTTCAAGCTAAACTTTAAATGCAAAAACAACATAGCAGAGTATGAGGCTCTCCTCTTAGGACTGCATCTATTGAAAAAACTAGGAGCTAAGAGGATAATGGTACATGGAGACTCTGAACTAGTCATCAAACAAGTAAATGGAGAATACACTGCCAAAAATCCTAGATTAAGGGAATATAGGAATGATGCCATGAATCTGTTGAAAACATTTGTAGAATATGAGCTTGTGTTTGTCCCTAGAAGTCAAAACATACTTGCAAATGGATTGGCATGCGCTGCTAGTTCATATCAGAGACCACTTAGTGACAAAAAAATCATTGTTCAAACAAAATACAGACCAGCAGTACCAGATAATGAAAAATATTGGCAGGTTTTTGAAGGTTACAAACAGATAGAGGATTTCTTGCTTTGGAGGAATGAGTTTGAATTACCTGATTCATACTGTAAGTCCGATGAAAACAGTCCAGATAGAGAGCCCTCTGATGAAGAAAAACCATTCCCTACTACAGAAATAAACACGCCGACCAAAGAATTTGAAACTCAAACTGAAGAATACAAGAACGCAAATAAAGAAGACATAGAGGTGCTGCAATCCAAAGACAAAAGCATACCCAGAGGAATATCACCCCTAGAGGACCTCTTTGATTTTAATGATGTGGCCAAGAAGCCCACCATAGAACCCACTAAATCAGATGTTGAAGAATGCAATATAGGCAGCAAGGAGAAGCCTAAAATGATTAAATTATCCAAAACCTTGCCAGCACATATCAAATAGAAATACATTGATTTATTTAAAGAGTTTGTTGATGTTTTTTCTTGGAGCTATGAAGATTTGAAAGCCTATGACACAGAGATCATCCAGCATAAAATTCCATTGAAAGAAAACCAGAAACCTTTTAGGCAAAAGCTGCGTAGGATCAACCCTGTACAGTTGCCCTTGGTAGAGAAGGAAATTAAGAAGATGTATGAGGCTGGAATCATAGTCCCTATGAGGTTTTCTGATTGGGTATCTAACCTTGTGGCTGCAAGGAAAAAGACAGGAGAAATAAGGCTGTGCATTGATTTTAGAAACTTAAACAGAGTCTCCTCGAAAGGCAATTACCCCTTGCCCAAAATGGAACACATCCTACAAAGGGTAGTTGGTTCAAAGAGGATTTCTAACACTGTTACCGATGAAATAGGTAACCGCACTGTTACCTACTTTTTTTTGGTAGCATAAAAAGCACCCGATTCTGAAAAGCGGTGATGCAGAATCACCTTTTTTTTTTTAGAACATTTTTTACACTCTAATATTTTTATTTATGAAGTATGAATACTTGTTTTAAAATGTTAGTGATTTTCATGCTAATTTTGAAACGTATTGATGCAGCATCAACTTTTTTTTTTAGAGCGGTGATTTTCATACTAATTTTGAAACGTATTGATGTAGCATCAACCTTTTTTTTTTAGAGTGGTGATTTCATGTTGGTAATAAAACACAAAACTTAGATAAAAAATATATATATAAAAACAATAAAAAAAAACAAAATTAACTCGTAAAAATAAAAAATTTAAAGAAAAATAAATTAAAAAAAACAAAAATATTCGAAAATTATATCAAAAGAAATGAAAAAATTTGAAAAAAAAAACAGAAATTAACCAAAAAAAAAAGCATCAAAAACATTTTTTTCTAAGTTATTAAAAAAATATATATAATTAAAAAAAAAAATTAAATAGAAAATTTAAAAATAATTTAAATTACAAAATTAAAATTTAGATAAAAAAATAAAATACAAAAAAGAAAAAATTAAATTTAAAAATTTAAATTAAAAAATAATAATAATAAGAAAAAAAAATACAAATTTTAAAATTAACAAAAAAAACAAAATTTAAAATTGAAAAAAAAATTAAAAAAAAAATCATTTAAAAACAAAAAAAAATGAAAAAAACTATGTGCAAATAATTAAAAAACAAATATCCATAAATTTACTGTTTTTTTTTAAATGAAACAATCTATAAATTTTAAAAATGAAAAACTAAATAAACTAAAAGATTTTAAAAGACAATTAAATTAAATTAAAATTTAATAAATTTAATAAATAAATTTTAAATTTTAAAAAATAATTAATCTAAAATATTAAATTTAAAAACAAAATTAAAAACAAAAAAAAAACAAAAAAAATTAAAACAAATTAAATTTAAAATAAAAAATTTGAATTAAAAAAAAATAATTTTAATTTTTTTGAATTTAAAAAAAAATTAAAAATCAAATTAAAAAAATAAAAAATATTAAAAATTAAAAAAAATTAAAAAAAAAGAATTTTTTGATCGTGGTGGCGTTGCCAATCGGCCTCCCGCCCAGCTGGCGGCTGAGGCCGGCCATTGGGCGGGCGGGCGATTCAGAGGAATCAGCCTCCCGCGGCAGGACGCTGATTCCGAGAATCGCCCTCCAGCGGCGGGGAGGCCGATTTCGGGAATCGCCCTGCGGCGAGAGGTCGATTCTGGGAATCGCCCTCCCGCCACGGGAGGCCGATTCTGGGAATCGCCCTGAGGCAGATTCCGGGAATCGCCCTCCCGTGGCGGGAGGCCGATTCCGGGAATCGCCCTCCCACGGCGGGAGGCCGATTCCGGGAATCGCCCTGAGGCCGATTCCGAGAATCGCCCTCCCGCAGCGGGAGGCCGATTCCGGGAATCGCCCTCCCACTGTAGGAGGGTGATTCCCCAGGCCGATTCCTGGAATCGCTCTCCCGATTCCCCAGGCCGATTCTGGGAATCGCCCTCCCGCAGCGGGAGGGCGATTCCCAGAATCGGCCTCCTGTCGCGGGAGGGCGATTCCTGGAATCGGTCTACCGCCCAGCGGCCGGCCTCCACTGCCACCTGGGCGGGAGGCCGATTGGTGGAGCCACCATGATCAAAAAATTTTATTTTTTTTTTTTTAATTTTCTTAATTTTTAATATTTTTTTTTTAATTTGATTTTTTTTATTTTTCTTTAAATTCAAAAAATTTAAAATTATTTTTTTTAATTTAATTTTTATATTTGAAATTTAATTTTTTTTTGCTTTTTTTGTTTTTTTTTTGTTAATTTTTTTTGTTTTTTAATTTTTTTTTTCTAAATTTTATATTTTTTTTTATTTAAATGATTTTTTTTTTTTTCAATTTTTTTTTTTATTATTAAATTTTATGTTTAGTTTTTCATTTAATTTTTTAAAATTTAGTAAATTTTGTATTTTTTTTAATTTATTTGAATTTAATACTTTTTTAAATTTTTATTTTTTTATTATTATTTTTTAATTACATAAAATTTTTATATTTTTTTATTTCAATTAAAATTGTGTATTTAAAATTAGATTTTTTTTTTTTTAATTAAACTTAATATTTTCAAATTAATTTGTTTTTTTATTTTATTTTTAATTTAATTTATTTTTTTCAATTTTTCAATTTTAATTGTTTTTTAAAGTTTTTTAACTTTTTAGTTTAACAATGTTTTTTTTTTCTTCTTTATATTTAAAATTTATTTTTTTTTTCAAAATTTATTTGTTTATTCATTTACTTATTAAAATTTAATATTTTTTTTTTTAGATTTAATTTGTTATTTTAATATTAACATTTTTTTTTTTAAATTTAATAAAATCTAATATATATATATATATATATATATATATATATATATATATATATATATATATATATATATATATATATATATATATATATATATATATTATTTTTTATAATTTACATTTAATTTATTTTTTAAAATCTATTTGTTTTTTTAATATATATTTTTTTTAATTTAATATTTTTGTTGTATTTTATTTTTAATTAATTTTTCATTTTTTTACTTTTAATTTCAATAATGTTTTTTTTTTTTAAGTTTTAAATTTATTAAAATTTACTATATTTCTTTAAATTTAATTTTTTGTTTTAATTTTTTTTTTTTTTTTTTAATTTCATAAACATTTTCTTTTTCTTTTTTAAATTTAATTTCTATATTTTGTTTTTTATAATTTATTTCTTTTTTTAACTTGTTTTTTCTTTAATTTAATATTTTTTTTTTGTTTTTTTTTTTTTTTTTCTATATATTTTGAAATTTTAATCTTTAATTTTTTTTATTTATTTATTTTTTTTTCTGAAATTTTAGTTTTTTTTTAATGTTTGAATTAAAATTTTTATTTTGTTTTTATTTTTATTTTTTTATTGCTATATGTTTTTAAATTTTAAGCTTTAAAATGTTTTTATTTATTTTTATTTTTATTTTTTCTTAAATTTTAGGTTTTTTTAATGTTTGAATTTTAAAAATTAAAAAATGTTATTTCTATTTTTAAAAATGTCAAAAATATGACACAATTTTTTTTTTTGGTTATTCCAGCATCAACTGGTTTTGTTTTGAGGGTGTTTTTTCAATCCTTTTTTCAAGAAACAATTTTGTTTTTAGCATAATTTTATAAAATGTTGAAATTTGACCTTCAAAAAAAACCAAGTGCGTTCTGGAATACACTTTTTTTGTTTTTGGGGTGTTTTTTCATGTTTTTTGAGTCTTTTTTGGCTAGAGTTAAATCATTTCGTGTCAAAGTTTATTTTATCAAGAATAATGTTTTCTCTATTAGGAGGCTTTTTTCAATGAGTGGTATAACTGTGTCTTAATGTTCTAGAAGATCAACTTAAAACAGCCTTCACCACTCCTTGGGGCACTTTCATGTATGTGAAAATGCCTTTTCGATTAATGAATGTTGGGGCCACCTTTCAAAGGGCTATGGACATTGCATTCTCAGAAGAAATAGGACACTTCATCGTAATCTACCTTGATGACATAATAGTTTATTCCAAAACTGATGAAGAACACCTTAAACATTTGAGAAAAGTCTTTGAGAAGTGCAGAAGGTTCAGGCTATCTTTAAATCCCAAAAAGACAGTGTTTGGTCTCCAAGAAGGTAAAATTCTTGGTCATATTATATCTGAAAAGGGGATTAAAATAGACCCAAAAAGAGTTGAGGGAATATTTCAGATTAGCCACCCAAGAAACATCAAGGAATTGCTGTCCTTTATTGGGAAAATTAACTTCTTGAGGATGTTTATACCCAACCTAGAAAAAATCCTTAGAAACATGACTAATATGCTTAAAAAAGAAGTAGGAGTCAAATGGACTCTAGAGGCCAAAAAGTCCTTTGAACTGGTAAAATTTTCACTCACCTGAGCACCAGTTCTCATCAGCCCGGATTTTACAAAAGATTTCCTTATATTCTCATTTGCTTCAGAACATACTGTGGCTGATGTCCTATTGCAGAAAAATCCAGAGGGACAAGAGCAGCCAATTTCATTTTTTAGCAACGCACTAAGAGATGCACCTTTGAAATATAATATCATGGAAAAACAGGCCTATGCTTTGGTAAAGGCCTTAAAAGATTTCAGAGTGTACATCTTACATTCTCATATTATTGCCTTCGTGCCTAATATAGTGGTAAAGGGCATTTTGTCACAAGATCCAGATGGCAAAAGAGGCAAGTGGATTACTTTGATACTAGAGTATGATTTGGAAATCAAACCCACTAAACTCATCAAGGGTCAAGGCTTAGCTCAATTAATGGCTAAATCTAACTTACAAGTCCTTGACATAAACATGGTAGATACATTGGATGAACATGAAGGATTTCCTGCTCCCACTGTTGAAGAACAATACCAAAACTCACCTTGGTATGCTGATATCTTGTATGTGCTTGTAAATCTTAATGCTCCTCTTGATTTATCTAAGACAAAGGCAAGGTTTTTAAAATTGAAAGCAAGGAATTATTGCATTTTGAATGAATGTTTATATTGGAAAAATGCCAATGGTTTATTGCTTAAATTTTTGCCTGAAGTTGATGCAGAGAGGATCAAGAATGAGTTTCATGAAGGAGAGTGTGGAGGCCATCTCTACTAGAAAACCACTACCAATAAAATCCTTAGAGCTGGCTATTACTGGCCCACCCTCTTCCAAGATGTCCATAAAATGATAGTTGCCTGCCATAAATGCCAAATATTTGAGGGCAAAAGAAAACTCCTTCCTCTACCTTTACAACCAATCACTGTTGAAGCTCTTTTTCAACAGTGGGGCCTAGACTTCATAGGGGAAATCCATCCTGCTTCATCTGCCCAACATAGATGGATACTTACAGCCACTGACTATTTCACAAAATGGATAGAGGCCATCCCTTCTAGGAATGCCACAGACTTTGTTATCATAAAATTCCTTGAAGACCATATCCTATCTAGATTTGGCTGCCCTAGGAAGATAATCACTGACAATGCTATTGCATTTGGTTCCAAAAAGATGATTGATTTTTGTAGCAGGTATTAGATTGCACTTGGTCATTCTACTGCTTATTATCATCAGGGTAATGGGCTAGTAGAATCATCAAATAAAAGTTTGGTGACCATCATCAAGAAGCTGCTTGAAGATAATAAGAAATCATGGCATAACAAGTTGGTACATGCTTTATGGGCATACGGGTTGACAACAAAGAAATCCATTGGAATGTCTCCGTATCAATTAGTCTATGGAGCAAATGCAGTGTTTCCCACCAGCTTAGGGGTACCAGTGATAAAATTGGTCCAAGAAATACAGTCCAAAGAGGACAGCATGGTAAGGAGAATCAATCAAACTATACATCTCTAGCAAACAAGGGAAGAATTCTACAACAGAGCTCAGAAAGTGCAAGAGAACATAAAAAAGTTGTTTGATAAAAGGACAAAGGCTTGTGACTTCAAAATTGGAGATAAGGTACTCAAATGGGACTCTAGAAGAGAAGATAAGGGTAAGCATGGTAAATTTTACAGTTTATGGCAAGGTCCTTACATCATTCAATCCACCATTGGTCCCAATGCAATTTTTCTACAAGAATTGGATGGTACAGATCTGTTTGGGGGTCCTGTCAATGGCAGGATGCTCAAGCATTATTACTGTTGAAGTTCAGATTAAATTCTTCATTTCCATTGTAAATTACCATTGCTTTGTTTATTTTTAAAAGAAAAAGAAAAAATACACAAAAATAGAGAAAGGAAAGGTTCAGACAAGCTCAAAAATTGAACCTATGAAGTTCCAAATAATGGCTCAAATCAGATCAAAACCTGAGCCAGAGAAGAAGAAAAGTGACTCTAACAAGCTCAAAATCTCAGTCACAAGAAAAAAGAAGGATGCTTTAAAGTTTCAAAATTTCAAACCTTCACAATTTTGGTTTCAATTTCCTGCAAAGTTTCAGTTCATGGGCAGCTTGCCTTTATGCGATGGAGCCATAGAAAATCAGACAGTCTAATCCTGGTTTGTCTGTGTTTAAATTTCTATTTTAGAATGTAGAGAAAGAAATCTGTCAGACAGCTTAATCCTGGCAGATATTAGTTTAGGTAGAGAAGCTATGAGTCCAACTATTTAATCTCGCCTCATGGAGAAATGAGGGTAGAATTATATTAGTTTCTCTGCTTTCAATTAAAAAAATGATGAAGAAGGTCTACAAGTCTAAATGCACCTTGAAGAAAAAATGTTAGGACAGTAGGATGGGTAGGTAGAGAAAAAATGTTAAGACAGTAGGATGGGTAGGTAGATTGTTTGGGGAAGTATTGCTGCTGATATAATGTCTTCATGATTGTAGCAGTTGATCAAAGAAGAGAAATATGGTCAAAGATCAGGCATCTGGCCTACTTCCAAAAGATTATTTCTGAGATTCTTGACACCTTCAAGAAGATGCCATCCCCATGTGGAGCCACTGTTAGCCACTTATAAAATTTTGGCATAGCAAACAGGTGGCTAAGTATGTTTCTAAGTCTTCAAGAGAAACATTTCCCTTGAAAATCTATCATTCTTGAAGCCTTAATGTGTCTTCTGTCCTTTGAGGAAATCTTCACTATTTTTTCCATTGAAAAGCCCTGTTGTTTGGTGAAATAGATCGCTTTAAAAAGGCCTCCATTTGCTCCATTTCATTCCCACAAAATCCCCATTTTCACCCCTATTCCCTTCACAAAAATCCTCTGTAACCTCTTCAATTGATCTTCCCTTTTTAAACCTCATACTTCTCTTTATCTGGTTTAAAAATCCCTTCTTTTGCCTACCGAAACCCCTCATTTGGCTTAAAAAACACTAATTTTTAGCCTAAACACCCTATTTGCACTATAACAGACTTAAGCCCTCGAGGGCTTATATCCATTAACCCCTTTTCTTCATGTACCCGTCGCCCTGAAATCAGGCGCTAAAGAACTAAGAAACCCCCATTTAACCCTTTTCCTCTGTTTATTTTGTCTTTTTCCGATATTATGGTTTCGAATGATCTAGATCATTGAATGCATAAGACTGACGGCCGAGATCTCACCATTTCTCCGCTTATTCAATCGTTCTCCCTTCCCTCCTAATATCAAATCATAGCCATCCATTCACATAATCCTATGGTCAAGAAAAATCCCAATGACCCACCTCTGCCCTGTGCATCTTACCTCCCATCACTCGAAACCTGCACCGTCTGATCAACGCACCTTCATCCGACGGCTAACATTCAGTTTCACAAAATTTTCACGCCCGGAGTTTAATGCCAAATTTTTTTGAAAAATGGGCGGTTTAGGTGGGATAGGTGTCAGTTAATGTATGGTATCGCATTTCTTTTTGGAAAACCACATACCACCCCAGAGCCCGCGCGAAAACCATTCCATTTTTCCGCCTTACCGCCCTCCACAATGTGTTTTTGGGTTTAATCGTGGCCGTTGAAGGGGTCTAATCTGACGGCCCTGATCTGATATCGCCTTCCATTTGCCTTTCATCTGACCTTTCAAAGGACTCCACCAAGCAATCGGAGCCGTTGGTCTCTGAAATCGAACGGCCCTGATATAACCTCACCTCCATCCATTTTTCATTCATACATCCTCCAAACGACCTTTCCAACTAATCTCCACCATTGATCACAGTGGATTGATCTAATCCGACGGTCTGAAACCCATGATGAACTCAACCTTCATTAGACCAGTTTTTCACCCTTCGCCATAGTTTTTAGCCAGTTTTCTATTGCATACACCTTTTCCACCACTGCTCTCCATCCTACATGAGCCTCCAAAGCAATCCTCCCCCACTCCCTCTGGTTTTTATAACAGGTTTCTTGTTGTTTGCAGGTTTCAGTGGCGACGATTTTGCAATGTTTTCACAGTCACATTCATGGTGACATGAAGCACTGAAATACATTTCTAGAGCCAAAGGTAGCAAAGGAAGACATCATAGGGGGTTAATAGCCTGTTTTTCATTGAAGATCGGGTTACAAACCCCAATTCAGACCCTCTAGTGCCTCCATAACTTGTACATTCATAGAAATAGGTCAGCAGAAGCGGCAAAGAGTATCAGAAGACAAACTAAGGATTAAAGCCTATTATTGAAAACGTAATGCGTATAATCCAATGTTTAAAGGAAAAAACACAGATGAAGACCATAAAAATGATTAGGAGGGCTTAATGAAGCCTAAAGCACATAAACAAGCTTTATCAGTGTTTTAATGTGAGCAGAATGTTCTTTTTCCCAGAAAGGACTATCCACACGACTGATGTCATTCCCCATCAAGCTCTTGAGAGGTTATTACACTGACAACATTCCTTAAACTATCAGTGCATTATTTATAAGACATGGAAGACCTGAAAGGAAAATCTGCACATTTCTTGCCACAGAAGATAAACAGAGTACTGCAGCTAGAAAGTACTTCGAGGAACATACCTTTAGAGTTAATATCAATCTGTCGAAGACCCCTAATTCATCCAAAGAGTACTGAAAGTAAATGCAGAGTTATTAAAACAGAATGGGCTTCATAGACTCCTCTTCCTCTATTTTAATGAGTCATTTAAGTTCTATCTACCACTGCTGTCATTCTTTGACCTATAATAACTCATGAGAAATACATTGAAAATGTTGGTTGAATATTGTAAAAACACTGATTGTCAGTTGTTTCACCAAGTTAGAGTTCTATGAGTAGTAGTTGTAAATAGGCTAGGAGATGATTTATGGATGATATCAAGCTATTAGACAAGGATGTATGTGATTGGTTTTTATCTTTCTAATATGACAAGCATGTTCATTGGTTCCTGATCTAAATCAGTGGTGATGTGTTCTCCCTTTGTTATTGTTTTCTCTCTGTTTTACACCATGTTTCACTTTCTCTGATAAGAATCAGTAATCTTAGCTTAGGATATACTACTGCAAGTGGTCACCTTGGAAGGTTTTCCTTGTCATTCCCATTCATTTCCTTATTGTTTCATCCCATACTATCATCTTAAGAGATCCTCTGATATAGATGACTAGCCCTTGAAAGCCTTGGATATTTGAATTGCAAGTAAACCCTTTTATGACCCCATTGCTCAATGAACTTGTGTTCTCTTTGAATTATCTCCCCATTGCCCAAAAATCCTTCACTACTCACTCCTTTAACTTACATTGAACCCTTGTTTCATGTTTCCCAGCCAAACAAACAAAATTAAAAACCCTTGTGCCCTATAGCTAGCCTAATACCTTAAATTGAACTTCAAAGATATACATTTCTTTGCCTTTATAGAGAGAACCCTCTCTGGATCCAGGAGGGCTAGAGCCTGAGATCCCAAAGTGGTTTGATGTTGTCTTGTCTTTTGGTATTTCCAAATCTGCCAAAACATAGGAACCACAATAGAGGGGTGCTGCACAAGGGCCCCCGCCCTCAGATGCTCCGGTGGGGTTAGGCCCACCCTTAACACCCTGGGATGCCGCCCTCACTAACAGTTTGAGCTTTTGGTGTAGTGGTTGGATCTACGTGGTATCAAGGAGAGAGAGAGAATATGTATTTAGCTGATACCACTTGACCTCAAGCTCTTTCCAAACCTTGATATCCCCACTGTAATATTCCTTTTCAGGAATTTCTGCAATATGGTCCTCAAGGACATTGTATAAGGAAGCCAATGCAAGAATAATCTGAACCGGGACTTGGATCCCTTTTTTTACCCTTCATACATGACTCTCCCAGAAGATTAGCTCAAATAAATAAGCCTAGAGGGGTTATTTAGATCTCCCCAAACTAGGTCCCTTAAGGAATGCTCAAATGGAGAGCTACAGTAATACATGAACTCTAACAAGTAATAGCTTTGAAATATCAATACATGAGGTGCAAGAAGAGTGCATAGCTCTTATATTATGTGTAGTAGAAAATATATATACAAGAACTTGAGGAAAACCCTCTCAAGCTAAGCTAGATCAGCCCCAAGACAATTGTACATACAAAGGAGAAGGTACAATGCTACACAACCCAACAACAAGCTATGACTGCGTAGTCTATAGTGAGAAATTACTACCAAATAATGTAAATACAATGATATAGCAATAATAGGCTCAAATAAAGTGTGGGAGAAAGATCTCAACCCCAGAAAACAATACTACAACAATCCTCCAAGGGATTGGCCAAAATACACTAAATGGAAAAATGCCAGAGTTGCTGGGTAGCAGCAGCAACTCAAATACAATAAAAAAGTGGAGAAGGATGGAAATGTAGCAGATGATGTAGAAACATCCTCCAATGATCTTCAAATTGAAAGGCTTCTCCCTTCATTGAAGATTACACTCTCCAATCCACAGTGTGAATTCCTCCTGCAAGTACCTTCTAAAAATAACGCAGTATGAGGAAGAGACAGTGCTGGGGATGAGATGAAATGTATGTACCAATGCCAAAATCTACAATAAAGCTTCGGGATCTTCCTCACTGATCTCCCATAGAAAGAATGAGCTCCTCTGCAAAACTAGCTCCAGAAATGGGTGATGATGAATTCCTCACTGCAACCCCAGCAACTCAACGTTTCTACCAAGTTGGAAAACGTTGTAGCTGAAGATGGTCACCTTGGCCTCAAGCCTGGATTTGAGGAGAATGAAGATCAAGTCCTCCAAATATTCCCAATGAAGGAGAGGAAACTTCTAAATAGAAATCTCCCTTGTGCTAAGTAGCACAAGCTATCTCAGATGAACAACTGAAGAGAGCAAAATCGAAACTTTCTTAATCATAATCATAATCATGTCAGAGCAACTTTCTTGGCTCAGCCTATGAGTCTAAGCCCAAGAAGATTAGAATGTTTAAAAATATGAGTTTATTCTCATCTATTTTCAGATCCAGAGGAGACCTCTCTAAGGATGTCAAGAAGATTGAAGAAATAGAAGAGGAAGGACCATGCACTTCCTATTCTCATCAAGAAGAAGACATTGAGCATGGAAGATCTTTGGATCATGTTATTTTATTGTATGAGAGGTGTGATACGTGGTTCTCTACTTCAGCCGTAGCCCCAGGACGAAAACCCTCTGGTGATTTGTGAGTGTTGGAAGAAAACCCAACTCTCTTGAGGAGACTTCATTCAGAAGTTTCGTGGAGCCTTAGGGATTGGTGTGAGGATAATTCAGATCTTCAAATTGTGCTTTAGTGGGTTCAGTGACAAATTTTTCTGTAGCTGATTTGCAGCAGTCTTCTTGGTGAGCCATCTACATCATTTCCAGTGTTATTCATCAATTGGGCTAGAGATCTTTCTGGGTTTTTCTCTACTTGCTTGGAAAGCTCAGGTTCTGTTGTTCCTTTATGTTGATGTACTTTTTACCATGGATTAATAAAATGGCTGAGTGATTTTATCGACATCCATTGTGTTATATTGGTGGTTGTGTGTTTATTTCCATTTATTTTGCGGCTCAAGTCTATTTCTGCATTTTTAGTTAAAATATCCCATTTGGGATATTACAGTGGCATCAAAGCATCCTATTCAAAATGATACACAGATATGTCAATATGAGCTGAAATAAAGTGAGGGAGGATGATCTCAACCCCTCAAAATGCAATACATCAATCCTTAGAAAGATTGGCTACAATACATGTACAAAATGGGAAAATGTAATAATGTCGAAGTTGTTGGGTAGCAGCAACAACTCATGAACAAAATACAAGTATCAGATCTGCAGAATATGGATCTGGAAAATGTAGAATCACTGAAACTCTGAGTACATGAGCTGAAATTTACAAAATTATAGAAGATCACTGAAATACAAACTTTCCAGAAGAAGGGATGGCCCTTCCTCAAGGAAAGAAGCACCAAAATAGGGTAGAAACCCTGCTGCAGCAATGCACTGGAAAAATGACGCAGTTTCTGAAGTATACTACGTAGATGATGTTGGAATTTATTTTGGCCTGATGCCAAGATCTGAAACTAAATCTCAATTCTTCCTCACTAATCTCCCAGATTAATGAATGCTCCCTTTTCTGCAAAACTAGATCTGGAAGTGGTGTTGAAAACCCCTCACTGCAACACCCTGCAACACAGCAATTCCTGCCCAACAGAAAAGGTTGTAGCTGGAGGATGAAGCTTGGCCTCAAGCCTAGATGTGAGGCATTTGAAAACATACTCCTTCAAGAGCTCCTCAATGAAGGAGGAGGAATTCCTAAATAGGAAATTCCTCTCTCTAGCTAAACAGCCAAGAGAGTTTGAGTTGCTCAAGCAATCTCAATATCGAATTATCTTCAACAACCCTTTGCTTGTGGCCTTCCTCTTTCTTTTATAACATTAGGGTCTGGAAAACCCTAAACCACCTCCAATGAGTTAACTCTTTTCACATGGAGGGTCCCCATCTAAAACTGCGATGATCAATAAGGAGGTTCAATGCATCTAGACACTATTGTAATTTGGTCCTGTTGACCTAGTCAACCTTCTTCATTCCTTTTCACACCTGAGTGTATTTTATTGAAATGGCCCAGATTTTTCCATGTTCACATTGGGCATTGATTTATTTTTCTGATTAGGAGTTTTAGAGTTTCTCCTTTATAATTTTATTCATGAGTTAAGAAAACTGAAATTAAAATGCAATATTCCCATTAGCTGCAAAAATTGGGAATATTATAGTCTCCCCCGGAAAAATGTTGCTTGCCCTCCAGTAACTCGTATTGTATATGAAAACCATATTTTCCCCTTCAAATGGCATCCACATAAGGAAGGATTCCTCCATTTTTTGCAATAGGTCATGTATGTTTGGTTCCAAAGCTGTCTTCCACAAATGCATGAGATAACTTCCAACTATAAGGTTAGATGTCCTCTTCTTATCATGAAGTACAAAATGATAATTACATGATGTCCAACACCATCATAAACACATGAGAGACATAAAATAAAGTAGCTCCTTCTATAAAGGAAAAGCTTCATCATGCAAGAGAATTCCTCCATCCATGTTTTATGAACTTGATTAGGAATTGTTATGCTTTCATTCTTAGCCTTGTTGGCCTTGTTGGATCCAAACTCCATCATTCCAGTGTTATGCAAAAGAAGAAGTGAAGGAGAAACATGTGTGGACAAATATGTCAAACCATATTCCCCTAATAATAACCACTGGAGCAAGACCCTTTGTTGCCATCCTCCATCTCCTCCATGTAAGATGGGCAATCCAAGCTTTCCAAAAGATGATGTACATGCCCTCCTTTGCTGCAATTTATCTTTGATACATAAGGCATGAATCAAAAAATTTTGAGCTATGGGGTGGTCACCATACTCATTTAAAAGCAACCAAATCAACAAGAGGTCTTGCTGCCTTCTTTCCTCCTCATGTGCATCATGAAACCAAACAATACTAATGGACATATGATATGTCACATCAGCCCAATATAAAGTATCATCATCAATGCACATCATGAGATCAAGATGCCAAATTTTACACAATGCAAAACACATAGACATAGGAGATGTCATGTGGTGGCCATACTCTCTCAAGTGAATAGAAATGGTACATGTCTTCTCTTTCTGCAACATAACATTGAAATTCAAGGCATGATTCAGAAAATGATGAGCTATTGGGTAGTAACCATACTCACCCAAGAGCAGCCATAGCAATAAGGGCTTTTGCAGCCTTCTTGCCTTATCAATATGTGGATCATGGAGCAACAACAACACAATGATGGACATGTGAAATGTCTCATCAACATTGTACAAGAAAGCTCCCTCATACCACATCATGTGCGAGTAATCCCTCCTCCCAAGCCAAATTTCATGCATGAAACATACCTCCAACAGAAATGCATGTGGATAAATGAGACATATTTCAAACATGGGTAAATACATGGACATGAGATTTAACATGTAATGTCCAAACTCTCCTTTTAACAACCACATCAACCATGCTTCCTTTTCATATACTCTATTAATGATGCATAAAGCATGAGATGAGAGAATGAGAAACTTTGGGTAGTGATCATGCTTACCCCAAAGAAACTAGTGTTGCCATGCCTCCTTATTCATTTCATGACCATTCTTCAAGGCATAGATTAGAGAAATAGGTGCCTTTGGAGAGTGATAAGATTCTCCCAAGGGAAACCAGCGTAACCAAGCTTGCTGGACCATATATGTCTGCAAGTGATCATGTGATCTCTTACTCATCATCCTCATCCACTCACTCCAATATGGAAGATGAGTGATGTGTTGCATAATCATGGCATCCTCCCTTTGTAGAATACTTTCTCCTTTGAACCAATGAAGAACCTTACATCTCATGAAATATTGAAATGCATCTCTGTTGAGATCTCTTAGTGAGACCTCTCTCCCATCTATGGCCTTCTAAAACCAGTGAGGCTTTGAATCTGCAGTAAGTAGAAGTCTCTCTTTGAGCTCTAGCATGCTCATTGAGAGAGTGTCATCTAGAGGGGAGAAAATGCTTCTCATCTCAAGATGTCTACTCTTCATCTTCTTCTTATCCACTGCTTCAAGGTTGAAGTTGCCTCTAGAATGCTCCAAGAGAGCTGAAGCCTTTTTGTCACAGTCACTAAGTGACAGCGCTATAGATCTGCAAAGTGATGCATGTACTGTCTCAAAGCAAGTTTCATTACTGATCTCACAATCAGCCATTGAACATAGGATAGTACTAATCCCTTTTCTTGAGACCCTACATCTCAACCCAAGAGATTGAATGCAGCTTAACAATGATGCATAGGGATAGTTTCGAGTCTCATCCTTGATTAGATCAAGGGTCCTCTGCACTGTGACATGTCTTTGCTTCAAATCAACATTTTGACTTAATCCTTGGCTATGCATTAATCTTGAAACAATATGTGCTGAAATTTCATGCATACCTTGGATCAACTGATATGTGGGAACCTCTTAACAGAACACAAGAGTTCCTCCACCCGGATCAATGATGCCTCCAACTTTTGGCAAGAATGATGGTCTTCTTCCTTCAAGCATACCAATGCTGGTATCTTCCTCTTCACCTTGAAACCCTTTAGGAGTTTCTTTGCATCTCTCCCCTTCATTGATATACCTCTCGACTTCTTCAAAGAAAGTAAGCATAGTAGATCTATAAAGAGATCTAGGATTCTTCGGTCTTCTTCTTTGCTGATAGGAAGTGCTAGGGCTTCTTTCTTCTTCTTTAAACCTTATGCAGGTCTCACTGCAGCTTGCTTCTTCTTGAAACCCTCTAGGAGTCTCAGTGCATCTTCATTCTTCCTTCTGATTTACCTCTTTGGAGAGGCTCTTCTTAGGTCTGAACACTGATGAGAGTAAACTCATCCTCTCCATCATTCTGATCTATATTTCTTCTCTTCTCTTATTTTATCCCACTGTAAAGTTCCCTTTTCAGGAATATCGAAATTCTATTCTAGAGATTGACTGCAGGGGCATTTACTGGATATGTCACCTTTGAAAAAAGGATGAGATCCAAAGGCTACCTGGCCATCTGTAGACTCTGTCTATAGAGCTTGAAATATTCCTCCTTCAGGGAGTCAATACTTTGGCTTGAAGCCACAGGCTGAGCCAAATATCTTGCTCTGATACCACTGTAATATTCCTTTTTAGGAATAGCTCATGAATCAAGCACTAAAAAATGCATTTTTAGAAAAATAAGCTTTAGAAAAAGAAAATAGCTCTTGTATCCTTTATATCAGTCAATAAACAAACTAAATCCAAGATTTCAGCTGAAACAAATAAGACTAGGTGGGTTAAACAGATCTCCCACACCTAGTTATCTTCAAGAGAAGGCCCAATGAGGGGCTGCAACAATTAAAACGCTCTAATGAAAGTGAAGATAGATACAAATACATAAAATGTGCTGATAGACACTTAGAAACTGATTTCAATTACATCATCTACTCAGATCTGAATTTAGGATCCAAAAAGTGGGGAAAAGCAATGATTTTGACCCTAAAATAGATGTATTAAAAAATATGCATAAAATTAAGGGAAATTACAGGAGTTTATTTTATATTAGGTCATGAGGGACCTATTCTCTGAATTTCAGCTCAAAAAAATCATTATAGCTATGTTAAACAGTTCCTCCATCCCCGGATATGCTTAAAAATGCTGATTTCCCATGACTTTGAGTATGCAGAAAATGGATGAAGCATGCAGAGTGTAATTTCTTACACTCCATAGTTCATGCTATAACATTACAGATATCATGCTTTGATACCACTGTAATGTTCCTTTTTTAGAATTTCTCATAATTCATGCAGTAAAAACGTATTTCCAGCAACATATGCAATTAAATAGTGAAATGAACTCTTGGATCCCATAAAATAGTCAATATTAAATTTAAATCCAATAATAGAGCTGAAAAAAATCAAACTAGGTGGGCTAAACAGATCTCCCACACTAGTGTAGCTAAAAATGGTGAAAAACCCCAAGACTGCAAAATGTCGAAGCAACTGCTTAGGGGAATGCGCTGTCTAAGAGAGATTTTACACATAAAATGATAGAATAATCATATATATACTCATATATTGATAAATAATACTAAACTACAAAGATCTAATCTCCTATACAAAATACAAGACAACCCGGCAAGGGTTTCTTGTCAAACACTCTATATATAAAATGTGATATTCAGAAAATGACTGAATAATCACTGCAACATTGAATTACATGAGAGAAATAGGTTTAAATATGTCTGATCTTAATTATAACCCTCAAGGGCTTCCTCCCATGAAAGCATGAACCTCTCAATCACAAGGAAACACTGCAACGGAGCCACCAAACCATGCAATGAACACTGCCTCCAAAATAACGCACTCCCTCATAGAAACAGCGCTGGGAGGGTATGAGAAATGTGTGGTTTGATAGCACAGATCTGAAATATGCTCTGGATCTCTCCAAACAGATCTCTCAAGTGAAGGAAAGCTTCCTCCAATGAGAAACTAGCTCAGAAGCCGGGATTCCAATCCCTTCCACTGCTGCACCCAGAAACACTACACAATCTCCGGCAAAGCTGTGCTGATGTAGATGGCTAAATCTTGGCTTGAAAAATTGACGTGTAATTCTGAAAACAAACTCTCCCAATGAGCTTCTCAAAGGAAAGAGGTGGGATTCCTGCTCGGGAACACCTAGTGCTACACAGCACTGCAACTTTGCTAAGCATCAAAGCAGCAACAATTCTTGGCAGACAAGAATTATAATTCTAAAACATGTTCAATAATGTTTCCATCCTCTTCCTTATATAAGACATGAGTTTTCTTACCCTTGGCCTCACTCAATTAGGTTACTTCTAACCCAAGTTACATCTCCCTCCAAAATTGCATTATTCAACTTAGGATTCCTCCTCCACTAAAACTGCGATGTTGACTTAGTCAAAGCAGCTTCATTTTAACCCTGTTCACAAATGGAGGTGTCTTATTGAGCTAGAAAGAGAGTCTCCTTTCACACTTGGAGTGTTTTTATCCTCCTTGGGAGACTTATGGGTTTTTCTACCCATTTATTTACCGGCTATAGCTGTTGCTAACTCTAATGTTCCATTTAGCTTGGAAGCTAAAATTTTAGCAACACTGTCATCCTATATTGTCATCCAATGCTCCCCTCCTCTACTACTGCAACACCATACATCATATGAGAGCAAATCTGCTTGTGCTCTCTCCAATACATCCCAGGCAACCCAAGTGCTTGCTACCTCCCCATGCTCACATCATGTAACTCATGTGATGAAGGTATCATGACTGATATATGTGCCATATCAGCTCCATGTATCCCTACTCTTATCCTGCATCATGAAGATTCCATCCTCCAATATGGCCCAGGAATTTCTTCCTCATACCAAGATACCATGGTATGCTAATGTTTGAGCGCAGTCTATTGCCTTTACTACGTTATTCTAGAGTGCATCTACAGTGAGAGGTTGCACCAGCATTCTGGAGGGAAATATTTCCAGTATTAGGATCAACCTTGTACTTGGGAAATCCATTGGAGGAGGTTTGTTGCATATTGGATATCTTATTCAGCCATCTCCATGTTATTACAGTTTTGAGTTGCTGCTGCTGCCCAGCAACTCCGCCATTTCTATAGATTTTCCATTTGTACATGTATTGTAGCCAATCCTTCTAAGGATTGTGTATTTTTGTTGTATTAGTGTTTTCCAGGGTTGAGAGCTTGCTCCCCCTCTTTATTTGAGCTGATATTGACATATCATTGTATTTACATTTTATATGTTGCAGTCTCCATTCATAACTACGCAGTCATAGCTAGAGCATAATTACATAACAGTGTTTTTTCACATTTCATGTACTAGTCTTGTTGAGGCTTTCATTGCCAAGCTTGAGTGATTGAATCCTCAAAGAATTATACTTATTTTCTACTATATTATTCATTGATCATCTATTTACTTCTTCATGTGCCATGGCTCAGTAAAATAATGCTATCTTTCCATTGCATGTTCATACATTATTGTAGTCCCTTCATTGGGAATTTTCTGAGGACATCTAAGAGTGGTAGATCTGTTTAACCACCTTAGAAGGATTTCTTTGGAGCCATCTCTTGTATTTCAGTCTTAGATGCATTGATCTAAGGTATCCAAGTCCTAGTTTCAAATCTTGCTGCCTCCATTTCTGGAAAATGCGTTTTCCAGCCATGGAATGTTAGCTGTTCTGAATTGGGATCATCACAGTGGTATCGGAGTTGCTTTCTTGGCTCAGCCTATGAGTCTAAGCCCAAGAAGATCAAGATGATGAAGGAGATGATTTTAATCTCTTCTATTTTCAGATCCATGAAGAACCTCCCCAAGGAGGATATGCAGAAAGAAGAGGAAGATCGCTGCACTTCCTATTCTCATCAAGGAGACAAAGAAATAAGTAGGAAAAACACTCCATCTTTTGGAGAAGAAAAAGGGGATAAGCTTACTCAGCTTCTTCCAAAATATGTACATATGATTCATGAGGAGTATGAGGAGATCCGAAGGAAGTATAGAGAATCTCCTAGAGGGTTTGATTCAAAAGCAAACTCTAGATTGGATGAGTGTGAGCATGAAGCTGCACACCATCTTGTGCAGCGCAGTCACATGCCCAAGATTTCCGGAAGAGAGATGGAAAGAAGAGAAGAAGTTGTTGGGAGGGAAACCCTTAGTGATTTCTTGAAGAAGTATAAGCTTCAAACTCAGAAATTCAGAGATCATCTCATTTTTTCATAGTTTTGCAAGACGAAGGTGAATGGAAAAGAGCAGCAGGATAGATTTCATCTATCTACATTTGAGGGTTCACCTATATGTTCAGCCAAATCTTGGGTGGAGGAGTTAGAGACATTCTTGTAGTAGCACCACATTCATGGATATGAAGCTATCAAAGTTGCAGCGCTGCATATGAGAGGTAAGGCTTATGCCTGGTGGATCTTTGGATCCTTTTCTTTCAGAAATGTAAATTTTACATCTTATGAAAATTTCACTAAGGCCTTAGTGAAAATATTTGATAGAGGGATTCATGAGAAACAAATGGAGGAGCTGAATGAGAAAACTCAAACAAAACCCTTGCATAAAAACATAGTGCCATTTCAGAAAACAATGGGGGAGGCTGAAAACTTGCACCATACTTTGCCGGAGGAGAAACTTTCTTCTCACATTTTTGAGCAGAGAGGCATGGGGGTTTCTTTTTCAAAGGGGGATCAAATCATTGGGAGGTTGCCCACTCATTTTGCAGATATTGAGGGAAATAGCGCTGTTAGATCTAGATTTGATCTAGCACCTCATGCAGAGGAAAGAGGAGCCATTGCTCCAAATAGAGGGATGCTTGCATCTTTGCAAAGAAGTCCCTAGGATATCATGTATGGAGATCAAGGAAAATCTCATGTTTTACCTGTGCCACTGTTGAGGAGGTGTGGAACCATGGAGACACAAGGAGGAAGTAGGGAGAAGACCCAACATCTTGAGATGAGGAGTATACATCTCCATTCATCTATTCAGTCATCTTTTGATGATGATGTCTCATTTCATGGAGACATTTTGCCAGGGAGACCACTATATCAGCAGAGAAGGATGGATGCTTCATCAATTGAGGCACAAATCATTGATTTCAGGAGGTGGGAGACCTGGAGAGAGCTTGATACAACACTGGGAGTCTGGGGTAGACTCAAGGAGAGAGAGAGCATTCTCTCAACATGAGCATCACCCACTTCCATTTCAGAGAGGACATATCCACATTGGAGCTCCCAACTGTTCGTGGAGTATTCCTAGGATCTTTTTACTTGCATGATCTTGGATGGCCAGTTGCACTTGGAGGAGTATTCAGTTAAGGATGGGGTCATCTTTTATCATGACAGGATCTTCTTTCCTAGAGATTCCAAGCTCAAGGAAAAGTTGTTACATACAGCTCATGAGGAGTTCCTTTTCAGCCACACACATTCTATGAGAGCATACCACACCATCATGGAGGGGTATTTTTGGATGGGCTTTGAGGAGGATATATATCAGCATATGAGCAGATGCATGGATCATATGGAGATGGAGGAGAGACATGACTCTTTGAAGGATTTAGCACAACCACCTCTTTTCTCTTTGAAGAAGAGAGGAGACTCACTTATGAGCCACTCCATTTGTATGAGAAGAACATATGGTAAGGGTGATGATTCTTTTCATGATTATTTATATGATGTATGTCCCTTAACAATACATGTGTAGGATGTTGCTCTAAGGAGGAGAATTATTTCTTTAGAGCTTCATGGTCTAGTTGAGGCCATAAGCATGATTGATGGCCATTCCCTAGGAGGACTTGGGGAAGAGGCATATTATGGAGGACACACTCTTTGTAAACCTTACATCATTCACTTCCTCCATACTTATGAGGAGATTAGAGCAGCAGACAAGTGGTTGAGAAGCCACTTATTTTATCATTCTCTATTGCAATTGAGGATCAAGCTGCACTGGTTGTATTTTAGGGACCATTGTCCTTCTCATTTGTTGCATATGGCAGCAAGTATGATTCTCATTTTTTCTCCTTGTGGCTCTACTTTTTTTTTCTTTATGAGGAGCATACTTGGGAGAGAGGCACATTGGGTGAATGTGTCCTTTGAGGGAGAAATTCCTCATACTTTTTGCACTACATGTTCTAATAGGAGTATGGGAGATTGTATGACCACCACATCAGCACATTTGTCTCTTTATGAGAGGGGTCATATGATTGGATGGACTCCATATAATGGTGACTTCCAACTCATCATATATGGGAGGAATTGGGCTAGCTTGATTTGCAGCGTTGGGGAAGAGGTCTTTGGATGTCCAGTCCTCATCTTTCCACTTGAGGGAAAACTTATTGTAGCCCATGGATAGCTAGCACTCTACACTTATCATAAGTGGAGAGATGGACAGTGGGGGGTAGGCTACATTGATTACCATGTGCATATTTTCATCCCACCTACTTTGTAGGAGCCAAAGGTGGATGACAACTTTCAGGAGTTGCCTAGTTGGGAGGTGACTCATTTTGCATGGCTCATAGCTTGGAGATGGAGGATACATATGGGAAAGATAGTTCCCATTCTATTTTAGGTCACATTTTTCAAGGGGACCTCTATAAATCACTTTGTTATCCTCTTGATTATTTCACTTTCACATCATGATAGCTTGATAGCTGACTTACATGCTAAGGAGGAGCATTGTGGAGATTTGATTGATGAGATAACATCACTTTATTTGGAGGAGATCATCATACAGGGATGCTGCAGGGAGAGGAGAAGAGAAGAACTCAGTATATCCTTGAAATTGCTTGAGGACAAGAAATCTTTGAGAGGGGAGGACTGTAATGTTCCCAATTTTTCATGAAGAAAATTGGAACATTGATTTTTTCTTATCTCATCTAGGAGGTGAATAAAATGGGTAACAAGCCCATGAGTAAGAATAAGATCCTTTATAGTGTGAAAAGGATCAATGGAGCAGTTTTATTTTGCACCTTCCAATGTGAAAAGGGGAAAATGCATGAGGACAAGGTCAAGTTTGACCAAGTCAACAGCGCTGCCTAAAGAGGTGTAGCTTGCATGAGAAGACAATGCAGTTTTTGAGGGAGAAAGATTCCTTGTGGATGAAATACTGATGTGTGGGGTCCATGGCCAAGAAGCATTCACTTGTATAAGAAGAGGAGGAGGCAGCCATAGAGATACATCTTGGATCATTTGATTATTTGTCTATTCAGACAAATTGCACACTCCGGATGTTCAGTAGAGTTGCAGTGCTGCTTAGCACGAGGGATTCTTGTTTAGGATTTCCTCTCCTTCTTGAGAGGCCTCTTGAAGGATTGAACTTCATATTCTCCACATCTTGGCTCAAGGCCAAAGCCATTCTTTAGATACTACGTTATTTCTGCTTAAGTATAACACAGTGTTGTTGGGGCATTGCAGTGGAGGGTTCCACAACACTTCTCTTTGGCTCATCTTTCAGAGGAGAGAGTTCCTATTCCTCTAGGAGATTAGTGGAAGGGATTTCAGAGATGATTGACATATTTTTTCATGAAGGTCAGCATGTCCCATCATAGACAGTGCAGTCTAGTGCCTTGACTGTGTTACTCTAGAGTGCATGTGCAGTGAGAGGTTGCACCAGCATTCTGGAGGGAAAGATTTTCAGTATTAGGATCAGCTTTGTACTTGGGAAATCCATTGGAGGAGGTTTGCTACATATTTGATATCTTATTCATCCATCTCCATCTTATTACAGTTTTGAGTTGCTACTGCTACCCAGCAACTCCAGCATTTTTGCAGATTTGCCATTTCTACATGTATTGTAGCCAATCCTTCTAAGGATTGTGTATTTTTTTTGTATTAGTGTTTTCTGGGGTTGAGAGCTTGCTCCCCCTATTTATTTGAGCTGATATTGACATATCATTTTATTAACATTTTATATGTTGCAGTCTCCCTTCATAACTACGTAGTTATAGCTAGAGCATAATTACATAGCAGTGTTTTGTCACATTTCATGTACTAGTCTTGTTGAGGATTTCATTGCCAAGCTTGAGTGATTGAATCCTCAAAGCATTACACTTATTTGCTACTATATTATTCATTGATTAGCTATTTACTTCTTCATGTGCCATGTCTCAGTAAAATAACGCTATCTTTCCATTGCATTTTCATACATTACTGCAGTCCCTTCATTGGGCATTTTCAGAGGACATCTAAGAGTGGTAGATCTGTTTAACCACCTTAGAAGGATTTCTTTGGAGCCATATCTTGGATTTCAGTCTTAGATGCATTGATATAAGGTATCCAGGTCCTGGTTTCAAATCCTGCTGCCTCCATTTCTGGAAAATGCGTTTTCCAGCCATGGAATGTTAGCTGTTCTGAATTGGGATATTTTGGTCCGGTGGACTTTCTTGCTAACTGTAATGATCCTTTTTCGGGAATTTCTGCATTATAGTCCATGAGAATGCTGTATAAGGAAGGAAATGTAAAAATAAGATGGAAATGGAATTAGATCCCTTAGTTAACACACCATACATTACACTTCCATAAGTAGAGCTCAAAGAAATAACCCTAGGAGGGTTATTCAGATCTCCTTCTCCTTGGTATCTTGAAAAAGTGCTCAAAGAGTGAGCTACAACAACATATGAGCATAATCATGAAACTCTGCAAGACTATACATATCAATATATGGAATATAATATATCCATCATGTTTATTAATAAATCGGCTACAATGTATAGAAAGATGCTGAGGGACAAGCCACTCAAGCTACAGGAATGAATCTCCAATGATCAAACTATGAAATACATGAGTTGCTGCAACTGCACAAAATGCCGGAGAGTAGTGACAGCGCTGCCTATGTTAGAGTAGTTGCTGCTATAGATTCATAAACATGAAATATGGATGAACTATACAATAAATGCCCAAGGATAGAAGAATGGGCTCCAATACAAGATTTCTAGCCAATCTAGAAGGGATTGCTAGAAATGCTGGAAAATGTACAATGTGACAATCTGACTTGTCACTGCAACTAAATAAAAATATAAAATGAGGCTGAAGCAGATCAGAAATAGTGATTCCCTCCTCTGATAGTGTATCTAAGAAAAAGGCTGATCCTTTTATTCAGAAATAACTCCTCTTGATGAGCTCAAATAACCCTCCCAGCAACTGCTAGCCAAAATAATGCAGATCAAGCTAGAAATTGCACTATGAGGGAAGCTGGATGGTTGGCCTGATGCCAATGATATTAAAATAAGCCTGAGAGTCCTCCTCACTAATCCTCCAATGAATAGCTGAGCCCTCCACTGACAAACAATCCAAGGAACAACTCAAGAGATCCTCTGTTGCTGGACCCTGCAGCACAAAATTATCCTGCTCCAGGAATAACACTATGACTGAAGGAACTAGCTTTGGAAAAATGTTGGAATGAGGAAATGCAGCTCTAGAACCTCTCCTTCCCTGAGGATGAGGTAGGGATTCTTGACTGGGAACACCCTAGTGCTATGCAGCACTACACTCTTGCTAAACAACAAGAGGAGCAAAGTCTCAACAGACTAAGAAAAATAATAATCAAGCATGAAGAACAATGGCTCTCCTCCTCTCCTTATATAGCAAGTGCTCCTCTCCACCATGGGTCCCATCCACATGTGCCTTCCAACTCATTCATGTGATCCTCCTCTAAAACTGCACAGTCCATCAAGGAGATACATTGTATCTAGATAGTGCATGTGGACTTGGTCAAAATGTCTAGATCAAGCATGATCTAGTCCTGTTCACACCATGTGGTGCTCAATTTAGCTGCTTTATTCTTCCTCCTTTCACATGAGGAGTGTTTATTCTTCCTTCTCAAGGATTATGGGGCCTTCTTACCCATTTTATTTAATTAAATAAAATAATGCTAACTATAATGTTCCTTTTTGCTTGAGGCTAAAAATTGGGAACCCCTTCAAAATGTTGCTTGTCGTCAAGCAACTGCAAGGTAGAGAAAAATTTCCTCCTCCTCTTCTTATGGCCTCATCATCAATAGAACCCACCATAGCTCATCAAAATGTGCAATGAATTTTTCCTCCATGTATCCCTCCAGGTGTGTAAAACCAAAGTATACATCATGAGATAATAGAAGATGCAAGTGGAAGTCTCCTTGTTGTTCAATGGCCTCCTCAAGGTAGGAGTGATGGAAAGCATGGGAAGTCTTATTCCCAATGAGTGACTCCTTCACCCATGCAATCATCCAAATGAAATGAGCCATCCTAGGTAGCTCATCAAAGAAGTTCTCAACCCCGGATCTATGCAACATGTTGGGGCTGAATGGAGAGGTTAGATTTTTCCATCCAAATGGTTTCTCCCTCCATTTATGATAAGTGTGAGGGGGTTGCTGATATTGGGCTGAAATTTCATGGCCTCCACAATTGGCCCAAGCCTCCCCACAAAATTAATTAACCATGAAGTGCCTCCTCCAACAACGCACTCTCTCCCAATAGCTCCTCCTACATGAAGAGAGAAGTAGTGACATGGAAATCATGGTGTGCCCATTGTTTCTCCTGAAACATACAACATGTGAAAAGGGGAGAATCATACTCCCACTGGGCATCTTCAACTCCAAGCCCACTCTCCAAACAAAGCCTCCCATGAGTATGCAAACATCGGTAACATATGGAAGCAAAATACAAGGAAAACAAGTTGCCACATGGCAATTGGAGAGTGAATCATAGTTCCATATGAGGAACTAGCGCAGTGCATTCCATGCCTGCCTCAAAATAAAAGATAACAAGCACTTTACTAGCCACTTTTTTGCTGCCACAAACATCTCATAAGTTGAAAACATGTAAGTACAATTTGGTGCCAATGGTGCACACCAAGAAGTATGTGGCTTCCCCCACAAACCACCATTAAGGTAGCCAAAATCAATGCTACAAGTAGCTGCAAGTACATCATACAAAATGCAAGAAGGGATGATCCTCCTTGATACAATATGCTACTCATATAAAGTAAATAAGTACAAAACATAATGTGAAATTATACCTTCTCTACCATGTACTTGAGACCTTGAGCTGAAATGGCTCATCTGAATGCTCTCCCTCACCTCCAATGAGTAGGGAAATGGTTGTGCCAACCTCTCAAAAATAATACAGGCTATGCATCTATCCATATGCTGGTATAGATCATGTTGAATGACCTCCCAAATGAACTCCTCTAGAAAAGAAAAATATGCATCAAAGTGCATGGCTAAAAAGTCCTCATATGCTGCATGCAATAATTTCTCCTTGAGACTAGAAGCTCTAGTCAAGAAGATCCTTCCATCGGTATAGATGACCATATCATCAATCATGTACCTGTCATCTCTATCTGGGTCATCAAGAGTCATGCATGCATCTAGATCCTAGGAGTACTCTACTAGGAGTTGAGACCTCCAATCTGGATCTACCCTCCTCAAAGACAGCGCTAGTAATCTGCAATGTGATGCTCCCCTCATGCTACTGCCTGCTACTTTGACATCCCCCATGAAAAATTAATCCTCCAATATGCTTCCATGCCTATCATGCAGCTGCTCATGCTCAAATAGTAATGGTGACCCTTGGAAGTTGGCCTCCCATGAGAAGTTGTCATCCAAAAGGATTCTCCCAATCCTAGTCAGTGTAAGCATGAGTGACCTCCATCTACTCCCATGTATGAAAGAGTCCTTCCTCAAAGGAAGTTTCCTCTATCTCTCCAACTCTGTGGAGTAGTCATCCCCTACAACCTTCACCTCTCCTGAATCCAAAAGTGATGAATCCCAAAGTAAGATGCCTCTCATCAATGTCGGGTCCAGCGACCTCCCAGGTGGAATGCCTCCCTATAGTGAGACATCAAAATGGGAAGCAGACAGTGTATATGAGAGGAATGGATGGTCCCTCTCTCCATTACACAATGCACTCTCTCTCCCATGTGAATAAACTCTCCTCAAAAGATAAGGGTGAATGCTCATTCCCCTGGAATGCTGATCCCTTTCTTTGTAATGTTCCCAATTTTAGCCTTAAGCTAAAATGGAACATTATAGTAGCATATTTTTTTTTTTGTTTAATAAAATGGGTAAGGAGACCCCTTAAACCTTTGGTGATAGAGAAATAACACTCCTTATGAGGAAGGAGGATAAATAAGCAACTGAAATAAACACCTAATGGTGTGAACATGATGAGGATCACCTTGAGTTGGCCATCTTTGACCAAGTCAACAACGATGCCTTAGAGGGGTGGCTTGCTTAAGAAGACAATGCAATTTTTGGAGGGAAAGCATTCAAAAGTGAATGGAAACCCTAATTGTGGTACCTATGGTGAGAGAGAGTTCATTTTCTTTATAAGAGAGAAGATAGAAGCTCATTTGTTCATGCTTTGATTCAGAAATTTCGTGGTGAGGCCAAGGACTTGCACATCCAGGCTGTTTAGCAGGATTGCAGTTCTCTTGAGCACTAGGGGTGTTCCCGGGTAGGGATCCCCCACCTCTTCCTCATGGGAGGAGAGGATTCGAGCTGCATTTCCTCATTCTGACATTTTTCCAAGCTCACTCCTTCAGTTGCAGTGTTATTCCTGTAGCAGGATGGTGATGTGTAACTAGGGCAGCAGCAGAGGAACTCATAGAGTCTTTCTTTACTTGCCTTTTCAGTGGAGGATGGATTTATTCATTGGAGGAGCTGTATAGAGGGATCTTGGACCATATTTCAGATCTATGGCATCAGGCCACTCATTCACCAACTCCCACTGCGCAGTCACTTGGAGAAACTGCGTTATTCCATGAGAGCAGTGTTGTGAGGGGTTCTTGAGCTCATCAAGTGGAGTGTTTTTGAGTAAAAGGGATCAACCCCTTTTCCTTGAAGAAATTATTAGAGGAGGGAATCATCATTTTAGATCAGCCATAGCCTCATATTCATTTGTTTCCAGCTACAGTGACAATTTGTTTGTCACTTTGTATTTTATCCGGCATTTCTAGCAATCTCCATGAGATTGGCTAGAAATCCCATGTTGAGCCCATTTTCCTCTCTTGGGCCATTTTATTTGTATTCATTCAGCTACATTATCATTTTTATGTATTCAGCATCTGCATCTCTCATAGAGACTGCGCAGTTATGGTTTTCCGGCATTCTGTGTAGCTGCAGCTACTCCGACATTATATTGTATATTCATTGGAGGTTGGTTCTAAAGCTTTAGGGACTTGTTCCTCATGATATTTCTATATAATATTGCTGATATATTAATGTAATGATGGCTGTGATATTCACCCTCTCATGATACATTCATATTTGCAGAGTTCATATTGATATTTTGCATATTGTTGTAGCTCTCTCATTGAGCATTGTTTTAGAGACCTAGACTGGAGAGATATGAATAACCCATATAGTGTTATTTATTTGAGCTCATTTTCTATAAGGAAGTTATATTTTATATGTACTAGGGCCTCTCAGCATTGGATTATCTTATTTATGCAGCAGCTTCCTTATAAAACGTCCTCAAGGACCCTGTGGCAGAAATTCCCAAGGTGGAATATTGCATATCCATAGACAGAGTCTGTGAAGGGCCAGCTAGCCTCAGGATTTCTCCCTTCTTTTGAAGGAGTCATATCCTGTAAATTCCCCAACATTTAATCTCTGAAATGGACTTTCAGTAGCTCACTGAAGAAGGAATTGGAATATCTTAAAATATTCCCGAGAAAGAAGAAAATTCTAGATTTGGGATATTACAGTGATATCGGAGCATGATCTTGGCTCAGCCTGTGCCCAAGATCTAATGTCATCAGCAGAGGAGATTCTCTCCAAGGATAGGATATTGACAGAGGAGACAAGGAAAGAGGAATGAAGGAAGAGGAGGTTTCCCTTCTTCTTTTCCAGGAGATTACTGAAGATCTTGATGAAAGGGAAATTTGAAGAAATTTTCTAAGAAGGGTTTGTTGATGAGACAAATCCCAGCTATTTTCATGAAGGGTGTGGTCATTCAGCCACACATGCAGATCCACAGCGCAGTCCTTTGTTCACTTGCATGGAAAAGGAGTAGAGGAAGAAATGAGGCCATGGGAGGAGCAGCACTGCAACTCAAGGTATGGCTCATGATTTTTTGTTTGAAGGATCCATTTTTCGTTGTCATGCAAATGAAAATACATGTGATGCATTCACTAAGGGTTTGATGGAAAAAATTGGTGAAACTTATTGTGTCATAAACACAAAAACTTTGCATACATTGGAAAGAACCAACAGTGCTATCATAGTAGGAGGATATCCATCACCACATGGAGGTGAAAGGGGAACCATTTCTTCCACTAGAGGAGCCCTTGTGTCTTTGCAAGGAGTTCTAAATATTTTTGCATCTGGGTACCAAGATACAATTCTGGAGCCATATGTAGCATTTGTTGGGGATTGTGAGATGGAGGAAGAAGAGTATAAGGATCAGCATGAATGGATGATGAGCATTCTCCCTTATCTATTTCAGAAATTTCTGCACATGGGGTAGAGACTGCACTGCATAGAGGAGAAAGGGACAAATCAGTCACCTCATAGATGCAGTCTATTTCAGATCTTGAAGTCTCACTTTTTGGACGCTTTCCACCTGGGAGGCCACTTGATCTAGAGATGATGAGAGGCATCATGTCAGTTGGTTCACCACTCTTGGATTCTGGAGGGGTGGAGACACTTGAGGAGTCCATTACAGCACAAATATTTTGGGGGACAAGCTCATGGAGGAGGGATACACTCTCTGATTTTCAGTACCACCCATTCTCATCAGTTTCACTGCGCAGAGAGAGTTGCTGCAAAGGTGGAGGATAGCATATTCATGATGCATGATGACTGCTCCATATATTTAGTGAGAGAGATGATACTTCCTTTGAAGAAGGACTCTTTCATGCCTTGGAGTGGATGGATGCCACTCATGCTTACATTGCCGAGGATCGGAAGAATATTTGGGGGTGATAGTTTCTTATGGGAGACTCATTTTCAGAGGCCCTTATTTCTATTTGAGCGTGAGCAGCTGCATGATGGCATGGTATCAACTTGGAAGGTGACTTTGGCATGAGGGGATGTCAAGGTAGCAGGCAGCAACGTGATGGAGCACCCTATTGCAGAAAACCAACACTGTCTATGTGGAGGATTGATCTAGGATGGAGGACTCAGCTTGGGTTGAGTATTCCCCCAGGATCTTGGTGCATGCATGATTTTTGGATGGCCTTGATGGGGATTTTAGATACTTAGTGGATGATATGATCATCTATCATCATGGCAGACTCTTCTTGACTAGAGTTTCTAGTCTCAAGGAGAAATTATTTGCATGCAACATTAAGGACTTCCTAGCTATGCACTTGGATGCATACTTTGATTGGCTAGAGGAGTTTACTTGGAGGGAATTCATCATGGAACCTATCAGCATTAGGAGAGATGCATAGCCCGCTTGATTATGGTGGAGAGAACCTCACAGCCACTTCCCTACTCATTGAAGGTAGAGGGAAATTTTCAGTTGGGCCATTTCAAGCTCAAGAGCTCAAGTACAAATTGGAGAAGGTATAGTCTCACATTCTATATTGCACTTTCCTTCCTTGTTTGAGCAGCATGGTGAGTGAAGAATATTTGATTCCTTCTTGCATAATGTGAAAGGATGTATTTGTAGACTTTTGTAGCAGAAGAATGGACCATTCTTATGGTGGTTTGTGGAGGGAGCCACATGCTCATTGGTGTGCACCATTGGCACCAATTTATGTTTTCATGTTCCTATCTTTTGAGATGTGTGTGACAGAAAACAAGTGGCTTGGAAAGGCACTTGTTATTTATATTTTGATGAAGGCAAGAGGCTCACTACGTTATTCCCATGAGAGGAGCAGTGACCCACTCTCTAGCTGTCTTGTGACAGCTTATTTTCATTGTATTATGCTACCTTGTATTGATGATGCTGATTTATTCACAGGGAGCACTATTTGGAGAGTGAATTATATGTTGGGACAACCCATTGGGAGCATTATTCTCCCCATTACACATGCTCTATATTGTAGGAGATACCATGGGCAAACCATGATTGCCATACTATTACTTTTTTCTTCTTGTGGGGAAAACCACTTGGAGAATTTGTAGAGGCATTTCATGGCTAGATATTTGATGGGGTAGCTTGGGCCACTCTTGGAGGCCATAATATTTCAGCCCAAGAATAGAGGCAGCCCCATATGTACTACAGAGGGAGAGAAGAGCTTATTGGGGTGAAGCAGCAAAACTTTCCATTCAGCCCCATTACATTGCAGAACCGGGGGCAAGATTTCCATTTGGATGATAGCATGGATGAGGGGATCACTAGTGGGATTATATTTTCCAATGCATGTCATCACTCCTACCTTGAGGATACCATGGTTCAGCAGGGATATTTCCACCTACACCTTCTATATTTCCGTAAGGTACACCATTCTGGTTTGCATACTTGGGAGGAGGCATTGGAGGACAGTTGTATTGCAGCATATCTTGAGCAGCAGTGGAGATTGTTGATGAGGAGGCCACAAGAGAAGAAGGGGGAGAAATTTTGATCTCTCTATGCAGTTGCTTGAGGACAAGCAACATGTGGGAGGGGAGGACTGTAATGTTCCCAATTTTAGCCTCAAGCTAAAATGGAACATTATAGTGGCATATTTTTATTTTTGTTTAATAAAATGGTAAGGAGACCCCTTAACCCTTTGGTGATAGAGAAATAACACTCCTTATGAGGAAGGAGGATAAATAAGTAGCTGAAATAAACACCTAATGGTGTGAACATGATGAGGATCACCTTGAGCTGGCCATCTTTGACCAAGTCAACAGCGCTGCCTTAGAGGGGTGGCTTGCTTAAGAAGACAACACAGTTTTTGGAGGGAAAGCATTCAAAAGTAACCTAATTGTGGGACCTATGGTGAGATAGAGTTCATTTTCTTTATAAGAGAGAATATAGCTTCTCATTTTTTCATGCTTTGATTCAGAAATTTCGTGGTGAGTCCAAGGACTTGCACATCTGGGTTGTTTAGTAGGATTGCAGTGCTCTTGAGCACTAGGGGTGTTCCTGGGCAGGGATCCCCCACCTCTTCCTCATGGGAGGAGAGGATTTGAGCTGAATTTCCTCATTCCGGAATTTGGCCAAGCTCACTCCTTCAGTTGCAGCGTTATTCCTGTAGCAGGATGGTGCTGTGTAGCTGGGGCAGCAGCAGAGGAACTCATAGAGTCTTTCTTTACTTGCCTTTTCAGTGGAGGATGGATTTCTTCATTGGAGGAGTTGTAGAGAGGACTCTTGGACCATATTTCAGATCTATGGCATCAGGCCACTCATTCACCAACTCCCACTGCACAGTCACTTGGAGAAACTGTGTTATTCCATGAGGGCAGTGTTGTGAGGCCTTCTTGAGCTCATCAGGTGGAGTATTTTTTAGTAAAGGGGATCAGCCCCTTTTCCTTGAAGACATTATCAGAGGAGGGCATCATCATTTCAGATCAGCCATAGCCTCATATTCATTTGGTTCCAGCTGTAGTGACAATTTGTTTGTCAATTTGTATTTTATCCGGCATTTCTAGCAATCTCCATGAGATTGGCTAGAAATCCCATGTTGAGCCCATTTTCCTCTCTTGGGACATTTTATTTGTATTCCTTCAGCTACATTATCATTTGTATGTATTCAACAGCTACATCTCTCATAGAGACTGTGCAGCTATGGTTCTCCGGCATTCTGTGTAGCTACAGCTACTCCGGAAGTATATTGTATATTCATTGGAGGTTGGTTCTAAAGCTTGAGGGCCTTGTTCCTCATGATATTTCTGTATAATATTGCTGATATATTAATATAATGATGGCTGTGATATTTACCCTCTCATGATACATTCAGCTTTGTAGATTTTATATTGATGTTTTGCATATTGCTGTAGCTCTCTCATTGAGCATTGTTTTAGAGACCTAGATTGGGGAGATCTGAATAACCCATCTAGTGTTATTTCTTTGAGCTCATTTTTTGCAAGGAAGTTATATTTTATATGTACTATGGCCTCCCAGCATTGGATTATCTTATTTATGCAACATATTCCTTATATAGCGTCCTCAAGGACCCTGTGGAAGAAATTCCCAAGGTGGAATATTGGATATCCATAGACAGAGTCTGTGAAGGGCCAGCTAGCCTCAAGATTTCTCCCTTCTTTGGAAGGAGTCATATCCTGTAAATGCCCCAAAAATCAATCTCTGAAATGGACTTGCAGTAGCTCACTGAAGAAGGAATTGGAATATCTTAAGATATTCCCGAGAAAGTAGAAAATTCCAGATTTGGGATATTACATTCTTCTCCTCCATCCTTCATTTCACAATCCTCCAATACTACTACATGCTTCTCAGGAAATGTGACTAATTCCCCACATGTATTACCCTTTGGAATCCCTTTCATAACACAAGGACTGCTCTCATGGAAGCAATGGCTCCCATCTCATCTCCATGTGGTGATGGATCTCCCTCCAATGATATAGCGTTATGGGTTCTCCTATGCATCTTCTCTTCATAAATATGTGAGTATGCCTCCTCTTCAATGAGAGACCATGGATTTTGGTCTTCTTTTGGAAGAAGGACATTCATATTATCACAAATGGAAGAGTGCCCTTCATATAATGGGGGTCTTGCCTCTAGCAAGTCATCTTCCTAGTTTTCTTCCCCTCTAGAAATGTGGAGTGGAGTTTGTTTCATGTCTCCTTCCAATGCATGCAAAGTGTTTTAAGATATGATGCATGATGATTCACATTGACTCCCATAAAATTTCTTCATGATAACATGGAACATAAATTTTAAACCACCAATCATGGGCCATACCTTTGAGATGCAGTTATGCTATAGTGATGGCCTCCTTGGCTGCAACTTGGTGTAGCTGAAAATATGCATCAAGTTCCTCCACCCAAGTTGTGGCTTTGCACCTTACTGATCCATCGAAAGTGGATAGAAGGAATATATCTTTCTTTCTCCCTTTGTAGTGTATCTTGCTCCCATGAGTCTGAAAAACTCTTGGAAGTTCAAGTGCACTTTGAATCTCCATGATTGAGATTCATACTCCCAAAGAAAATCACTCAAGGTCTCCTCCCTTGGTGACTCATCTTCCTCCATTCTCCTGGCAGTAGATGTGGGAAATATACTATGCTATGGATCTGCACGTGTGGCTGAATTATCACACCCAATTTGGTCACAACTAGGGCTTGATTTATCCACAAACCCTCTCAGGAAATTTCTTGAGTTTTCCCTTTCTTTCTCCTCAAGATCTTCAATGATACCCTCCAGGGTTTGGAAAAGAAGAAGGGAAACCTCATCTTCTGTCATTCCTCTTTTTTTGTTTTCACTGTACATCTCCTCTTCTAAATGAGGAGCTTCTCATCCTAATGGCATAGTATCTTTGGCTGCACAGGCTGAGCCAAGATTGATGCTTTGATACCACTGTAATGATCCTTTTTCGGGAATTTCTGCATTATGGTCCATGAGGACACCGTATAAGGAAGGAAGTGTAAAAATAAGCTAGAAGGGGACTTAGATCCCTTATTTAACACACCATAAATTACACTTCTAGAAGTAGAGATCAAAGAAATAACCCTAGGAGGGTTATTCAGATCTCCTTCTCCTCGGTATCTTGAAAAAGTGCTCAAAGAGTGAGCTACAGCAACATATGAGCATAATCATGAAACTCTACAAGACTCTACATATCAATATATGGAATATAATACAGCCATCATGTTTATTAATAAATCAGCTACAATATACAGAAAGATGTTGAGGGACAAGCCACTCAAGCTATAGGAATGAATCTCCAATGATCAAACTATGAAATACATGAGTTGCTGCAACTGCACAAAATGTCGGAGAGAAGTGATAGCACTTCCTATGTTAGATTAGTTGCTGCTATAGATGCATAAACATGAAATATGTCTAAAATATACAAGAAATTCCCAAGGATAGAATAATGGGCTCCAATACAAGATTTCTAGCCAATCTAGAAGGGATTGCTAGAAATGCTGGAAAATGTACAATGTGACAATCTGACTTGTCACTGCAACTAAATAAAAATATAAAATGAGGCTGAAGCATATCAGAAATAGTGATTCCCTCCTCTGATAGTGTATCTGAGAAAAATGTTGATCCTTTTACTCAGAAACAACTCCTCCTGATGAGCTCAAATAACCCTCCCAGCAACTGCTAGCCAAAATAACACAGATCAAGATGGAAACTGTGCTGTGAGGGAAGATGGATGGTTGGCATGATGCCAATGATATGAATATAAGCCTGGGATTCCTCCTCACTGATCCTCCAATGAATAGCTGATCCCTCCACTGAAAAACAAGCCAAGCAACAACTCAAGAGATCCTCTGTTGCTGGACCCTGCAGCAAAAAATTATCCTGCTCCAGGAATAACGCTATGACTGAAGGAGCTAGCTTTGGCCAAATGTCAAAATGAGGAAATGCAGCTCTAGAACCTCTCCTTCCCTGAGGATGAGGTAGGGATTCCTGACCGGGAACACCCTAGTGTTATGCAACACTACACTCTTGCTAAACAGCAAGAGTAGCGAAGTCTCAACAGACTAAGAAAAATAATAATCAAGCATGAAGAATAATGGCTCTCCTCATCTCCTTATATATCAAGTGCTCCTCTCCACCATGGGTCCCATCCACATGTGCCTTCCAACTCATGCATGTGATCGTCCTCTAAAACTGTGCAGTCCATCAAGGAGATACATTGTATCTAGACAGTGCATGCGGACTTGGTCAAAATGTCTAGATCAAGCATGATCCAGTCCTGTTCACACCATGTGGTGCTCAATTTAGCTACTTTATTCTTCCTCCTTTCACATGAGGAGTGTTTATTCTTCCTTTTCAAGGATTATGGGGCATTCTTACCCATTTTATTTAATTAAATAAAATACTACTAACTATAATGTTCCTTTTTGCTTGAGCCTAAAAATTGGGAACATTACAATGTCTAAAAACAATCATAAAATTTTAGGTACATGGATGTCAAAAAATCACAACATTTTAAAAGTGAATTAAAAAATATGGTATACAACATTTTTCATCAATGTATATAAAGGCTACTGTGGATGTCAGATGATAGTTAACTTTTAATATAAATTTGTTTGAATATACAAAAACAAGTACTAGATTGCATTCAATATATGGTTTGTTGCTTTTAAAGGATTTGCAGATTTAAGTTCATGAATATGTAACAATGAAAGTAAATTTTTATTTAGTTGATTTTGATTTAGTTGGTACATTTTGCATTCAACCATTAGGTTATAATTTGTTAGTATATGATTCTTAGGTTTTGTTTAAAGTTTTGTCAATTTATTTAAAATTGGAAATTACAAAAAATGGTACACATTTTTCATTTGAATGAATCTTATAATTTGTTGTAGATGTCTAAAATAGTCATAACATAAAATTGCATTATTAAATATGCGATATACATACATTATTCATTCATGTATGAAATTGTTTAAGAACAGAGAATGTATGTACATATAAATTACTTGTCGTGCATGCAAACATAATATCAATAGAATTAAATCCTTAATACACTTGTACATAACAGGAAATATACATATAACTTTGTAACTCTATACATTATTAGGAATGTGCAACTTGATAGTGCACAAAAAAAAAGGCTAACAATGTACTTGAACTCTAACTTCTCAAAGATGAATCCAAGGAGAAAAAATTGTTAGGAATTTCATTTAAAAAAATTCTAATGGATTGCCACCTTCAATGATCCATTCATGGTCAGCTTTTGACATTCTCCATTTCTTAACTTTAACTTTTTTCTTTGATTGAACTTCTATCAACTTTATGCGTGATGCACACACCAAGTGACTATATTGACAACTTATGGCATCATGTTGATAGTCTTGAAAGCAAACAATACTCTCACTTTTATGAGTTTGGTGGAAACAATAACCTTTCAGTATAATAGACCCTCTTTCATATATAAACATGTTATCATCATAGTCTTTCAATAATTTCATCTTTCATTCAGTGCACCGCATCAAATAAAACTTTACATTTTATAGGTTCTTAGTAGGTGCAACTACAACAAAAACATCTCCTGCACAATAAAACAAGTGTAAATTCAGATCAGAATTAACCTGAAAATTTAACTTTAAAATTAGCATGGACTTGATTTTATTATCTATTTCTAGATCTCTATCATTTGAAAGCAATTGAAATATTACCTTCTCTAACAATATCAGAAACTTGATCACCTTCATACAATACTATATTCTCCTCTAATTCCATCTCTTCGAAGTTCACAACTGACATTTTCCCATTTGCATTTAGTTATGTATGTTGCCAAGCTTTTACATACATATTGTTTTCACAAGAATCATTGGATTGTGTTTCCTCTATGCAAACACGACAAAAATAATAATATTTTCTTTTATCAAATTCAAACACAATTAGGTACTCCTTTTTTTTTAATTGAATGCAATTTTCGAGTCCCTTTTACGATTTCAGCGTCATATGCAAACGACCTATCTACATCTTGGAATCCAATATGCCAAACAAACCTATATGAAAAACTCAAACAAGAATATAAATATGTTATTTAAAATACAATTTATATATGATCAAATATATTCTTTGTGATAAATAATGTTTAAAATTAGAAAATTAATAAAAATTAGATCATATATTAAAGGTCTATATATGTGCAATTTAATTTGTATATATGTACATGTACCTTTGTACTTCCCTTGATGGGTTAGTCTCATGGCTTAATGCAGTGATGCGCCATCAAACACCTTGTTCAACTGAGACAAGTCAGTTTGCATAATGGTCCATTTGATATCTTTGAAGTGATTGTTTTATACATGCCCCTGCACCATCATGTTCTCCTTTTTCATGACCAGTTTCAAAGAAAATCCAACAATGTTTAATGTGGGTTTTCATATGAAGACGGCACAACCAAAATAATGATCGTGAATATTTGAATTGACCTGTGCATCCATCTAACCATATCCAATTTTCATTGAATTTTATTCCACGACCTTTCAATGAGTCATAAATCTTATCAAAACAATGTTGTACAAAATGTGTATCATGTGTATGATCATTGCTGATATAAAAGTGATATTATTTAATAACATGTCGATTTTCACTGGTGCTTTCTATATGATGAACATTTTGTTTGGCATGTCTATATAGAATATGGACAGGCATAGAGACTTGGTCAAAATTATGGTATTCACTTTGTATTTCATTTTGAGCAACAAATGTGTAATTCTCTGCAAAATCAACTATTGACAAAATGGTCCTAGGTGGAAAAATTTCATGGGATATTTTGAATTGCAAGTCCTTCCATCGAGCTCTATCGGAATGCTTGGTGTATTTATAAATTTCTGCCTCAAACTTCTTCAAAAACTCTATCACAAAAATTTATTCTTCTTCTAATTAAATCCTTTTAGTACTTGTAGTACTACTTGAACCAATTTATGTATGAATATATTCATATCTCTTCCATTTCACTTTTATGTTGGGCAATGATTGATCATTTATATCAATAGGATATTTGTTGTGAAATAAAGTCAAATTTCCTCAATGATCACATTTTTTACCACCAACACATTTCTTTTGGTAAAAAAATTCATGACTTTCTCTCGCACATAGAATTTTGGATATGAAATCATGGATAGTGGAAGGAGGACAAATTTTTTTCCAAAATGTATTACCAAAATTAAGGAATGTGTCATAATATAACTGAAATTCCACATGATAATGACAACAAAAAGTGTTGCATACGGTGATAGGTTTAACATAACATGGTTTTTGTTGCATAAAAGTACTATTTGAGAAATTAATTTCATGATTCTATTCTATGAACTTAATGAAAAACTATATCTGAGTGGTGTTCAAGATATGTTTTGCATGTTCTTCATACTAATTTTGTGTTATTATTCATCGCATCACATCCCTTGCTTTTGGTGAAACACGTGAATTTTCATCCAATATTCATTATTATTTTTTTAACATATTATCCAAGTCTATCTTTATATGGTTTCCTACAAATAACTACCCAACAATCGAGCTCATCATTTACATCTAGATGCAATCGAAATTTCTGATGTTTGTGCAATGTTTTTCGTGAGGTCCATAATTCTTTTTCCATTTATTTTACCAAACAATTTTCTTGAGTACATGATGAAACCACTGCCATTTGTATTTCTCTACGTGCATCTAAATCACTTTTCTTTCTATATACTCCAATTGATTTTAGAGCACTATTTATATTTTATATCAAATTTTCCTTCATTTTTTAATCTTTCATTGATTTTTGAATCCCCAATAGAGTTGTAGCTTCTTTTAATTTCATTTATGTTAAGATACTTCTAAAAATTTTGGCTTCAACTGCCACATTTTCATCTTTGAAGAACATATCAATAATGTGCTTAACATGATATCGTATAACATGGTCAATTTTTTTATCTCCATATGTGTCAGTGTCAACATTTTCTAACATCTCATCATCGATATTGATTTCATCTGTACATATGAAAATTAAATGTACAAAATGGGTATAAATATTCAATAAATAGCTAAATGAAAAAATAGAGTTTGAATGAACTTGAAATTAATAAATATGTATAATTTCAATAATACACATGACATATATATACATACTTGGTGATTCAATTTCTTCACTTGAATTTCTTTCAAAATCTTCAACAACATCAATCGTTGGTTCATTGGTTCATTATATTTTTTATCTAATTATGAATGTTAGTTTTTCTATGCTAATTTAATTTTTAGATTTAAAATGTATTTGTTGATCTTATGCTTGTTGTAAATAGATTTCCTTGGTTGATATTTGTGTCAAACAGGTAAGTTAACTAAGTTTTTATGAGTGAATTTAAGAGCATAAAGTATGAAAATCAAATGTTTAATAGCAGCAACATAAAGAACAACAAACCGTCACAATTGATCCATCAACACAGATTTTTGATGGAGTTCACCCCTCCGGGGCTACATCTCCTTAGTCCACCTTCCATGGCTTGGGCCTCTATATTACCTCAATAGTGAAAAAATGATTGTTTACATGCATCAAATGCTCCTGAAACATACTTCAATAAGTTCATAATGTAAAAATCTATCAGAAATGACTATTCATTCACTCCATTTGGCCTTCAACTGATCTAGGCATGGTCTTCCTTCCTGGTGGCCCTTGGCTTCAATTTTCTTCAAAGTGACAAAATCACCTATAGAATTTCTCCTCTACATCTACAACCCATTCCAATGGATTCAGAGCATGTCAATCTGCTAGGAATGACTATTCCTAAGCCAAAATTGGTCAAAAATTGCTCAAGATATGTCTCATTTAATTTTTCCCTAGAATCCTCCTCCAAATATGGAGAAGATTCCAATTAACCTGCCAAAAATAGCAGGCTTGCCAAAAATGGGGGCGCCTCCAAATATTTCATCAACTTAACCTCTGAGTTTAAATTAAATAAATGCGAATTAATAGTGGATAAGCACAATTAGCGCGATAAGCGGGTTTAATTCATAATCTGAATTATGATTTGCATTAAACACATTAATCCTTGGGTTAAGGGATGTTAACCCCACATTAACATATTTAACCGAGTTTAACACTCCACTTTGTTGTTTTTCATTGCAACATGGTTGTATAGGGAGGGGGTTGGCCCCCACCAAACCCCCGCTAGATATTTCGTATCACAATAAATATATGGCGGAATCATAGGTTATTAAGAACCATTGCAATGGACCATTGGTATGGGTAGAGAAGAGGTTGGGGGAGGTCGTGGGGTCGAGCCCCAAACTCTGCCCAGTTCAGTTGTAAAATTTTTCTCCACGGTATTTAAATACACCATGAAATGTTGTATAACACAAACCTTAGGTTAGAATAAAAATGTGCACCCATATATATACATTAAACTAAGCCTTTAGACTATAGGAAAATAGATATGCCACCATAAAATGTATTAAACTCAGACCTTGGTTAATTTTCAATTCGAATTTGCAATATATATGTTATACCATAGTTTTGGACCTTCGGATTAATAACATATATATGCCACCATATAAATAACATGAATTATCATGCCAACCTTAGCATATAATGAAATTTGACCACCTTAAAAAATTGAAATTCGAAATTAGGAGTTGGAGAGGGTCCACAAGAGGGGGCACATGGCAGACCCTAGTTGCACCACGTGTTAGCCTCTGGTTGGCTACCCTTCCATATATAAAAAAAATCAAACTCAACCTTAGGAGAGAAACCATAAAAAATTTCACCTTCAAACCAAACTGGAAAATTGTGTTATGCCACTTGTCACAGTGCCACTGGGCATAAACTGAAGAATATTTCATGCATGCTAACTGGGCTGCCATGAAATCAACCTGTCACTGTTCTACAATTTTTTTTTAATTTGTTGTTGAAGATAATGGAGAAACTATATTAAAGAGATTCGGTTCATATGAACGTTAGATTAGGAGTTTGTTCCTATTTCTTAGGTTTTGGTTCAAAATTCCATATTTTCATGTAACCTATATATTATTTTATTTCTAATGAGAATGTAGAGAGACTTGCACACACAATCCCTCCTGGTGTAGTATCTTAGAGTAGATCTAACCAATACAACTTTCAATAATTTGATTTTTCCATATTTTATCATGGTATTAGAGCTCAAGGGTTGAATCAAAGCCAAAGTGATTTGATCCCTGTGAGTAATCCAGGTGGCAGAGGAGAATCACCTGATGACCTGAGGGTAGCCATGATTCAAGCTGTGTGAATTTTTTTTTCTCGTACGTGAGCCGATCATCGCGGTCGTTACCCTCACAGATGTGTCAATCCTCTAAAATCAACATGGATCTAACCAGAGAAACTGCGTTGATCAGTAATGACACTTATGATGTTTTTCTAGCGTGACCACCACGATTTCTGCTTTATAGTAAAGCACTTGAGCTAGAGAGCTTGTGAAAGGAGTTTGTGTGTTTGTATTAGAGTATCCAATGAGCTCGGAGGTTTAGAGAATTGCAGAGCTAGAGTGCTCGTGTTGGAAGAGTGATAGAGCTTGTGGAGCTAGAGAGCTCGTGATGTGGATTGCCAATTGAATCCATAAAGCTTCTACCTGTTGAGCCAGAGGGCTCGTACCTGTCGATCAAGTGAGATCGTGTCAGAGGAGCCAGAGTGCCTGTACATCCAGTGAGATCGTGTCAGAGGAGTCGAAGAGTTATGGAATCAGAGGCAGAAGAAGTGGGAGGATCATTGTAAGTGTGATATGTGTCAGAGTGAGACCGTGGTGTAGTGCACAAATCATCCTGCTAGAGTGTTCGAAGAACAGGTAAATTTGTTTCTTGATATTGTTGTTTTTCATGGATCTGGGCTAGATCCGTTTGTAGATACGGTTTTCTGTCAATTTCTGGAGGTCAAGATGAATAATATGATGGAGGTGTACTTGAATGAGAGAAACAAGCTCGACAGTTCCAATTACTCTAATTGGAAATTCAAGTTACAGACTATGCTGGAAGGGCATAGTGCATGGGGGTTCACGACTGGAGATGAGGTGAAACTTACAATTGTAGTAGGTGCAATAGCTACGACAATACAAGAGTGGGAGAAGAGGGAGAAAAAGGTGAGATTGATGTTGAAGATGGCAGTCAAAGACTGTATCATGCCTCACATCAGAGTTTGCAATGATGTGGATGAAATCTAGACAACTCTCATATACCTGTACAAAATCAGAAATACAAATCACCTACTGTTCCTGAAAAAAAATATTCTCTCCATCAAGATGGAGGAGAATGAGACAGTAGCAGTGTTCATCTCACACATCAGGGACCTAAAAGACAAGCTTGGTGGCATCGGAGAGGTTGTAAGTAATACTGATCTGGTAACTATTACTATGAATGGTATTATTGACGATTACCATATTTTAATAACAGGCTTGAATGCTAGAGAAAAAGCCCCCAAATTCGAAGAATTGACAGGGATTCTCATGCAAGAGGAGGAAAGGATAAAGACATTGAAACCCTAGAATTTAGATCTAGGTCTCATGGCAAAGAAGAATCCATTTAGAGGAAAAGTATACAGTGGATAGAGAGGTGGAGGCACAACAAAAAAAAAATTCGAATCCATCTCAAGGTATGTCACCAAACAAGAATGATCCACAATTAAAAAAAAATTTACTATGGAAAAATGGGCCATATTGCTAAGCACTATCGTAATAAGAAATATGATGAATGTTAGCAGAGATACAAGAGACATGCAGAGAATTTTGTAAATTTTGCAGATGATGATCATAACCAGGATCTAAGACTATTTATGGTCAACTCTAATGAAAAGGACGAAGAAGATATATGGTATGTGAATTCATGTGCGTCCACCCACATGACAGGCAACAAAAAATGGATTGAGGACTTCAAAGAAACTAGCTGTTGAGTCCCGAATTTGTCTCTTTTCCATACACTTTTCCATATCTCTTTCACTCACCTAAACCTCCAAAATTGTCAATATCATGTGCAAAAGGGTATCTAACATGGTTTTTAATTATTTTTGTGTGTTTTCTATTTGATTTAGATTTTGTTCATACAGCTGCGGAAACTTGTCACTTTCCGCAGCCGCTGCAACTTTCCGCAGCTATTTTGTGGAAATCAATGTTACAGGTGTCAACGAAGGAAACGAGCTACATGGGCAGGCTAGGAATGACAAGGACATGGTTCGTGTCCTATTGGTTCAATGAAATTCGTCAAGGAAAGCCGCGGTCAAAGCCATCCACGTGGAAGTCAATTATGGAGTTCTATGTCGGCTGGACTCTGTTTCGTGGCATAGAAACATCCATATGGCCGTTTCCCAAGCTTGTGGAAGTTAATTGACATCTGTGCAAAGTTCTGGAGTTGAATTTAAGCGCCCACCTTCCATAGATCCGTTTCCCAAACATGGCCATACTCCTAAATCCGTGGCCTTCGTGGTCTACGTGTTGGCTTCTATCATAAACTTCAGGAAACAGTTACATTTTATTGCTTTATAAAGAGCGTTTGCATACGCACGTAGAGTTGGTGAATGTGAGTTGATAGTTGTTAGTTGTTAAGTTGATGTGCGTACTCTGTTATGTGGTGATTACGCTGCCTTGAGCCGTAATACCACCAGCCTGTAATGACTTTCCTTTTAATGTGAAAAACTCTGTTTCATAACTTAATTCGTGTTTGAAGATCATACCAGAGCTGCGTAGAGGGCCCCTGCTCAGCCGAGGTTCTGTTTATTAATGTATATATTTTTCATTTCATTTCTTTAAGTAATCATTGTATCATAACCCATTACATGTTCATATTTCATAGTTGTTTTATTTCTGTTCATACATTTCTGTAATTTCCATTGCATTCCTGTCTTTTATGTTTTTATGATTGTCAAAATACTGATCAGTTTTCTTGTGCAGGTTTTAGGTAGACACCCCGGGGCATTTTCATAGTATTTTCGCTAATGATATGAAACTGATATTATTCTGCTGCTAGTTTTCTTTCACGGTCTTTGTTTAACTTCAGTTTTGTTTTGTGCATTTCAGTTTTGTTTATCTGATTCAATAGTTAAAATTAGACATATTAAGCTACTCATAGTGTCTTCAGCTACCTCCGAAAGCCACAGCTGGACTGATGGTGAGGGGCTGCATGATGAGATGTGTAGTTTAGTATTAGTTCCCTTTCTGCAAAATTAGATATATTAAGCTGCTCATAGCGTCTTCAGTTTCCTCCGAAAGCCACAGCTGGACTGATGGTGAGGGGCTGCATGATGAAGTGTGTAGTTTAGTATTAGTTTCTTTTCCGCAAACTTAAATATATTGAATCATCTATGACATCTTCAATTGCCTCCGAAAGCCACAGCTGGACTGATGGCGAGGGATTGAATCATGTGTGTATGGTTTAGTATTAGTTTACTTTCTGCAAATCAAATATCAGTTACACAAGTTGTTTATGATTACTTCCACAAGTCATAGCTGGTCTAATGATGAAGGGTCAGAAAATGAATTGATGTAATCTGGTTTAGATTTCTTTCATTGCAACTTTGAATTTCCATAAGCGTAGTTTCTTTTGTGTTCGGTTGGCAGCAAGAATAGTTTAGTTTTCATATTCACTAGTTTCTTGTTTTGATTCATTAGATTAACAGCACTTTCCATTTCAGCAGTTTACTTTCTTTTCTCATTGTAATTCCAATTTGCTTTTGAAGTTTCGAGATTGGAAAATCATTATAGGGGAATATCATTTCCTTGAACAATTATAACCAAGCTTGTTTCTCACTTTAGAATTTCCATTTCACCTTAGAAAGACCATAAACGACAAAAAGATAAGAAAAAGGTTATCTTGCACATATAGTGCGCCGCACTTCATCAGCTTACGATTCCCGGATTGACAATTAAATGCAGCAATTTAGGACACACTAAATTGACCAAACACTAGCATTGGAGCAAATATCTACCTTGGCAACAACAGGGGGTACCCAATCAAAGGACATGGTAATGTTTTGGTAATTCTGCCTGATGGTAATATTAGGCACATTCATAATGTGGTGTATGTACCCAGCATTAATAAGAATTTGATTTATGTTTCAATTATAACATATCAGAACCTTCAGGTAGAATTTTATAAATCATAAGTGTTATTAAATATTTACTGGATTCTATGAAGACCATTTCAATAGGGATTCTTGTGGTTGGCATTTACAAGATGAATGTGAAAAGTGTGCCACATCAAGCCTTGAAATCATCATGTATGTCTGCGGAAGAACTATGGCACCAGATATTTGGTCATACAAATTTATAATATTTGCAGTTACTTCAAAAGAAAGGTATGGTTACTGGTCTTCCTGATTTAACACACAGTCATGTTGATTGTTAAGCGTGTGCTCTTAGGAAGATGCAAAAAGATGAGTTTTTTGTTAATGTTAATATAAAATAGAGAGATATACTTGAGTTAGTCCACACTGATTTATGTGGGCCAATTCAATCAATATATTTGGGAGGTGCATACTACTTCTTATTGTTTTTCGATGACTATACTAGATTTATGTGGGTATATTTTCTCAGTAAAAAGAATCATGTTTTTTAATACTTCAAGCAATTTAGAAGCATGGTAGAGAAGCAAAAAGGAAAATACATCAAGTTTCTCTACTCGGATCAAGGGGGACAGCATAGGAAGGTTGATCTCAGCAAGTATTGTAAAGAACATGGAATTCTGAAATAGTATACAGAACCCCACACTCTTCAATAGAACGGGGTTGCAGAAAGTAGAAACAGAACCCTTGTGGAGTATGCTCGCAGTATGCTGAAAGGTAAGAATATTTCTAATGTATTTTGGGCTGAAGCTATAAATACAGCTCTTTATTTGAAAAACAGAAGTCCTACAAGAATTTTAGAATCTAAAACACCTTTTGAATCCTTATCATGTTTTAAGCCTTCAATTAAGCATTTGAGATTTTTTAGTTCTAAAGCATTTGCCCATGTACGAAAGGAAGACATAAAGAAAGTTGATTCAAAGGCCATCTAATGTATCTTTTTTGGGTATTGTACCGAATTTAACACTTATAAATTATTTGATCCCTCTACTCACAAAGTTTTTGCTAGTAGAGATGTAGTCTTTCATGAATAGGTGCATGATGGAAACAATGTAAACAACAATGATGATTAGGACATTCCATTGTTGGTGGAAGAAGGGAATGGTGAAATAGAAGAAAGCCATAAATAGCAGGAGAAGCAGTAGTAGCAGCAACAGAAAGAAGAATACGTTTCAGATGAAATCATTGAACCAAATCCATCAAGAAATTATCAGAATAGGTTGGATGTCACTTCAACACTCATAATATCAGGTAGGAAAACACAACTACTGGCAAGATATAGAGATAATTCTTTTATAACTAGCATGTTAAGTGTTGTTGAACCCTCTATTTATAAAGAATCAAGTCAATATAATGAATGGGGGGAAGCCATGGAAGAGGAACATGAATCAATTCTGAAAAACAAAACTTGGGAGTTAGTTGAATTACCTGAGGGTAAACAAACCATTGGTTGAAGATGGTTATACAAACCCAAATTTAAAGCATATGAGAGCATAGATAAGTATAAAGTTAGACTGGTTGCAAAGAGGTATTCACAAAAATAAGGTATAGACTATGAGGAAACTTTCACCCTCCTAGCTAAACTTAATACAATTAGAATGTTAATTGGCTTAGCTACTAAACATCACTGGAAGATGCACCAGCTATATGTTAAGTATGCTTTCCTGAATGGGGAGTTGAAAGATGAAGTCTATTTAGAGAAACTTGAGGGGTTTGTAAAATAGGAAAAAGAACATTTAGTCTATAGATTAAAGAAAGCTTTATATAGACTAAAATAGGATCCAAGGTCATGGTATGATAAAATTGATTCATTCTTCTTACAGCACAGCTATAATGAAGAAAAAATTACCCCAATATCTATACTCTGTTTGATGAAAAGGGGTGAATAGTTTTCATTTATTTATATGTATATGATCTCATCATTACAGGAAATGCAGATAAATCATTGAATAAATCAAGGTGCAGATTTCACAAGTGTTCGAGATGAAAGGCCTCTGTAATATTCCTAATTAGCCATGAGCTAGTTGGAATATTAAATTTTGTTTTGGTGTCTTGTTTTATGAATAAAAGGACAATGGAGGTCCATAAGTCTCCTTAATAATGAATAAATCAATGCCAATGTGAAATGAAAACATCTTGGCATCTTAATTGAGCGCCCTTAGGTGTGAAAAGGGGCTGGAACATCTTGACTGGGTCAACTTTGACCAAATTAATAGCGCTGTCATGGAGGAGTGGCATTCAATGAGGGACAACACAATTTTATATGGAGACACCTTGCATGGAAGTAGTGTCATTAATGAATGGGGATTAGGGTTTGGAAGCTCATATCTTATAAAAGGAAGAGGATGGCAACCATATTATTGATGTTGAGTTTATCATATGTTTTGATATATGGTATGTTTAGACATATAGCTTTCTTTGGTTGTTTAGCTAAGATTGCAATTGTTGTTTAGCACTGGGTGTTCCTAGTCGGGAATCACACCTCTATCCTAGAGAGGCCTCTTTGTAGAGCATTGTACTTCACTTCCACAATCAAGCTTAAGGCCAAGTTTCATCTTACATCTACATCGTAGATCCTGTTGAGGGTTGAGTTGTTTTGCAGGTTGCAGTAGTGGAGACCACATTTGGGTCCTTCAATACTTATTTTTAGTGGAGAAGGGTTCCTTTCCATTGGGAGGACAGTAAGGAAGGCCCTTGAGCTTATTTTCAGATCTTGGCATCAGGCCACATATTTATTTTCCCCTATAGTGTAGTTTCATTCTAGATCTATGTTATTTTGAGGGAGGAGTTGCAGGGTGGTTTCAGTACACCATTTGGAGAGAAGGTTTGCTAGAGAAGGGATCAAACTTTTATCTAGGAGATCTATTGGAGGAGGCTGCATTATTTTTTATATCATATCAGCCACAATTCCATATCTATATGTTGCAGTCGATCTTCATCCCTAGGGCTTAGATTCCCATATTATACATGGTGTATTTCTGAAAACCCTTGTGGGGTTCTTCATTGGAGGTTGTATAGTGCCCAGATCTGTATTAGATCTATCTTTTGAGGCATATATCAGCCCATGATATATTTTTATTCATTTTTTTGTAGCAGTGATTTTAAAACTATGTTGTAACAATGTTCTGGCATTTTGATATATAGTAGTAGCACCTCTTATGAGGGTTTTCTCCATTGGAGGCTTGTTATATCTTGTTGTACATTTTATGGCCCATTTATTATGCATATTTTGCTGTTGATTTTATGATTGGAAGGTATCCATATTGGCCTTCTGCTTTTATATGATTTTTAACACTATTATTCCAGTATTTTTCATTATATTCCTACTTTTCCCAATTGGGAATATTACAGTGGTATCGGAGCATAATCTTGGCACAGCCTGTGCATCTTGAAAATCCAATATGTCATCTAAAGAAGGAGATCCTCTTACTAATAGAGACAATAGGTATCAAAGAAGAATACACTGGAAGTTTGATTATACAAATGACAAAGAAGACAAGGGTAACACCCCTTTATCAGGAGGAGATGATGAATAGAAAGAGTTTCCTAAGATTTTTCTCAAAGCTATGCAAGACATTTATAGAGAAAAGGAGATGAGGATGGATAGATACAAGGAATCCCCTAAATTATTTCAACATGGTGAAGGCTCCGAAATTTCTCATCACTAGAGTGATCAACCAGTGTAGCAGCAACAAGCTTTCCCACGCTCTAGAATGCCTACATTCTTAGCAGTGTGAAATAAAGCGTTTCAAGAACAAGAAATTTTTTAAGAATATTTCATGGATTATGAGTCTCAATCTCAGAGATTCAAGGACCACTTGATTTTTCAAGAATTTTGTCAGATTAAGGACAATAGGAGACCCAGGCAGCACAATAGAGGTGGAGGATTCATTCAGAATCAAGATCTACACCGCACTATGTGTAGATTTTTGTTACCCAACTTTTATGGGTCATCTAAATGCACTGCCAAATCATGGGTAGAGAAGCTTGACATCTACTTCCAGTTGAACAAAGTTACAGAGATGGAGGCCATTAAGATAGCAGCGCTGCACCTTGAGGGTGAAGCACATAATTGGTGGTTCCATGGCTTGTATACATTGGGTCATGCCAATGTAACTGCATATTCAGAGTTCACAAGGAGGTTGGTGGAGAGGTTTGATAGAAGAGATCCTGAGGCACCATTCATGGGGCTTGCAAAGCTCAAACAATCAGATAATCCATAAACTTATATTTCTAAGTTTTTAAAACTTTATGTTATGGTTCCCGATTTATCTGCAGTAAGAAGGATCTACATGTTCATTGATGGGTTAGAAGAACCTCTTCATGGGTTGGTTAATTCTACCAAGCACACTACCCTTCAAGATGCCACTGAAAGGGCTAGAGACCTTCAAGATGCCTTGCCCAAAGCAAAGGAAACATTTCAGCATAAGCCCTCTTTTCCATCAAAGGGAAAACATGAGAAGGCTCCTTTATCAAAAGAGAGCTAAAATAAAAAACCTCTTCATGATGATGTCTGAAGAGACTTGAGGAGGAGGAATATTTGCTTCAAATGCCAAGAATCTTGGGCACCCAAACATAAATGTGCAGCAGGAAAGGCATGCTACATAGAGGTCTTCTCAGATGATGAGGAGGAAGAAGAAGATGAACCAAGAAGAGGTCACAGTGCTAACACTGTAGGAGATGATCCAACACCATAAGGAGATGGCAATGGGGAATTTTCTCCAATTGGAGGGGCTCTTACATCATTGAAAGGAGTACCCAAGTAATTGATCTTGAGGGTTAGAGGTTCCATTCCAGATCAGAGGGTTTCTGTTTTGATTGACAGTGGGGCTACCCACAATTTAATTGATGCCAAACTAGTGCAGAGGAGGGCAATACCCACTGATGATTTTGACGGATTTTCTGTTTTGGTCCCAAGAGATAGAACTATGCAATGCATGCATCCATCCTTATATTTCACCATGGGTACATATACATTGACTGATCACTTCTTTTTGGTTAACATACTTGACACCAATGTGATATTGGGTGTGCAGTGGTTGATTACTTTGGGGAATGTCACCACAGATTAGGAGAATTTGTAGATGGAATGGGTGGATAGAAAGAGTGGTAAAACTCAGATGCTCAAGGGCATGCACACATATCCCTCACATAAAACTTCCACACAGAAAATAGAGATGGATTTGTGCAGTGGAATAACATACCTAACAGTCCCAACTATTATGCACATGACTATGGCCCATGGGACACTATTATTTTGTGGAAAACCACTTGGGAGGCCACCTGATCCAGATTTAGTGAGACATGTCTCACATAAAGATGCACCATTCATAGATCCAGGAGGAATGGGAGCATTATAAGGCCATGATATAGCGTTGAGAGTCTTCGGTAGACTCAAGGAGGAGGGAGATATTCTCCCAACATCATCATTACCCACTCTCATTTCAGATTCTGCGTTGTGGGAGGAGAAAAATGGGAAGGATAGAAGCCCTCCAACATATACCTTTGGCATGGGAGATGTCAAATAGGATGACATCCATATGACATATTTTCTTTGTGATATATCATCAGCTCTTTCACTATGGAAGATAGTTCCATATTGGAAATCCCAACTGTTGGCGGATTACTCCAAGGATATTTTTACATGCATGATACTTGATGACTAGCTACATGAAGAGGGCTATTCAGTCGAAGATGAAGTCATCTATTATCATGGTAGGATATTCCTATCTAGAGCCTCCAAGCTCAAGGAGAAGATGCTACAAAGAGCTCATGAAGACTTTCTCTTCAGCCATTCTTTTTTCTATGAGGGCCTACAACACTATCTTGGAGAGCTACACTTGGGAAGGCTTTGAAGAGGAACTATATCAGAATTTGAAAATATGCATGGACCATGTGGATATGGGAGAGATTCATAACTCAATGAATGAGTTATTACATCTACCTCTTTCCTATTTTGGAATGAGAGGGGATCTATCTATGGACCACTCCATTTGTATGAGCAGAAATTTTGGTAAGGAACATGCTTATGTACATGATGTTTCATTTGATGATTATTTGCATTCCTTTACCATGTATATGTAGGCCATTGCTCCAAGGAGGATCATTCTTCCATATAAACTTCATGGCCAACTTTGGGCCATAAACATTTCTGAACATGGCCACTCCCTTGGAGGATATAGGGAGATGTTGTATCACTGTGGGTGCACTCCAAAAGCACCAAAAATTTCTCACCTTTTCAACCATTGTGAAAATAATTGGGCAGCAAGTAAGTGGTGGGGAAACCACTTACCATGTCACTATTTGATGCAATTAGGAGATATACTGCGCTAGTTCCACATATGGGACTACGACCCACCTCCATTTTTGCATATTTCTATTTGCATGTACTTGGTTTTGATCCCATACATTGATGATGTACTTATTATTTTTATGGGAATGATTGGAGGGAGGATGGAAGGATTGTATTTTCCCTATGGGAGAGAGATTATCCATGTTCATTATGCTACATGTTTCAGGGAGAACATTGGGCAAACCATGTTTTTTTCATTCGATCTATTGCTTCCTTGTGGGATGGATCATTTTCATCTCATGAGAACTTTGGAGGAGCATTTCATGGAGGGTTGGATTGGGAGACACTTATATTATGAGGGAAGCTTATCACATGATGGTGTCACCAATGGTGGAGGAGATGAGTTGTAGCACTCACCTTGTTAGTTTCTTAAGGACAAGCAACATTTGGGAAGGGAGGACTGTAATATTCCCATTTATCCATGAGCTAGTTGGAATATTAAATTTTGTTTTGTTGTCTTGTTTTATGAATAAAAGGACAATGGAGGTCCATAAGTCTCCTTAATAATGAATAAATAAATGCCAATGTGAAAGGAAAACATCTTGGCAGCTTAATTGAGCACCCTTAGGTGTGAAAAGGGGATGGAACATCTTGACTGGGTCAACTTTGACCAAATCAACAACGTTGTCATGGAGGAGTGGCATTCAATGAGGGACAACGCAGTTTTATATGGAGACACCTTGCATGAAAGTAGTGTCATTAATGAATGGGGCTTAGGTTTTGGAAGCTCATATCTTATAAAAGGAAGAGGATGGTAGCCATATTATTGATGTTGATTTTATGATATGTTTTGATATATGGTCTGTTTAGACATATAGCTTTCTTTGGTTGTTTAGCTAAAATTGTGCAAGTGTTGTTTAGCATTGGTTGTTCCTGGTCGGGAATCCCACCTCTATCCTTTAGAGGCCTCTTGGTAGAGAATTTTGCTTCACTTCCACAATCAGTTTTAATGCCAAGCTTCATCTTACATCTACAATACCGATCCTGTTGAGGGTTGAGTTGTTTTGTAGGTTGCAGCATTGGAGAAGGGTTCCTTTCCATTGGGAGGACAATAATGAAGGCCCTTGAGCTTATTTTTAGATCTTGGCATCAAGACACATATTTATTTTCCCCTACAGTGTAGTTTCATTCCAGATCTTCGTTATTTTGACGGAGGAGTTGTTGGGTTGTTTCAGTACACCATTTGGAGAGAAGGTTTGCTAGAGAAGGGATCATCCTTTCATTTAGGAGATATATTGGAGGAGGCTGAATAATTTATTATATCAGATCAGCCACAATTTCTAGATCTATATTTTGCAGTGGATCTTCAGCCATAGGGCTTATATTCCCATCTTGTACATGGTGTATTTCTGAAAACCCTTGTGGGTTTCTTCATTGAAGGTTGTATAGTGCCTATATCTATATTAGAACTATATTTTGAGGCATATATTATCCCATGATATTTGTATATTCATTTTGTTGTAGCAGTGCTTTTAAAACTGTGCTGTAGTAGTGTTCCGACATTTTGATATATAGTAGCAGCACCTCTTTTGAGGGTTTTCTCCATTGGAGGCTTGTTATATCTTGTTGTAAATATTATGGCCCATTTATTATGCATATTTTGCTACTTATTTTATGATTGGAAGGTATCCATATTGGCCTCCTGCTTTTATATGATGTTTAACACTGCTATTCCAGTATTTTACATTATATTCCTGCTTTTCCCAATTGGGAATATTACAACCTCAGTGAGCTTCACTACTATTTAGGGATCAGTGTAAGGTTGCAACAGTGTCGCTACAACAGAATACCAAACTTCAGTGTGATGATGGTTCAAAGGAGGCATATGCAACATTGTACAGCCAGTTGGTCGGGAGTTTAATCTACTTGACCACTACTAGACCAGATTTGTCTTATGCAGTAAGTGCATTGAGCCAATTTATGTCCAAGCCACTTGAGAGCCATTGGATTGCATCAAAATGTGTCTTAAGGTATCTACAAGGAACCTTAGACTATGGAATTTTGTATATTGATTCTTGTGATGTGAAATTGACAAGATTTTCAGACTCCGAATAGGTTGGAAACGTAGATGATAGGATATCCATTACAGGTTATGAATTTAGCATTGGTTCCATGGTAATTGCATGGAGTAGTAAAAATCAAAACATAATTTCCTTGTCTTCAACGGAAGCATAGTGCAAAGCGATGTGTGTAGCGACTTGTGAAGCAGTTTGGTTGAGGTGACTTCTCTAGGATGCAGGAGAAGAACATAAAGTTGCAACAGTTATCAGATGTGATAACCAGAGCTCCAGAAAACTTGCAAACAATCTATTGTTTTATAAAAACACTAAGCACATTGATACATGGTTCCACTTCATCAGGGAGAAAGTTCAGTGTAAATAAATTCATGTTGAATATTGTAATACTTGTGATAATGTTGTCGATATTTTTACTAAGCCACTTGGTAGAATTAAATTTGAGATGTTTAGGGACATGTTAGGAATATTTGTGAACCCTTTCTCCATGAAGGGGGAGTGTTGAAGATAATGGAGAAACTATATTAGAGAGATTTGGTTCATCCGAACCATAGATTAGGAGTTTGTTCCTATTTCTTAGCTTTTTGGTTCTAACTTCCCTATTTGCATGTAACCTATATATTGTTTGATTTCTAATGAGAATACAGAGCGACTTACACATGAAGTTCCTCCTGTTGTAGTCTCTCAGAGTAGAGTTTACTAGTACAACTTTCAATAAGTTGATTTTTCCATATTTTATCATTTTCCTGTTCTGAATGGCAATCAACAGGCTATAATGTCTTCATCTGGAGTCATTTTTCGACGAAATGAAGTGCACCGGATTCCTGGCAATATTTCGGTCGTTGTCATTTAGTTTCCAATAAATTTTGAGCACTTTCATTTTTGGGCTTATATACTGAGCCTCTGATCATTTCTCCCTGATAGAAGCCTTGTGGACCCTAAAATATCTCTGATTACTTATCATGTGGATGAGGGTATTTTTCCCTCACCCTTCCAGTCTCTATCCACTGAAATTTTCCCATTTTCATCATTTGGAGATTTTCACAAAAATTCAACTATTTCCTTGATGCTTGCAACCTTCTCTTTCTATCATTGACACCATCATGCTGCAATTTTTCTGAATTTGTAGACCAGAAAGCTACTCTTGTAAAAACCATCTTGTTCCTACCTTGGTCATTAATCAAAGTAAAATTAAAAATTGTCTCACCTTGTAGACTGTCGCCATGGTGATTCTTAGTTGAACTCGCTTTGTACTTGCATTGACTCTTGACCAAGTATCTTCGCCATTGCCATGTACCCTTTGGAAACCAATTACAAGCATTTTTGGAACCCATGGCTTCTTTTTCAAGATGCTTTATCTCTTTCTCTTTGACCTTTGCACTCTCTTGCACTGGCATCTTGTTTCCAACACTGCTCAACATTGATTTTGACTGCTGCAAATGTTTTACATCTTTTTCACCTCATTTCAAAGGCAACCTGTGAGAATCCTGAAACATCTCATTACAAGCATAAGCATGTTTTTTAAAAATTTTATTTAAAACATCTCTTTATTTGATCATTAACAATGTCAAATTCTGACTTGCATTCACTATCCTCTTAATTTCTCCTGCATGTGTAAGAGACAAATGTGTCTTCTTCTTATGCGCTCTAATTATGTACTCAATACCTTATTTAAACAAGTGATACTTATTCTCATGGCGATGAAATAATGCTTTCCTATCATATAGATAAGGAATTCCCAATACAATACCTAATATCTCAAGCGGTACCACATCAAGTTCAACTTCATCAAAAAAGATTGAATTGATGGTGAATCTTAGTATGCACTTCCTTGTAACCTACAAGTTTTCATTATTGCATATCCACCCTAAAGGATAAGTTCTTGGATGTCTACCAGTTTCAAGGTCTAGGTGTTTAACCAAGTCTTCAAAAATCAAGTTAGCTTGTGACCCACTATCAAAAAGTTTAACAATCTTAGTATGTTTAGAGACAACTCTAATATGGAAAAGTTATATTCTTGTATCTTCATCTTGAGTGACATTTGAAAAATTTAAAGAACTATTGCTTGCAATATGCTTACCTTTCAAACCCATGGTTGTAATCTTTGTCTCATCTCCTGAATCTAATCCTAGGTCATGTTCAACTATAGCAACATTTTTCCCTTTTTCTTTGGCTTTCAATTTATTTGGCCTCAACTCTAGATGAAATTGCCAATAGTGGTCTTCATCATGGCCAATATTTGAATAGTTTTTGCATGTGAGTTTTTCCTTCTATCTTTTTACAGAGCTGTTTATCTTTCCTCTTCCATAAAACTTTCCCTTTCCTTTACCCTCACTTTCACTTTTCTCATGTATGTTCTGTTTCCCTTATGCTTCTAATTGTGTGGCTTGAACACAAACCTCATCTATGTTTTAGGGGTTAAACATGAGAATAGTGTGCCTAAGGTAATTGTTCAAACCCCCAATATACTTTAAAAAATTGTCTTGAGAATATAAATTAATACCCAAAATAAGAGCTCTTCTCCTAAATTCATGAGTATAATCTTTCACACTTTTCCCTTTAAAATGTCTAAAAATTTTCCAATCCATAATGGTATTTTGCATGTAAGCTAAGGGATAGAATTTCATTTTAATGAAAACAATAAAACTTGACCAAGACATAGGTATATTACCATAGTTTTTAATCTCTTCTTGAGTCCTTGCTTACCACCATACAAATTTAGATCCTTCCATCCTCAAAGAATCCAATTGAATATTTATGTCATCTTCATGAAGGTTCTGAATCCTATGGTACACATCCAATTGAAGTATCCAATTTTCCAATACTTTTGCATTTACCTTGCCATTATACATTGGAAGCTCAAATTTGACATCAAGTTTGAGTAAGGGTGTTTTCCTCGTGTGGATTTTGAGTGAGAGTGAGTATTTTTTGTGGTGGAAGTGGAAGATGATGTTGATGGAGATGATGAGGATGATGAAGATGGTGGAGAAGGAGGTGGATTTCCTTCACTACCCTTTTAAATCTTCTCTTCATCCTTCTTACCATATGAAGTTTCTTCTCCATGTGGAGGCTTAGAACCTTCTCCTTCCATCCCAGCAATAAATGCAACAAACATAATTTTAACCATCCTCTTTATGTCATTGGAGTCTCCCTCGAAATCATCCTCTTCTGAATGACCTTGAGTCTCTCCAACACCTGACATGATGGCTATGGATTCAATCTCAGCTTGTGATGCTTGTACCCCTTCAATCAACTCAACTTCTTGTGCAATGTTTACCCCTTCAATCTCAGCTTCTTGAGACAAAACTTGAGGTGATTCAAGTGCAGCTATGAGTGAAACTTTTGGTGAAGATGGTTCTATTTTAGATCTCCTTCTTCTGGTCATAATCTGAGGACTTGAAACCAAAAATTTCCCTTCACCTTTTTGCAACTTTAACCTTGTCAGCATCACAATTTTTCAACCATTAAACTTGCATAAAACTCAAGCAACTATCAAGAAAATGACCTTGCCTTTCAACCAAGCTCTGATACCAACTTGATTTGATTTTTAATTTTAGTTTTTTTGTGCTAATTTCATTTTTAGATTTAAAATTTAATTTCTGATCTTATGCTTGTTGTAGATAGGTTTCCTTGGTTTTTATGTATGTCAAACAAGTAAATTAACTGAATTTTTATGAATTAATTTAAGAGCATAAAGTATGAAAATCAAATTATGACAACAAAAACATACAGAATAGCAAACAATCACAATTGATCCATCAACACAAAGTTTTGATGAAGGAGTTCACCCCTCCTGGGCTACATCTCCTTGGTCCAGCTTCCATGGCTTGGGTATTTGTATTAGCTCAATAGTAAAAAAATTGTTGTTTACATACATCAAATTCTCTTGAAACATACTCCAATGATTTTATAATGTCAAAATCTATCATAAATGACTATTCATTCACTCCATTTGGCCTTCAGCTGATCTAGGCATGACCTTTCTTCCTAGTGGCCCTTGGCTTCAATTTTCTTCAAGGTGACAAAAACACATGTAGAATTGTTCCTCTACCTCTGAAACTTGTTCCAATTGATTCAGATCATGCCAATTTTATAGGAATGACTCTTCCTGAGCCAAAATTGGTCAAAAATAGCTTAAGGTATGCCTCATTTAATTTTTCCCTAGAATCCTCCTCCAAATCTGGAGAAGACTTTAGTTAACCCTGCCAAGATAGAAGACCATCCGAAAATGGGGGTGCCTCCAAATATGTCGCAACTTAAACTCTAAGTTTAAATTAATTAAACATAGACTAATAGTGGATAAGAACAATTAGTGCGATAAGAGGGTTTAATTCATAATCCAAATTACGATTTGTATTAATGCATTAATCATTGGGGCAAGGGGTATTAACCCTGCATTAACATATTTAACCACGTTTAACACTCCACTCTGTGATTGGTCATTGCAACATGGTTGTATGGGGAGGGGGTTGGCCCCATCCAAACCCCCGTTGGATATTTTGTATCACAATAAACATATGGCGAAAGCATATGTTATTAAGAATCATTGCAATGGCCCATTGGTATGGGCAAAGAGTAGGTTGGGGGAGGTCGTGGGATTGAGCCCTGACCTCCACCGAGTTCGGTTGTAAAATTTTACTCCACGGTATTTAAATATGCCATGAAATGTTTTATAACCCAAACCTTAGGTTAGAATAAAAATGTGTGCCCATATTTATACCTTTGGAATTAAACTCAACCTTCCGACTATAGGAAAATAAATATGCCACCGCAAAATGTATTAAACTCGGACCTTGGTTAATTTGCAATACAAATTTGCAATATATATGTTATACCATAGTTTCAGACCTTAGGATTAATAACATATATATGCCACCATATAAATAACTTGAATTATCATGCCAACGTTAACATATAATGAAATTTGACAACCATTAAAAATTGAGATTCAAACTTAGGAGTTGGAGAGGGTCCACCAGAGGGGGCACGTGGCAGCCCCTAGATGCACCATGTGTCATCTTCTGGTTGGCTACCCTTCCATATATAAAAAAAAATTGAATTCAACCTTAGGAGAGAAACCATAAAAAATTTCACCTTCAAACCAAACTGGTGAATCTTGTTGTGACACTTGTCACAATGCCACTGGGCATAAACTGAAGAATATTCCCTTTGTTGGGTGTGGAGCCTAATTATCTTGTTTGTTTTGTATCATAGTGTTGGACCCCTGTACCTTAATGGGGTGGAAACGCCACCCGTAATTAAATGCTGCCTGGGGGGTCCGGGGGGGGGCTGTGACTTTATGGAGACCCCCCTAACGGGGGGTTTCGGGGGCAGTGCCCCCAAAGCTCAAAATAGATGTAAAATTTCCTTACAAAAGTATTGTAATTTCTATTCAATTTATGTCGTTCATTAGGCAGATGATCTGACAGTATAATTTATGTTTAATTTAGGGTTTTTTTCCCTAGAAGGTAACCCCTCTTTTTCTATGAGAGTATTGTATTGCGGTTGTGTATTGTAGGTGTATTCTCATAGCGAGAAATAGATAGGGAGACTGTGAGAGAGAATAGAGGATATTACAACAGATCTGTTGTAGGTTGTCTCTCTTAATTTTTTTGGATAATAGAAAGGAAGGACTGACTGTTTGGGGTGGACGTAGCCCAAACTAGGTGAACCACATATATCTATATCTCTTTGGTTTTATGTGTTTCTTGTGTTTTTTTTTTCTGAATATATTATATTTGTTTCATTGCTCTGTAATATAATTTTCTAACACCCTACATGCTAACTGGGCTTCCATGTCATCAACCTATCATTGTTCTGCAATTTGTTTAAAAATATTTCCTATTCTGAATGGTGGTTAACAGTCTATAACTTCTTCATCAGGAGTTGGTTTTTGATGAAACAAAGTGCTTTGGATTCCTAGTGACAAGCTGGTCGCTGATATTCAATTTCCAATCAATTATGAGAATTTTCATTTTTGAGCTTATATACTGAGCCTTTGATCACTTTTTCACTTTGTCTTTCAACATTTTCAATCTCATCATCATTGTTATGAGGAATATCTCTCTCTCTCTTTACATTGCAATTTTTTTTTCAAATTAATTCATCAAATAAAAATTAAGTTTCACAATACACTAGTTAAAATTTAAATATCATTTATAATATTTACATTTACATACTTGCTTCAACTTCTACTTGAGGTTGATTATCCCTTTCAATATTTGAGCTTTCTTCTCTCATTTTTTTGTATTACTTTTTCCTGTATTCTCTACGAGCCTCAAGGCTTCTTGTTCGATCATATTTTATCTTGCAATTTCTTTGATTTCCCATGATAATTTAGTATGAAGCTCAAAAAAATTCCTTCAAAATCCTACGGAAAAAACTGAGTATCAAAATTTAGACAAAAACTCACTTTAAAAATTTAGTACAAATGTCTTACTTCAGCCCAAAACACTTACTTTAAAAAAAATCACTTTAAAAAGTCTGCTAAAACAATGTCTTTTAAAAATGAAGCTCAAACAATTTCCTTCAAAATCCTGTAAAACAAACTCACTTTAAAAATTTAGACAAAAAATCACTTTAAAAATTCATCACAAAAGACTTGATTTAAAAAAAAAAAAAAAAAAAAAAAAAACACTTAAAAAATTCAGCACAAAAGACTTACTTTTTCCCAAAACACTTACTTTAAAAAAAAGTCACTTTAAAAATTCAGCCAAAAAAATGTCTTTTAAAAATGAAGCTCAAAAAATTTCCTTCTAAATATTACAAAAAAAAATCACTTTCAAAATTTAGACAAAAACTCACTTTAAAAAATCATCACAAAAGACTTAATTTAAAAAAAAAACCTCACTTTAAAAATTCAGCACAAAATATTTACTTCAGCCAAAAACACTTACTTTCATAAAAACCATTTAGTATAGCCCTCGTTTCTCATGCTCAAAACCCTCAATCCCACCCTCTTGCGGCTTCTACTTCCAAGATAAATGCCATTTCATCTGATAAAGGAAAATATCAACAACAACCTAGAAGTAATAAGAGAGGTAAAGGTCGGAAAAAGAAAGACCCCTCATCACAGGATAAACAAACAAATTTTTCTTCGAATGACAAACGAAAACCTCGATATTCATGCTTGATTTTTAACTAGGACCACTTTCCACGTAATTTTCCACACCACGCTGAAGTGAATCAGTTTCTTAAGTCAACCACTTCTCTCGTTGTGTTGACCGAACCGTTTCCCAATCAGGAGACTCAAATGGTTGCATGGGACCCCACTTCCTCTAACACGGTTTGATGTTTTCCTCCTCAAAGCAGAGATCCAATGATTTGGTGGCCACTCGGAAAAAATACTATGGTAATGTGAATCCACCAAATGGTCAGGCTATTGATCAACCTTCCAGTTCGGCACCAAGCTTATCTGATTTGGTTTCACCTCCAGAATTGACTATCAAGCCTTTGAAGGGTTTTATTAATAAGTCTACTTACAACCCTTGTTGAAGAGCTGAACAAAATTACAATGTGGTTGAATACTTGGCTCAATCCCCATCAGTCATTTCCACTCTTGAGATGTTGCAAAATTGACCCACCCAAAATAAGGCCTTATTTTCGGCTATTGGATGTATGGACCCATCAGATTCCAACCTAGTGGTTTTCTCTCATGAAAACTATACTTGTAGGCTTCCATCTCAGTTAGCATTTATGATTCATGTCATTTTCCATGACAATAACATTCATCGTTCCATTGTGGATGAGGGAGCATATACCTACATCATGTCTATGTCTTGCTGGAAGGTGATTGGTTCACCTCAACTAAACCAATTGACCACCACATTTAAAGCCTTTGATGGAATGATATATAAACCCTGTGGAATCTTGAATTCCCTGCAAGTAGAACTTGGGGGAAAAAATTTCTCTGTTGAGATAGAATTTTTCGACAGAACTCTTGATTATAATATTCTACTGGGACATACATGGGTTTACATTATGGTTTTCATTGTTTCAACCTAATTCTGCATGATCGCATCTCCTCATAAAGGAGGGATTGTAGCCATATATCAACTCAACTTATTTTCTTCTGATTCCAATGTTACTGGAAGTGTCCCTCTTGTAGTGGAATCCCTACATTCCTATCAGCATGTTGGAGTTGGATTATTGAAGGACTCATCACTTATGGGGACTTTTTCCCTCCACCCTCCTCCCCCTTTCAACTCCTCTACTTCATTTTCTTATATCAATATGATATCATTCTCTATGATTCTGGCCAATCCATGGATTATACTGGATGAAACTAACATCCAAAGTTTAGATGACCCGATGTTGCTCAACCTTGTTGAGCAAGATTACGAATCCACCTACACGGCTTGTGTGGCCCATACTTTTTCTTCGATCAATTGGGTAGATCGATCCCTGGATTATGGCATGCCCTTTGATCATTTCTCATGTACATTATCAACCGATGAAAGCATCATAGATATAATGATGTTAGAATACGCGTCTCAGGATGAGCATCATCATCTTTGCTCCCTTCCCGATTCCATAGAAGATCATCTAAGTGGTTTGTATCTACCCAACTTGATCGAATCCTCTACGAATTTTGTTTCCATTCATGAGATCAACTCTGAAAATAACCTCTCAAATATCGAAGAAACCATTCCTCCTGATATTTAGATCAAACTAGGAATATTTGAAAATATTTACATCAAAGCATATTGTTCTTCATCTGAAGTCGAGACTTATCGAGCCCTTTTTTGTGAATTTAGAGATGTATTTGCATGGATGTATGAAGAAATGTCAGGTATCAACCCAAACATCTTGGTGCATGAAATTAAAATGTATCATGATGCCAAACCCATCTAGCAACGCCTCCATCCGGTCCATCCTAAGAAGGCTCTCGGGATAAAAGCTAAAGCTGAAAAGCTTCTTTGTGTTGGTTTCGTATATCCTATTCCATTAACCGATTGGGTTTCCAACATAGTCTCTGTCATGAAGAAACAAGGCACGATTCGAGTATCCTTTGATTATGGGGATGTTAATCGAGCTTGTCTGAAAGACAACTACCCAACCCCATTTATTGACTAGATTGTTGATGATTTTGTTGGTTGAGAGGTCTATTAATTTATGGATGGATTCTCGGGTTACAATAAAACAACATTCTCTGAGCAGACCAACCCAAAACAACATTTATTTGTCCCTAAGGTACTTTCACTTATAAAAAGCTCCCATTCGGTCTTAAGAATGTAGGTTCCATGTTTCAACATGTGATGGATTATGCTTTTCATGATATGTTCCACTGCCTAGGTGCAATGCCCTCTTCGACACAGAGGAGGTGTGTTAGTCCCAGGGCCTTTTTTATGAACCCTAGCAGCCTCAAAAACTTGAAAATTTTCCATGGAAACACAAAAAACAATCATGGAAAGATAGAGAAAAACCTTAGCTCCTACCTAGATCTGGCGAGTACACTTGAAATGGTTCCTTAGATAGGTCATAATTAGCTGCAGAAAATCGAGGGCAAAAGGGCTCCAAAGATTCATTGTTGAAGGTAAAGTGTGAAATGGTAAAAATGAAAAGTCATTTAGATATTTATGGTCATTTTCTCATTATTTTATTCATTTTTAACATTATGACCTAGATATGCTTCATTTTTACTGTGAAATAGGTATGTTTAATCCTTCTTGTGATGTTTTGAAAAGGATGACAATTGTTAGCAGGTTTTTACTATGTTGTAAAAGGTTACTTTGACCAGAGAGTAAAATTTTATCTCTTTTTAGGACTCTATAAACCAACGAAAAAGGAACCCCCTAGAGTCCTATTTCAACCCTTTTCAGACTCCCAAAATATGAAAATACTTATGAGCACTTGTCCTTTTGAGCTTGTAAAAGTAAATGAAAAAACATATACTCAGTATAAGTTTAACCCCTTTCTGGACTGAGATAGACTAGCTACGAAAAAGGAATACCTTGGTAGAACATGGCTAAGAGGTTATCTTGAGTATTTTTTCTACCTTTTCAGACTTAAGAGACTATATATGAAAAGGGAAATGTGGAGTTTTATTTTCTGCCTATTTTCCAAACTCTCTAAACATGAAAAAGATGTCAAGTTTTACCTTCACTAGACTCATTAAAACATTAAACAGTGATGGGATTCTCGAACACGACAAGGTTGAGCCACTCTTTCTCAGGGTTCCTTGAAAATACTTTGATGGATTCATCCAAACGATGAAATTATACATCAAGCATATGTTATCCTCCTTAATCTTGTTAGAAAATAAAGAGGTACTGACCATGATGGTTGGGGAATTGGGAAAACATGGGATTCCATTTTTGCTGAATGGCAGTGAGTCACTCTTTAACATGACACTTTCCACTTCATTTATGTGGCTATTGGGTTGGTTAATATTTTTTTCTTTTGGTTATCAAATATTTTTCATAGCCTCCATTTTGTTTTTGGTTCAATGCTTCCAACTCCATTCAATGTCGTTATATGTTCAAGAGAAGTCCATTCCGTTGATCTCAACTACAATACACTTAAGCCTTCATTTCATGTTTGTATTTCCTGATCCAGTTCCATCTCAGTATCATTCTGATCATTCTGTCTCAATCATAGATGGGGGATACATTAGGCCCTCCTATGATGGGTCACTTCTTTTCGACATCAGTACATCATCGAGGAAGTTGACTTAGAAACACCCCTTTGGTACCTTGGTGTTTGCATACCTCAATGGAAAGTTTCCTCACTCTCATTGACAAGTTTACATCAACAACCTCCGATCGAAATATTTTGTGTGGTGTTCGACATCATCTCATTTACTCACACCATACCAATTGTAGAATTGTACCTTGAGAGCCATTAAAATCATCGGTACTTTCTCTCACGTCGGTTAATTATTTACATCATTGGTCGGTAATCAGATGGTGTCTACCATGTTCGACTCCATCTCATTGATTCACATGGGTAGACTCGTACATTAGTTGGTCATGTGAATGATAGAAGACCCTAGATCTAGTTTCATCCATCCAGGTTGTGATTCGAGGATTTATACAAAAATCACAATGTATGACAGTCGTGATCATATAGACAGTCATTCATTCTTGATTCGATTAGTTGCATCTATGGACATGTCTTTTGATCATTATACATGTTATGTTAGCTTATGATATAAGTATGGGTATGCCTCCCTCAACATCTAGATGTCATGATATTTCTATTGTAATAGATGAAGCTCATCATTTTTCCTTCATCCCTACTTGTCACAAGGTAAAGACCTGCAATCATCAGTCACCATATCTGATTTTTCACTTTAGGGGGGATTATTTTATAGGTCATTTTTTCACATCCAATAAAAGTGAGCCTCCTAATGGGATTTATCAACATATTATTCCCCTTGTCATCATCTTACACAAAGATATTTGAGCCAGTTTGAGCACCAACTCTCCCTGCAAACCTACTAGGGTGCGTTAACCTACAAGTTTCTCCCTTGCGGCCAGCGTTGGTCACCAACAGGTAAGCCTTCTTTGCACCTACTTTGGTTCTAGAATTTCAGGAGAATGAACAAGATTTTGGAAGCTTCACCTTCTATGAGTTTCTAGAATTTGTTTCAACTACTTGCCTTGGATTTACATTTGGATCCTATCCTACCATACTTTGGATTTTTCACCACTTATCCTTTGATCTTATCCCTCCATAAAATGTGGATCTAAAGCCCTAGAATGGTAATTGGATAAGAACTCCCAACTTAACCCTCTCTCCTATATATTTTCATATGCTAGAGGTAATGGTTGGATTTGGAGAGTGATTCTGCCCTTATGTTGCTGCAATAAGTAGTTATCATCTCATTCATAGGGTGACTGGAGGTGAATATTGTAACAAGGAAAGGACGAGTCAACAACTCGAAGGTGATCTTCTACAATATCCACTGCCAATTATGGTTGTAATCTCCTTCTATTTATATTAATGAAAATAATTCTTTGTTTTCCTATATGTGATGTTGATTCATTTATTTCAAACCATGTTGATTTATTAAATATAGTATTTAGATGATTCTGCATACATCTTGTAGTTTCTTGGCTTATGTTATCTCACTGTGTAGGTTATAATTTTGGCGATTGGAGCTGGAATTGGAGCTTACAAGAAAAATAAGGAGCAAAGTGAGCAAAAGTTTCCAGGTAGGCCTCACTCCATCATCTATTTACTTTAAGGAAAAGAATTTAGTTCATTGTCTCTCTATTGTTCTAGGTTGACCACCAAACCTAAGGGAGATACCTCTATCCACAATGATAAATCTCGTATAACAATCATTATTGATATTTACATAAATTTTAAAATTTCTAGCTTTAAGGCTCGATCAAGCTTTAGGGATTTGATCGATCTATAAAGCTCCATCAATGATGTGAATTTAAATTTTAGTTTTGTTGTGCTAATTTCATTTTGAGAATTATAAACAATTGTTGATCATTTGCTTCATGTGCATAGGTTTCCTTATGGTGTTTGTGAGTGTTAAACAAGTAATTGTGTCAATTTTTATGTTAAATTCATGATCATTTTAACATTAAAACAAAGTGTTGGACATCAACAATAAAATGTACAAAAAACCATCAAATGATCCATTAACACAGTATTTTGATGAACGATTTCACCCTTCCTGGGCTACATCTCCCTAGTCCAACTTCCATGTCTTGGGCCTCTTTATTAGCTAAAAATAGAAAAATTGTTGTTTACAATCCTCTACTACTCCTAAAACCTACTCCAACATGCTCAAAATGTCCAAATATGCTAGGATAGACTCTTTCTGAGCCAAAATTGGTCGAATTTTGCAAAAGTTTTGGTTCATTCAATTTGGCCTAGGAAATCTCCTCCAAAACTGGAGAGAACTCCAAGTAATCCAACTAATTTTGGAGTTTCACCGAAAATGGTGGACTTCGCCAAATCTGCTGCTAAGATAAGCACAGTTTGATTATCGGATAAGTGCAGCTTAATTAGTGATAAGCATTGGTTTTAGCGCTAAACGCGTGTTTAGTTAGAGTGTTGCACCACAGTTGTATCGTCAAGTCACATTAGTGGGGGCTAGCCCCTGCCCTACCCACACCATACCATTTGTATTAACATAAATATAAACCGCAAGCATAGACTGTTAAGTCACATGGTGTGGTTGTAGTGGTAAACCATTTTGTTTGTGTGGGGGAGGTCACAGGGTGGACCCTAACCTCTGCCCATCCTCTGCAATAAATTTTTCCATTATATATGTAAAACTTTGACCTTGGACTTAGCCACATTTAGGCCTTTGGGAGGGGGCACGTGGTGGCCCCTGGCTACACCGTGTGACCTCTTCCCATTGGCTCATCCCACAACCAATTAAAATGCAACAACTCATCCACTCAACAACCAACCACGAAGTGACACTTGTCATAGTGTCATTGGGAAAAATGAAGGAATATTCTGGGAATATTCTTTTTTTTCTGACTAGGCTGCCATGTCATCATTATGTCATTTCTGCAAAAAATTTAGCTATTTGTGAAAATGAACAGTAGGCTCTAACTTTCACATACGGATTCAGTTTTCGATGAAACTAAGTGTGTTGGATTCCTGGAGATGAGAAATTCACGGTCATTTAGGTTATGAATGATTCATAGAACTTCCATTTTTGAGATTAACACTGAGCACTTGATCATTCCTCCCCACTAGAATCCTTTTGGACCCCAAAAGATACTATCAATTGTTCAGCAAGTGAGGATATAATTCCCTCACCTTCTCAATCTCCATATATTTGGCCTTAGAAGGATTTTGTCCCTTGAGTCCCAATCGAAGGTATTCTACATTCCCTCTCCTTGAAGTTTTAGTTCTTCTTTCAAGTATGAGATCTTGCTAAAGTTAATCAAGATATTCTGGTGAGAAATCATCTATTGATTGCAGCTAAACATGCTCTCCTTGATCATCAATCAACGGAGGCTCAAAAAATCTCAAATTCTCAACATTAACAACAGAGTATATTTTCATATACAGAGGCAAATATAGCTTAAATGCATTGTTACCAATATTTTCCAGAATTTTAAAAGGACCATACAGTTTGGCTTAATATTTTTACCTTCCCCTTGAAGTCTCTCTTTGCTAATACATAACCAAAAGTCATCACCAACTTGGAATTTATGATCGACATGGTGTTTATCATGCCTTGACTTGTAGCTTCTTTGACTCATTTCAAGATTTTTCTTGCATTGTGTGATGTATCAACTAAATTTTCTCAATGAACTTGTTTGATTTATCTATGTCGCTATGTCCATCAATAGCAACATATTTCCCAAAGATAAAGTCCAATGGTGATCTTGGCAAGTACCCAATACATGCCTCAAATGGCGATGTATTTGTGAAAGAATGCTTTGGCCTGTTGTATGCATGTTGAATGTAATGCAATTGTTCATCCCACAACTTAGGATATTTGTTGCAATATCCTCTAACAAGATGAATGACTGTCATGTTGACCACCTTGGTCTAACAATATTTTTGTGGATGTGTTGTCCTTTGAGATGATTTTGGTCAATAATCATGCCAAAGCATCTATAATGTTTGTTTGTGTTTTAAAATGTTTTGGAGGACCAATGCATAAGATTAATTTTAATCAAACAGTTAAGGTTTTAAATCTTACTGATAATATCGATAATTTAAAGTCAGGGCTGCTTGTTCATCTCATACAATAATTAGGCTTTCATGATTTCGATTAAGTAGAATAAGAAGATATGATTATTAAACATTCAAATTGGCTATTCAAATAAACATAAGCTGGAAAACTTTTAAACAGTGTTTATAAGTTCAACAAAATATATTTAACATCACCAAAATACTGAAAATTTATTGATGAAAGAGATTTACATTAACAGATTGTCAAGAAAATCATTATTTATAATAGTTATAACTTCAAGAGGAATTATAAAGTTACTGAGACACAGTCAACCTCACTTAATTATTTTGATGATAATTAAACATGTGAAGAAACCTAATGACAGAAAACTAGAAAACTCATAGGGAAGACAGAGTTGTATGAGATGAGTTCATAATCATGCTTTGTATTATTGATGATCAACAAAACTTAGTACAATTTCTATTTAAAAAATCTCCTTATCCAAGGGTGCAACCCTTGATAACTCGTGCAGAGAGTTATTTATACTAACTTACAAAACTTTGGAAATATCTTAATTGATCTTACAATAATAGAATAATGAGAATAAAAGAAGGAGACATATTGATGAAGTGTCTCTGTTATTCTGGAGGTTGTTGATGATTTGACCTCTTTTGATGAAAATTGTTAATGACTTGTCCTTTTTCATTGGAAGCTGTTGCTGACTTGGCTCTAAAAAATTGGGTGTGTTGGCATGCTGTAAAATTAATTTTCACTGGGTAGTTTCACAAAACCTATCCCACTACTCTTCACTTGGAATTTCACAATTCATCATTTTCCTTAAAACTTCATCCACTTCAGTAAATCTGTCAAAATTTGGTTTTTGGATGAAAAATTGTTTGATTTGATGTTGAATAATCGAGTCAAACTGTAAAGCTTCAAGAAAATATTTGCCTGTGATGTGACCTTTAATACCTGAAAACTTTACTTTGTTTTATCTATTGCAATTGTATACATCTTTTTGCAATAATATTCTAACTTGACCAACTTATCATCTAATCCAACTAGACCTAGTAGACCTTTTTGATTTAAAATATTAAATTTAGTATGAAACCTTTTGACAATAACATTTAAGGCTTCACACTTGGTCTAAAACTAGTTGACCAAGTTCCTCTTCTACAAAACTTTCTTTATCTCCATAATAGTTGCAGTCCTGTTTGAGATATTGATTTCTTCCAACTCTTCCTTCTTCTTTGAATTAAGAACTTTAATCATATCTAAAGCTTCACTTAGTTTCTCTTGGAGTTGATCCTTCCCTTCCTGAATTGTTGTTGTACATCTGTTGATGAGTCCCTGCTTCTCGAAGATGATCTGAAAGGATGGCCAAATTTCAGTAATGGACTCAATAAATGTTTTCCCAGATACTTTTCTTAGCTTCTCCTAAAGTTGATGCCAGTAGAGTTTCACTTTCTAGTTCTTTGATTCTAAGCTCCAATTGATGAGTCTTCTATAGTTCATTTAGATACAAAGTATCATTTCTAACCTTTTGGGACTCAAGAAGTTGAAACTTCTGACTTAGATTTTCGTGTGCTTTTTTCTGAGTGCATAATTCTTGAGACAGTTGTATTGGATCAATCAAGTTCAAGTTTGTTGAAGTTTCTACACCTGTAGAAGATGTTTGAGTTGTTGAAGTAGGATTAGCTATCACCTGGAGTGTTATTTCTCTTTCAGCAGTTCTTCAATCTGTTCTTACATTTTTCTGATCTGCAGATTTTGGTCAATAATTAACTTAATAATTTCCTCTTTGTTAGATTCATTTTGTGCCATCTCTTTGGTCTGTGGGTCTTCAGTCGAAGGCACCTTAAGTTTCTTTCGAAGGGTAGAAATGTTTTCATTTTTATTCTTGATGATTTCTTCAGCTGCTTTGTAGTTATCAAGATCATATCCTACTTTTACTACAAGTTCCTCCAATGAATTTATCTTGTTATATTTAGCCAAACAAGACAGTTTCTCAATATTCAACTGGGATTGTAGATTTGAGAGTGCTACTTTTTTATTTTGGAAGAGACATAGCTATCGTAGTCATGGTTGAAAACAACTTTTCTCCTGACTGCCTGTGCATATCCATTTGATCAATTGGATGTAATTGTCTTGCATCAAATGAGAGAACATTCTTCTTGTAGTCTGCATGAGTTTTTGGAAATGGCATTGTTTCTTGCTGGAAGGCCATCTGCATTCTTCCCTTCTCATTTTCAAAGGCAGTGAGAAGCCTGTGTTGTGATGTAGATGTCTGTTTCCAAAATTGGCTGTAAACGTCTGAATTCAGTGCTTCATTCTTTTTTTTTATTTGTAGAAATTTGGAGAAGATATTCTGCTCTTCTGTAGAGCAGGCATCTGCATGTTGGATTATATCTAGGGGCTCTTTTTGGACGGATAAGTCATTCTTGCAGACAGGACAGACCTCCTAAGTGTCCTATGGACAGCTAGCAACAAACGGACAAATAAAAACTATTTTCTCTAGATAATGTTTGATTTGGAATTAACTATGACAGGGTTCTAGAAACCTACTTGTAGTCCAGCGCTGATCTTCTTTCCAGTGGCTTTAAGAAAGTCTTTGTCAAGGATCTGTAATTACAAACACAAGAAAAGATCAAAAGCACCTGCATAATAAAATTAATTCATGAACCAAACATGTATCAAGATGATCAAGGAATTCAAGAAATGAGATAATTAATTAAATAACTTGTTGATCAAACATGATAAATAATATATTTAACTAAAAAACTCATTGAGAAAACAATATTCATTCGTATTAACTTAAATAAAGAAGAGCCTTACAACCGTGTCCTCCTTGATGTCATACGGGCCTTCCTGGGGTCTGGAATAGGCGTTTCCTTTACTTTGACAAGCCTTGCACTCTCTCAGCTAAAAGCACATGGGTGTGTAATCATTCCCATATAATGATTAGCTATGAGAGTCTGAGTTTTTACAGCATTTCTCCTCAAAAATTCTCTAAGTCTAATCCCTTTTTCAATCTCATTCAGTCAGTACCCTTGAAACTGAACCAAATCTTCAATTTATAGGAGAAGGAAAGTGGTTACAGCTCCAAAATGGAAGGGATAGAGTCCCCTTATCAAGGGATTAAGTTCCAAAATCCAAGGAATAAGATCCTTTAATGAAGGGATGAATGTTCATGATAATGGAGGGAGTGAAGCTTCGACCTGATAATGCCTTCTAGAAGATTCCAGCTGGGAGAATATTCGATCAGCTAGGTTTCTAGGACTTAATTTTCCGCTCATTTTACCTTTTACTGGGGTCCGCAGTTTTAATACACAAAACGTGCGGTGGGTACCGTATTTTTCCTTCACAAAAGGTGTGGTACCGCAGGTAAAGCTAAGGAAAAGTGCGGTACAAGCATTTTTATGATTTTTACAAGCTTTTCTCCAAATTTAGGACTTTATTTAGGAACTTTAGGATTGTAGACTTCTAAGGGAGCATTATATAGGTATTGATGAACCCATATAAACAGTAAAATATCATGGTGACAAAATAATTTGTAACAGATTTCCCCTTAAAGTGCGAAGTCTGAGATAATTCGAAGAGTAAAGTGCTTTATCATTTCAAGGATTAGTCTGTGGAAACCCCAGTTGGAATCTTGTAAAAAAATTCAATGAAAAACATATATATATATATATATCATCACTGAGGTAGGCATTCCCATACTCAAATCAAGAACTAACTAAAATTGTTTTGATACATAAATGATTTTGATATTACATCAATAGTGTAGGAACAGCATGGACGTAGCCATCTGTTATGAATAGTCTACTACATAATGAATAATAAAACTCCTCGCAGCCTAGAGGGTGGAAACTAGATCCAGGGTCTTGATTTCTGCTACCCAAACTAGTACGATTCTATCCATGCGATTACATGTGTTGAAGTCGAACATGGTAGAACCCACTTGATTACCAGTCAATGATGTGAACTGTTAACAAGTGTGAGAGAAACCACCAATAATGACTATGGCTCTGAAAGTACTCAGTACAATCCATGAAATGTGAATAAGTGATATGAAGTCGAAAATTTCATGGAATCGTTCAATCAAAGGTCAATGATGCAACCTATCGTCAAAGGCAAGAAACCTGACATTAAGGCATGAAGATTCCACAGTAATGACAAATTCTAGATCAACTTCCTAGATGATGAGCTTTCATCGATAGAAATTTTTCCGTCGTAAGCAAGCTCACGACACAAAACCATAGATCAAGTTTTTAAGAAACTTTTTGCAAGGACTGACTCAGGGATGGTCAACGCGAATGGAGACAAATGTTTGTAGATGAATGGTTTGTTTGAATTTCCTCTTGAACACATAACAACACTGCAGATGGTTTGGTAAAAATTTCCCTAAGCTAATTCCCAGAAACCGGCTGAAGACCTTCAATGTGGTTTGATTAACTGATAGGCAAAGGATTTTTCCAACCCAGGTAGAAGTGTGACAAAAAGTGTCGTGGTCAAGAGTGGTATACTGCTTTTAAATCAAAGCATAACAAATTAATTTGTTTTCTCTCTTTTCCCCCACCATTTCTGGCAAGTACCTCTTTATTTTTGACAAGCTTGAGGAGGATAACATTTTCTTGTTTATAAGCTCATCCTTTGGATGAGTCCAACTTAGTTTAAAATCGAACCCTAAGAAGGAGTGGTCCATTCCTGTTTGTAATCGACAAGTCCTTTACTATTAAAATTTAACGAGTCCAGTATAGGAGAAACTCGGTGTTTTTCATTTTTAGGGAGTTAGAAGAAAAAACTTAAGAAAACTCCATGGGTGTACTTTTTCGTAATTTTAGTCTCTCAGGCCTGAAAAAGGATAAAATAATGAGGGAGAGAACTCTATTGACCATGATTATTCAACATATACCTTTTTCGTAAATAGTCCATTTCATTCCGGAAAAGGGATAAATTTATACTGAAGGGACGACTGTTCATTTTCTTTAATGAGTTTAAATAGTCAAGTACTTGGGAATCTTTTCATCTTTAGAGAGTCTGAAAAGGGATTAAAAGAGAACTCCAAGGTTTTTCTTTTTTGTAATTTTCAAGAGTCCAAAAAAGTGATAAAAGTATACTCAGTAGTTTCGCTTGTTCTCTAAATTTTAACGAGTTCGAAAAAGTGATAAAAATGTACTCATATGTCCGAATTTCAATTCAATTTACGAGCAGGAAAAGACGGAAAGAACTAAACATTTTCATGTGTTTTACGAGAATGAAAGATAGCAAAATAATCTCAGGATTTTCATGAGTTTAATGAGTCTTGAAAATAATAACCGAAATCGACTCAACATAGGTTTCATTTTTACAAAAGCTTAAAATAGAGAAAAGCTATGCTTCAGATAGGTTTGTTTCATTTTTACACAAGCTTGAAACGTAGGAAAACTGTGCTTGAGAGTGGTTTCATTTTTACACAAGCTTGAAACATAGGAAAACTGTGCTTGAGATAAGTTTTAATGCCCTCCAAGCGTAACTTGCTAGAGCACATGCCCCCCAATCTTCATTCCATTCAACTAAGAAGAGTACTAGTTACTAATAGCTGGATGGAATGAAGGTTCATTTACGAGATCAGATGAAAGACTCGAATTTACTAGGAGAGGATTTGTTTCATTTTTTGACGAGGTTGACATAGGAAAAGAACCATCCTCATGGTGACCTGTTTCATTTTTTAACGAGGTTGACACAGTAAAAGGAACTATCCTCATAAACTACTATTGCTAATCTACCTACATAACCTACTGATTCATTTTTTAATGAGTTTGACACAGGAAAAGAACTATCCTCATGGGTCTGTTTCATTTTTTAATGAGGTTGACACAGTAAAATAACTATCCTCATATCTACTCTCTACAATCTACCTACATAACCTACTGATTCATTTTTTAATGAGGTTAACACAGGAAAAGAACTATCCTCATACCTGATTCATTTTTTAACAAGGTTGACTCAGTAACAGGAACTATCCTCTGGGTCTGTTTCATTTTTTAACGAGGTTGACATAGTAAAATAACTATCCTCATCAGACTTGTTTCATTTTTTAACGAGGTTGACACAGTAATAGGAACTATCCTCGCATCTCTGTTTCATTTTTTATCGAGGTTGACACAGTAAAAGGAACTCTCCTCAAATCTCTGTTTCATTTTTTAGTGATGTTGACACAATAAAAGGAACTCTCCTCACATCTCTGTTTCATTTTTTAGCGAGGTTGACATAGTAAAAGGAACTCTCCTCACTAGACTTGTCGATCATGGCTTCCAAATAGAAGAAACACATGTCAAGGGACACATCTAAATCATGGCTTCCAAGAGGTCTTCATTAGATGGAAGAATAGTTATCTGTAAGGAACACATGTCAAGGGACTCAAAAGGGATAAGAACATCGCGTTCAAATAATCCCATAGAGTTTTCCATGTCAATTACAGGAACTAAGTCAAAGGAATTTGAGCAAACAGTGAGAGGCTCACTTGCATCGGTAACTGAAAACATGGGACTGGTTGCCACATAATTAACCCATGGCGGGGTAGATACTACTTTAGTACAAGGAACATTTAGGGGTGTCGGATTATTGGTAGTCGAATCAAGACTAGCGAATGAAAGTTGGTCAACAATCACAATGTTTCCATTATGAGGGAAAGACATCACGCGAAAGAGTGTCGATACGACAGCTTTCATTGCATAGACATAGTCTCGCCCAAGGAGTAAATTGAAATCCAAGGGGCCTCGAACTATCATAAGATCAATACAGACAGTTTTACCTTCCAAAGTAATAGAAAACTTAGGAAGGATCCCTAAAGTTTCACTAATGGTTCTGTTAAAAGCTTTCAGATTCTACGTAACAGGCACAAGCTGAGGGGAACCCAAAGCTTTCCAAGCAGTTGAGGATAAAATACTAACAAAAGCACCTTCATCTACATGTGTGCAGCATACATTCTTAAGACAAGCCTGCACAATTATTTGGAAAGGCATGGAAGAAGGAAGACGAGGTTCTGTCAGTCTATTCCAATCAAAGGAAAAGACCTCGGTACTTGGAGGGGGATTTGTAGGAACAAGTGTTGGCCGGATAAATTGATCTTGTGGACAAGACCGATTTCCCTAGTATTAGAATATAGTCTAGCAACAAACAGACAATTAAATCTATCTTTCTCTAGATATATCATGATCTATAAGTAAATGCTGCAAAGGTGTTATAATCCTACCTTGATCCAACGCTTGTTTGTAGTAGTTGTCCTTCAGTCGCCCAAAAGAGTTATCTTCGAAGATCTACAATCACAAACAAACAAACATAAAATAGCACCTGCATAGCATATATTCATAAATCATATCTGTTATGGTGATCAAGGAATCCATAAAATAAACAATCAAGTGATAGCTTATTGAGAAAAACAAACTTATTTGTATTAACTTTGAAATAGTAGAAGAACCTTACAACCTTTTCAGCCTTGATGTTGAATAGGTATTCTCGGGGTCTGAAGTAGGAATTTCCTCTACTCTAACAGGTCTTGCACTCTTCCAACAGAGATACATACAGGTATGTAATCTTTCCTCATAAAATCTCAGCTAAAGGAGTCTAAGTTCCAATAGCACTTCACCTCAAATAACACTAAAGCTTGAACTCCTCTTTGAGGCTGCCCAATGCCTCTTTTTATAGTGCAAAAGAGGAGGTTACAGTTCCAAATATGAATGGATAGAGTCCTCCTTCAAAGGGATAAGCTCCTCACATCAAGGGGTTAGCTCCTTAAGGCATGGGATACATGAACCTGAAAGGAGCGGACTTGCCACCGCAAGATTTCTTCCATAAGCTTCTAGAAATGACCAAAAGTGAGATTTTTGAGTTTAATTCTGCCCTTTTAATATTTTATAGGGTTCTGCACCCTTAACATAGAGAAAGTGAGGTTAGGTACGCAGGAGACATGACCATTAGGTGCGAGACCGCAGGTAAGACAAAGAGAAACTGCGATACCAGAGTTTTAGAGACTTTTTGAGAGCTTTTCTCTTATTTTTAAGGCTTGACATGAGGAACTTGTTTTTTTAGACTTGAAAAGGAGGAAATTATGAGTGATAATGAGCTCATATGGACAATGAAATGTCAAGGTGACAATTTTCAGTGCAACAACAGATGTAATTCCCCCTGGCGTAGAAGAATCAGATGTAAGAAGAAGAACCTGAGTGGTATGAAGTTCACTCTCTATAGGGAAAGTGGGATTGACCGAATGTGAAATCGAGTCAACCACTTGATCAACTAAAGGATCATCAACCTGAGTGATATGAGTTTCACTCTCCAATGGAAGAGTGGGATTGACTGTACTTGGAATTGGATCAATCACTTCGTCAGTTGACAGTAGGTTGGGAGAAAGTTGACGGTAACTGGTTGGAAGTTTTTTCTGGGGAACAGTAAGGTTTTCCAAAACTTTTGAGGCTTCATCCATGTGAGGGAAAATGTGATTTTGATGACTCCCTTTACATAACCTATAAGGAAACCTAACTTTTTCCTTTTTCCCAGGAACCTGACTATCATTTGTTGATGGATCAACAGTAAGTTGATAGGATTTTTCTGACCATACTTCCAAGACCTTAGGAATACCAGAACAATTGATAAGGAAGTGGTCATCCTTACAAAGCTTGCAAGGGTATTTTGGTTTACAATGCATGTTGGAGGTTTCTTAAACACTACTAACACTTACAACCATGGTTGGTTGGTTGACTTCTTTCTTATTTTGCTTCTTCTTCTTCCTCCCTTTCTTCTTCTTCTTAGCCACCTGGTTACTAGCGTCAATGCTTTTACCAAGCGAAGAGGAAGAAAGGGAGGAAGAAATATTGGGCGAAAAAGGTAAAGGGTCAACATGAGGTTGGTGATGTTGAGATGGTGAACTTTGTTGAGGTGAAGCATTCGGTTGAGGTGAAACAATTTGAGTATTCGGGGCCAACGAAGTTGAAAATAACCATATCATTAAACCTATTGTAAATCCAAGTAATGACAATATAGCCATATAAGGAGGACCAACATTTCTAAAGCAAGGAAAAGTACTAGGATTCTCGTTAAGAGGGGTTCCTTGGTTGGTAAATTCTGGAATAGTTGCCATTATATTCAACTTCAGTTAATTGTATTAACAATTTAAAACTAAAATGAAAAATTCACAATTGACACCTAAACAATTAAAATTCACAATTCACACCTATGGTCTCTAAAAGTAAAAACAAAGAAATGAACATGCGTTATCAAATCAAGGAGTCAAACCACACACAAACAGTAGATTCCCGCACTAAAAACACTATTTGGTGATGAAATCCAACATCGTAGAATTTTAATGCAGAAATGGCGGTTGGAACAGTTAGCCTGACAACCTGCTTAATGAAACAGACCGGTGCAAGTTTCTCCACTATGCCATCTCGAGTGAAGATAACCCTCCAGAGAGTCCAAGTGAGTCTAGCCGATGTCTGTTCTAGGTACAGTGGGATCTTCCCTCCACCGTCACCATGGGAAAGAATCTTATAGATTATGGTCACTAAGGTTACCAACAGAAACCAATATACCTAGGGGAACAGTCTACGATCCAACACACACGCAAGGGCAGAGTAACAAAGCTCAATCCCCTTGAAGGCTCCTTGACATAATCCAAGGTTTACCGACAAGTGACCCCAGGCTCCTCGACAATGGTTAATCTGAGGTTTACCATTGTTAATACGTGTATATCTTCTATCATTCCAAATTAGGAAGGATTGATTACCTCACTGGTTCGGATATGATCTCGTGCTTGATTCCTTTAGGAGGAGCTACCCAGAGCATACATGCTACTATTGGAATTTTCCTACCGCAAGATCGACTACTTGTTTGTTTTACTATCTTGGAGAGTGAAATAAAACCTATTTGAAGACACTAGCCTAAGCTATGTTGGTGGAAAGAACCCTAAAAATGTAAAAATTAGTAGATGAATTTTATTAAGTGTTGTGTTATTTAGGCTGTTATTACTCAAAGGGTAAATGGATACGAAACCAATGGTGTTATGACCCAACCCAAAACTGAATGTAATTGAATATGATAATGTAATATTTTCAATTCGATGAATCATAACTAAAGTAAGGAGAGAGTTTCCATCCACTTCCAACAATGCAAAACATTGATCAATAAGAGAAAAAATAACAAATCTTCTAATGCACCAATTTCAATAAAGAAAAACTAATGCTAATAAATTCCAAATTTTTTATTTTTGTGTTTTTAAAACAAGCATAAAAACATGTAAATTCAAATCAAAGAAACTAATCTAAATCTACGATTGATTTTTATAGAATTTAAACTATGCAGTTGTAATCTATGCACAATTCACATGAAAACTATGAAAATGTAATCTATGCACATTTTTCATTCATATTCTGAAAATGAGAATTCTAATTATGAAAATGTGATCTATGCAAGAGAATTCTCAAACACAAGATGATTCTAATGTAATCTAAAGAACCAATCAAGAATAAGTAAATAAAATTGGGTGAGAGTTCCAAATATCAAAAAATAAAAACACTCATAGGTGATTAACACTCAGACGCAAAAAGATGCAAAATTGTTAAGAGACTGAGACAAACCTTGAAGTAATGACCAAAGGAAATCAAATTAAGAATTTCTCAAAAAATAATATTCAAAACACCCAATTAACTTAACTGATACTGGTGAGATTGTAAGAGTGCTGAAAAGATATTCACACAAGGCTTTTGACAGAAAATACAAATCTGGGTATATACTGAGAATCTAACAAATTGATCCAAAAAAGAGAATTTTAAGGTTTTCTAAAAATTTTCACAGGGTCCGCAGGTTTCAGTGTAAACAGGTGAGGTCCCACACTGTTTATACAAGAAAAGAGCGAAGATGCCTGCACTGTTTCTAAAAGAAAAGTGCGGATAACAGAAAACTAAAATAAAAAATAAAAAACTACTCTAAAACATTTGTCAGGGATTCTACAGGGATAAACTACCCAAGCCAGTATAAACCAATCAAAATTAGAAAAAATAAATTCACAAGTCAAAAATAAAAGAAATCGAAGTTCAAGATTTAATCCCTAATGGAGTCACCATTTTGTTGGACGGATAAATCATTCTTGTGGACAAGACAGACCTCCCAAGTGTCCTACGGATAGCTAGCAACAAATTGAGAAATAAAAACTATTTTCTCTAATACTCTTTGATTTGGAATTAACTATGATAGGGTTCTAGAAACCTACTTGTAGTCCAGCGCTGATCTTCTTTCCAGTGGCTTGAAAAAATTCGTCATCAAGGATCTGTAATCACAAACACAAGAAAAGATCAAAAGCACCTGCATAATAAAACTAATTCATGAACCAAACATCTATCAAGATGATCAAGGAATTCAATAAATGAGATAATTAATTAAATAACTTGTTGATAAAACATGATAAATAAGCTATTTAACTAAAAAACTCATTGAGAAAACAATATTCATTCGTATTAACTTAAATAAAGAAGAGCCTTACAACCGTGTTCGCCTTGATGTCATACAAGCCTTCATGGGGTCCAGAACAGGCGTTTCCTTTACTTTGACAAGCCTTGCACTCTCTCAGCTAAAAGCACATGGGTGTGTAATCATTCCCATATAATGATCAGCTATGAGAGTCTGAGTTTTTACAGCATTTCTCCTCAAAAATTCTCTAAGTCTAATCCCTTTTTCAATCTCAACCAGTCAGTACCCTTGAAACTGAACCAAAGCTTCAATTTATAGGAGAAGGAAAGTGGTTATAGCTCCAAAATGGAAGGGATAGAGTCCCCTTATCAAGGTATTAAGTTCCAAAATACAAGGAATAGGCTCCTTTAATGAAGGGATGAATGTTCATGATAATGGAGGGAGTGAAGCTTTGACCAGAGAATGCCTTCTAGAAGCTTCCAGCTGGGAGAATATTCGATCAGCTAGGTTTCTAGAACTTACTTTTCCGCTCATTTTACCTTTTACGGGGGTCTGCAGTTTTAATACACAAAACGTGCGGTAGGTACCACAGTTTTCCTTCACAAAAGGTGCGGTACCGCAGGTAAATCTAAGGAAAAGTGCGGTACAAGCATTTTTATGATTTTTACAAGCTTTTCTCCAAATTCAGGACTTGATTTAGGAACTTTAGGATTGTATACTTCTAAGGGAGCATTATATAGGTATTGACGAACCCATATAAACAGTAAAATGTCATGGTGACAAAATAATGTGTAACAGGTCTCTTGCAAGTGTTGTTGATGAATATTTCTGAGGAATATTTGTAGAAGTGGAGACTTCAGTTTATCCCAAATCTATGATCTCTGGTTGTTTATCTTCTGAAAGCAAGGAAGAATCAAGCCTTGGTTTCTTATGTTGTAAGATGAATTCTTTCATAAGCTACTTGGAATGTGGTGTCTCTTCTCTGACCCTCTTTTGTTGTTTACATTCAAGCATTGGTGTTTGTACATTTGACATAGAAATGACCTATTCCTCTACTTCTTGTAAACTACCTTCTACCCATTCATGCTGATTCATGTACTTTTCAATTTCTGCTCTAGAGGTGTGAGTATAAGAATTAGTCTTGGATTCAACTTTGAGAGTAGAAATAATGCCATGAGGGTCATATGACCAAGTAAAACTTGATTGAAAACCCATCTTCTTTAATAGTGCATTTGCATCAACACCAGTTGCTCTGGTATTACAAATGAATGATCCAATGTTTGCTTTGATTTTAAACTGGGCTTTCCTCTTTCCTAATTTAAAATGCAATTCATCCATATTTAACATATTTCTTATGTATTCTAATGAGAAAATTCTCATAGGCACATATTTCGGAAGTTTGTATGGTGGAATCTCACAACCATACACTCTGATCTCTATGTAATTCTTGTACAGATACCAATCACCTGTCTTTGCTTGTTCACTGAGGTGCAGAATTCTCTTGATGTCTTCTCCAATTATAGGCTCTGGTGAACTAGTAAGGAAATGTCTGACTGGACGAATGAATAAGTCTATGAATTCTGAGAAAGAAGTAGTTTTTGAAGATGCTCTAACAAATTATGTCCAGTGAATCACTGATTGGTTCACTCCCTGCACATCCTGCTTGTTGAAGTGAATGGGCAACATATCTTCCTACTGAAACAAAATCATATGAATGATCACAGAATAATAAGTAAAGGCTCCTTGAGTGGTGAAATTCATGAATTGTTCATGTATAACATCAGCCAAGAAATGACTGTAATTGTACATAAACAACGATGGTTTGTCAAGGTTGAAGATGGATAAGAAACATAGGATGATTTCATCAATGGTTTCATCGTTGGGGTATCCTAACAAATACGAAAGGAGAGAAATATAGTGTTTGGAAGAAATGGGGAAGATGGAGGATGCATATGGTGGATTTCTCTTGGGTAAATCTGTATCCTTAGGTAAAAATATTTTGAATATCTGAGCTCTCTGTGGGAAGGATAATGTGTGATAAAGATCCATGAGGGCAGCAAGTGAAAAATGAGATAAGGAGTCAGAAGGAGGGATGAGAAGCATTTGATTAATGGTTTCAGGAGATATGGTTATCAGAACATTTTTGTTCTAAGCTACCACTTACCTGGTTATAGGCTCATACTGTTTCTGACACCAAGAAATTAAATCTGGGAATGGGTGAGTTTGAGGGAATGCAAACAGATGTAACATGGACTCCCAAAACCTAATAGGGTCTTGTTTATCTAGGTGTTTCTGTTTGAGCCATAGGTGTAGCTCATAGAATTCAAACTCACAGTGACAATCAGTAATTTTGAAATAGGTATCGACTAGGGTAGTGAGGTCGAGGTTGATTTGTGGAGCTGCAGGATCGTCTTTTGCAACGACTTTGGTGGCTTCAGCAACAACCTCGGCAGCTGGATAAGCAACCTTTGGTGCGACCTCTGTGATACTCTCAACATTCGAAATTTCTTTTGTCATACTTTTCTTACCTTTACCTTTCGGAGTGGTTTGTTTCTTTGTTTTGGCCTTAGGTGTCATGCTTGATTGTAATAAAGTGGTATATGGATTTACAACTTTCAGTTACAGAAACAATGGTAGGGTTTTAGGAATATGAAGGGCAATCACATAAGATAATTCACTGTGCAACAACGATGGAGGATGAAGGTGAATTGAAGATGAAAGTAGATTATGGGCAATTTTATAGACTGTGGTTTAGTTTCAATGGTCATGGCTAATAGTCAAGTGAATTTACTGCATAAGGGGAAGATTAATGGGTAAATGGGGTGAATTTATTGGTCAATGGGAAGATTAACGGGTATGATGGAGGATTAGGGATAACGGATAGGTGACGTGGAGTGATATGAATGATGGACTATTATGGCGTGAGTGAACAGTAATGGAAATGGAAAACTAGAGGTGGATTTGGAGGGGGGGGCTGGGGTACGCTTCAGTTTCTAGTTTTTGGCAGAGGGGGTGCGAAGTCACCTCATGCTACCACGTCACGAAAATAGGCAGCCCCCTCCCGTTAACAAGAAACAGGCGGAGGGGGTGCGAAGTCATTCTCCGTCGTAGATCTGAGGGAAGCTTAATATTTACGGTCGGAATCTGAAAACACTTTAATTATTTTGATTTGAATTCTTGTCATTTACTGACTTTACAAGAAAATCAATATGCGCGTATATAAATTAATTTAATTAATGAATATAATAAACCCTTTTTCAAAGGTTAAAACATACATGAATTAAAATTTACATTTTGAAATTGTGGCACATTTAAACAGGCGGCCATTTTATTACTTTGATTGCTAAAGCATTGAAATTTTTATTTTATGCTTTCCCTAACATTTTTTCATGTGCCTTCTTTATTTAGAGAAAACCATCCTATCATTTTTCTAACATGGAAGTAATAAATATATTTTTCCTAACATTTTTTTAATTTCTTTTTCATCCATGTTCTAACTTAGCATTTTTTATTTTTTTATTTTTATAAGCTATCATGCTAACTTATCAAAAACAAATAATGTTACAACATCAGCTCCAGCCGGGGACTACTTCTCCCTATGGGATGCAGAGAACATGCAGTTCTGTGTGCCTTCTCATTAGGCTATGGAGTATTTATTGTTGAAAACACACTGAATTTAAATGATAAATATAATGATTACGTACAATGATGATGTGAGATCTCTTTCAATACTGGATGTAGTGTTTCAAAATTCTGCCATTGACAGGCAGTGTCAAAAATTGTCCTTCAAGATTCTGCAGAATAAATGTGTTGTTTCCTTTCACTTCTGCAATACTGAGTGGCCCAAACAATAAATTATCAAACTTTCCATGTTTACCTTTATCTTCTTTCCTAGCATCCCATCTTAGGGCTAAATCCCCTTCTCTAAAATCTCTTTCCCTTGCTTTTCTGTCAAAGAGGATATTCATTTTATTCTGATATTTCTTCAGTTTTTATTATATCTCATCTCTATTTTAATTCAACTCAATGATCTGACTAATCCTTCTGGATAAATCATCAGGTTCATCAGTAGATTCTTGTAGAAACTTGAGTACATGAAAATATAAATTTGTAGGAAAAATAGCATCTTTTCCATAAACTAATTTAAATGGGGATTTACCTGTTGATATTTTTAGGGAAATTATGTTTGCCCAGACTGCATAAATCAAGTGAATGTCTTAGTTCTTCTTGTGGTCTTCTAAAGTTTTCTTGATTACTTTCACTAAACTCTTATTTAATGACTCAGCAAGATCGCTTCCTTGTGGATAATAGGGAGTTGAGTGATGTAGTAGAATTTGATATTTCTGACAAAATTATATCATTTTTATGCTACTGAATTTTGCGGCATTATCAGTGACTATTTTCTGTGGGAAACCAAATTTGGATAGAATATTCTCTTTAATGAACTTTATTACAACAAATCTGTAGCATTTCTTACTGGAATGGCTTCCACCCACTTGGTGAAATAGTCAGTTGCAGTCAAGATCCATCTCTGTTGACTACTGGAGGCTGGATGAATTTCACCTATAACGTCTAATCCCCACTGAAGAAATGGTGTTGAAACAACTACTAGAACTAGTGGAAGAGATGCCAATTTTTGCTCACCAGCAAACATTTGACATGGAACACAGGATCTAAGTTTTGATCCTACTTGTGAAAACAAAGTAGGCCAATAAAATCCTGCTCTCAATATCTTGTATGTGGTTGCTCTCCAAGAATAATGGCCTCCACAAATTCCTGCATGAAACTAATCAATGATTCCTTCAGTTTCTGATTCTATTAGGAAAAGTAGTAAAATATTAAGAGGATCCTTCCAGTATTGGTTGGAATTGATAATAAAATACTTGATAGATTTTAACTTGAGTGTTTTTCACTGGTTCTTTGAAAACTGAGTTGGACATTCAAAATGAATTTGAAAGTTGACAGTGTCTGCATACCAATGTGATGTAACAAATTTCTCATCAATATGAATTGGGATTGTCTGAGTTGAAGGAGAAGGTTCTTGTGTATTATTTCCTTGCACTCCATGGGAAGGTTCTTGTGGATTCTCCCCTTCTGCATTCAAGGAAGGTTCTTGTGTATTCTCCCTTTCCAAATTCGAAGAAGGTTCTTGTGGTTTCTTCTCTGAAAATTCAAAAACTGAGTTTATGCCTAATACTTTACAATTTGATTCAGCTAACAACTTGGCTAAACCCTTCCCCTTCACTAACTTGGTAGTTTTGATGGTAATATCAAACTCAAGAATCTGATTTATCCATCTACCCCTTCACTAACTTGGTAGTTTTGATGGTAAGATCAAACTCAAGAATCTGATTTATCCATCTACCCCTTCTACCATCAATGTCTGGCTGTGTGAGAATGTTTTGATAGCATTATTGGACAAATAGATAATGATATTTGAATGAAGAATATACATTCTAAAAGAATTTAGAGCCTGAACTAAGGCATAGGCTTGTTTTTCAATAATATCATATCTCAATTCGGCATCTCTCATGACTTTACTAAATAATGCTATTGGTTGATCATGGTAATCCTCATTATTTTGTAAAAGAACAACTGCAAGGGTAGTTTCTTAGGCAAAAGAGAACATGCTAAAAGGTTCTGAATAGTTTGGACTGGCTAAGGTTGGGGCTTTGGAGATGGCTTTCTTTATCTAGTCAAAAGAAAATCTTGTAGAAACATTCCATTCAACTTCATGGTTCTTTTTAAGCACGTATGTTATATCCTTCACTATTTCTACATAATTTGGTATAAACCTTCTCAAAAAATTAATTTTGCCTAAGAAATCTTGAATCTCCTTCTTATTTCTAGGTAATGATAATGATTGGATAGCAGAGACCCTTTTGGGATCAATAACTACTTGATATTTATAAATAATATGACCTAGAAATTTACCTTCTTTAATGGAAAATAATGATTTTTGGGGATTCAAGGAAATTCCGAAATTCCGAAATCTTTCAAAAAAATTTCTTCAAATGCTTAAGATGTTTAGGATCAATTTCAGAGAAAATAGTTAAATCATCAAGATAAATAGCAATGAATTTATTTACCTTCCTGACAAAAGCCAAGTCCATGGCTCTCTGAAATCTTGCTCCTGCGTTTGATAGACCAAATGGCATCTGGGCATACATGAATGTACCCCAAGGTGAGGTAAAAGTTGTCTTCTCCCTGTCTTTTGAATTCACCAATATTTGATTATAACCAGAAAATCCATCTAACATAGAGAGCTGGTTAGCACCTAACACTTTTTGAAGTAACTGATCCATATTTGGAAGTGGATAATTATCTTTCAAGGATGCTTTATTAATGTTCCTAAAATCTACACAAAGTCTTATTTCACCGTTCGTTTTCCTCACAGGGACTAAATTTGCAACCCAACTAGAGTATCTTAATGGGACAATAATTTGGGCATCTAAAAGTTTCTTCAATTATTTTTCTATGGTGGGAAGAATAAATGGGTTCATCCTTCTTAACTTATGTTGATAAGGCTTTACATCTAGTTTCAGTGGAATTTTATGCTCAATTAATGATGTATCATAATATTTGAGATCAGCATAAGACCAGGAAAAGACATCTCTATAATTTTTAAGAAGTTTGACATATTCAGATTTAAGTTTTGGGGTTAATTATGCACAAAGATTGATGTTTTTAATTTCCTCATCAGTGCCAATATTTATGTCTTCTATGTCATCTTCTAGTAGGACAAACTCACGGGTTTTTTGGAACATCATTTTGGTCAAACAATTTTTCTAAAGGAACAAGTTCCTTAGGGATAAAATTATTTGATAATTGAATTATATCATGATCATCTACCTTTGATTTTAGTTTTAAATTTTCTTTGTCTTAGGTAGCTTCTTTACTGTCTGAATTATCCTCTTCAATCTGTAATACAGAAAATTTGTCAATGAATTGCAGGAAGGATTTTATTTGTTCATCATCCTCGAATATCTGCCAATGTTTAAGATTGTCTAGGATTGAAGGCCTATATTTTATTTGTGTCTAATATTGAATATGAAAATGATCTGGAATCTTAAAGGCACTAGTTGAAACAACTAATGAATCTGCATGTAAGTTTTCATCTCTAGGAATAAAGGTGATGTTAAACGCATCAAAGGTATTTTCAATTTTGTCCCAAATCTCATTTCTATAAGACCTAAGTCTAGGGTGATTTTTTTATCAAAGACTCCTAACTTGTCTTACTATTAGTTCTGAGTCAGTGAAAACACTCAAGTTTTTGATCTTTTAACTTCTGGCAAGTTGTACTCCTAGGATAAAATCTTCGTATTCTGCGACATTGTTTATGACCTCAAAATCTAATTTACATGATTGTGTAATATTTTCATTTTTAGGTGAAATCAAAACAACTCCTGCTCCAGCTCCATCTTTGGTGCAGGATCCATCAAAAAATAATTTCCAAATTTTAGTATGACCAGGTTTAGAGGTGTTAACTGTATCCTCAATTTTGAGTTGAGAATCCTGTGAAGTGTCTGATGATAGTTTAAAACAACTAAATTCTTGATCTACTGCATAAATGGGGTGATTCGTAGCTTGATTAGCATTACAAAAAATGTTTAGAAATATCACTTCTCTATATGATCTAAGGCTCTCTCCACCATATACTGGGATAGTGGCAAAATACATGTCCATTTGGAGACTTCCTCCCAATTTTGCACAACATTATCTAGATAACAGCATTCCAAACTTGGGAGGAATGTTAGTAACAACTATGTCTAATACTACACTCTTAACTGGTATTTAATGTAAAGTGACTACTAAATATTTAATGAGTCCTAAACATTGGACCCTTTTTGAAAGAAAAGTATTCAAGTCGTGATAAGTCCGAGTGATATCTAGATTTAGTTGTTCCATGATAACTTTAGGTATTAAATTGTGTGAAGCACCAAAATCAAGCATACAGTTGTAGAACATAGAATCATGCGCCTTTAAAGTCAGATAGAAGGGTGCCATAGATTCATCAATCATGTCAGAACTAGGACCAAAAGTTATAGTTGGTCTTTCATTCTATAGATTAATTATATCTCCTTCAGCGTCCATACTAGAATTTTGGATCCACTTGGTTACTTGAATTTTATACCCTAGATTTTTAGAGAGTTCAGAAAGTGGAATTCGAATTTTGACTCTTTCTAATTCTTTCTCAACATTAAAGGCAGTCAAAATTGTTTTATCAATCTGAGTTGAATCAGTTGACTGATTTAAAGGTTGAGTAGGAGTATTTTGAGTTTCAGTTGATTTCAATTGAGGTTCAATTATTACAGGGTTCTTGGGGGGTCTTCCAGGACCAGCTCTAGGTCTTAAGTCATATCTTTGATTAAGTTCTGCAATTAGAAACTCAGAAAAATCTTTATACTTAGAAACCTGAGAAGTATCTTGGTTTTCTTGAGGGATTTGGTTTTGGAAAACATGGACAATGGCAGTCTGAAAGGATGTTTGATCTACAATATTAATGTCCTCAGTAATGGAAAAATTATTGTCCTCAAGTTTTTTATCATCAATCAACAATGGAGTAGGAACTTATTGTTCATTATGAGGCCTCTAGAGAATTTGCAGTGGAGTAGCTTTCTTATACTGACCTTGGGCCTATGTTTGCGGTCTGGAAACAGTCTGTTGGACTATTATTAGTTGAGTCTCAATTTTTGAAATTCTATTGGATATATTTCTAAGAAGAGCTGCGATTTCATCAATATTTGAATCTTCACTTTTTGATTTACAGGAAGATGCTTCCGGATTTTTCAATTTTCTTTGGTATTTCTCTTCTTTAGCTCTAATTTTACTGGAAGCTGACCTATTGGTTTCTACCTCAATAAATTTAGTCTTCATATCTTGTAACGTATTAGAAATTCTCTCTCTCAGCATGACTGCAAAGTCATCATCGAATGCCTTAAAAAATTTGACCTTTGCAACAACTACTGGAGGTTTGCAATCAACAGGCATCTTGTGGTAGATTTTATTAAATCGTTTGATAAATTCAGCTACTGGTTCACTCGGGTTTCTTTTTAACTCTTCAAATTTAGTGAGTAGATAAACAACATCTTTCCTTACCCCCCCATTGATTTTTAAAGATAGTTATGAGTTCATTCCAAGTTTGAATAGAATCTGCTCTAAGTTGTCTAAACCAGATCCTAACATGACCTTCTAAGGACTGTAGAAATAATCTCATATAAACATCTTCATGCTCAATGTTCATATTGTCTGCAAAATCTAAAAAGGAAGCTACATGATCTTCTACTGAAGGGCCTGTCTCTCCATTAAATCTTGGTAAATGTTTGAGATGTCCATCAGGGAAATTTCCCAAGACATTAGGGAGAACCAGAGAATTATACCTAACCTGAATAATAGGTTGAAAATCCATGGATGATGAAGTTGATGTTGATGATGATGAAGATGTAGGTGAATGAGTGTTAGAGGGTGGAGTAGAATGTGAAGGAGGAGGAGGTAGTGAAGATCTCAAAGAGATTTTAACAATTAGTTTTTGAACTGATGGGGTTAAATCTTCTTCCTTATATTCAAATAATGGATTGGAATAGATAGAAAATGTCTCTTCCAGTTGATTAGAGTCTAATGGAATGGTATGATAGACTGGAGTTACAAAATCAATGGGCTTAAACTAGTGCAAATGCAGGCCCAATTCGGTTTCATATGTAAGTGAATCTACAGGGAAGGATGGCACTTGATATGACTCAAGTGAGGCTGCCAACAAAGTTGACTGAAGATCTACACCTTGTGAATAAGGTTCAGCAAATCTAGGAGGTAATTGAGTCAACTCAGGTTGGGATAATAATACTGAATAGAGGTCTACGGATGAACTTTCTTCAGGGTGTAAGGCTGAAGAGAAAAAAACAGAAATGTTATGTTTTCTTTTCAAAGAGGCTTCTCTAACAAGTCTTTCTGGATCTGGTAAAGGGTTAACAATCTCATATTCAGATCTAGATCTGTTGCGCTTAAAAGGAGCTAGTTTGAAACAGTGGAATCGCCAAGTGAAATGTTTTGACCTATATCTTTATCCTTTATTCACCTTAAAGGAAAAGAGGAAAAATCGTTGTCCCAGGAAAATTTAGTTTTTACTCTTCGTCTCCTCGGCAACGACACCAATCTAATGTTGTCCTTTGAGATGATTTTGGTTAATAATCATGCCAAAGCATCTATAATGCTTGTTTTTGTTTTAAAATATTTTGGAGAACCAATGCATAAGATTAATTTTAATCAAACAATTAAGGTTTTAAATCTTACTGATAATATCGATAATTTAAAGTCAGGGTTTCTTGTTCATCTCATACAGTAATTAGGCTTTCATGAATTCGATTAAGTAGAATAAGAAGATATTATTATTAAACATTCAAATTGAACTATTCAATAAACCATAAGATGAAAAAAATTTAAACAATGTTTAAAAGTTCAATAAAATATATTTAACATCACCAAAATACTGAAAATTTATTGATAAAAGAGATTTACATTAACAAATTTTCAAGCAAATCATTCTTTATAATAATTATAAATTCAGAAGTAATTATAAAGTTGTTGAGACACAGTCAACCTCACCTAATTATTTTGATCATAATTAAACATATGAAGAAAAAATAATGACAGAAAACTGGAAAACTCACAGGGAAGACAAAGTTGGACGAGATGAGTTCGAAACCCTGATTTGTATTATTGATGAACAAAAAAACTTAGTACAATTTCTATTTTCAAAATATCCTTATCCAAGGGTGCAACCCTTGATAACTTGTGCAGAGAGTTATTTATACTAACTTACAAAACTTTGGAAATATCTTAACTGATCTTACAATAATAGAATAATGAGAATAAAAGAAGGAGACAGATTGATGAGGTGTCTCTGTTACTCTGGAGGTTGTTGATGATTCGACCTCTTTTGATGAAAATTGTTGTTGACATGACACTTTTCGCTGGAAGTTGTTGCTGACTTAGCTCTACAAAATTGGGTGTGTTGGCATGCTGTAAAATTAATTTTCACTGGATAGTTTGAAAAAAATTATCCCACTTCTCTTCACTCGAAATTTCACAATTCATCATTTTCCTGAAAACTTCATCCACTTCAGTAAATTTGTCAAAAGTTGTTTTTTGGATGAACAACTGTTTGATTTGATGCTGAATAATCAAGTCAAACTATAAAGCTTCAAGAAAATCTATGCCTCTGATGTGACCTTTAATACCTGCAAACTTTGTTTTATCTATTGCAATTGTATACAACTTTTTGCAACAAGTTTCTATCTTGACCAACTTATCATCTAATCCAACTAGACCTAGCAAACCTTTTTTATTTAAAATATTGTATGAAACCTTTTGACAATAACATTTAAGGCTTCACACTTGGTCTGAAACTAGTTGATCAAGTTCCTCTTCTACAAAAATTTTTTTATCTCTAGAATAGTTGCAGTCATGTCTGAGATATTGATTTCTTCCAACTCCTCCTTCTTCTTTGAATTAAGAACTTTAATCATATCTAAAGCGTCACTTGGTTTCTCTTGGAGTTGATCCTTCCCTTCCTAAATTGTTGTTGTACATATGTTAATGAGTTCCTGCTGCTCGAAGATGATCTAAATGGATGGCCAAATTTCAGTAATGGACTCGTTGATGTTTTCCCAGATACTCTTCTTAGCTTCTCCTAAATTTGATTCCATTAGAGTTTCACTTTCCAGTTCTTTGATTCTAAGCTCCAATTGAAGAGTATTTTGCATTTCATTTAGATACAACGTATCATTTCTAACCTTTTGGGACTCAAGAAGTTGAAACTTCTCACTTAGATTTTCATGTGCTTGCTTCTGAGTGGCTAATTCTTGAGGTAGTAGTACTGTATCAGTCGTGTTCAAGGTTGCTGAAGTTTTTGCACCTGTAGAAGATGTTTGAGTTGTTGAAGTAGGATCAGCTATCACCTGGAGTGTTGATTTCTCTTTCACCAGTTCTTCAATTTGTTCTTACATTTTTTTGATCTGCAGTTTTTGGTCAATAATTAACTTAAGAATTTCCTCTTTGTTAGATTCATTTTGTGCCATCTCTTTGGTCTTTGGGTCTTTAGTCGAAGGTAGCTAAAGTTACTTTCAAATGGAATCAATGTCTACATTTTCTTCTTGGTGATTTCTTCAATTTCTTTGTAGTTAGCAGGATCATATCCTACTTTTACTACAAGTTCCTCCAATGTCTTTATCCTGTTATCTTTATCCAAACAAGAAAGTTTCTCAATCTTTAACTAGGATTGTAGATTTGAGAGTGCTACTTTTGATTTTGAAAGAGACATAGTTTTTGTAGTCATGGTTTAAAATAACATTTCTCCTGACTTCCTGTGCATATCCATTTGATCAATTAGATGTAATTGTCTTGCATCAAATGAGAGAATTGTCTTCTTGTAGTCTGCATGAGTTTTCAGAAATGGCAATGTTGCTTGCAGGAAGGCCATATGCATTCTGCCCTTCTCACTGTCAAAGGCAGTGAGAAGCCCGTGTTATGACATAGATGTATCTCTCCAAAATTGGTTGTAAACATCTGACTTCAGTGCTTCATTCTTTTGTTTGGTTTATAGAAATTTGGAGAAGATATTATGTTCTTCTAAAGAGCTGGAATATGCATTTTGGATGATCTCTAGGGGCTCTCTTGCAGGTGATTCTGATGAAGAAGTCTGAGGAATATTTGTAGAAGTGAAGACTTCATTTTTTCCCAAATTTATGATCTCTGGTTGTTTATCTTCTGAAAGTAAGGTAGAATCAAGCCTTGGTTTCTTATGTTTTAAGATGAATTCTTTCATAAGATCCTTGGAATGTGGTGTCTCTTCTCTGACACTCTTTTGTTGTTTACTGTCAGGCACTGGTGTCTGTACATTTGAAGTAGAAACGACTTGTTCCTCTGCTTTTTGTAAACTACCTTCTACCCATTCATCCTGATTCATGTAATTTTCAATTTCTGCTCTAGAGGTGTGAGTGTAAGAAGTTGTCTTGGATTCAACTCTCAAAGAAGAAATAAAGCCATGAGGGTCATATCACCAAGTAAAACTTAACTGAAAACTCATCTACTTTAATAGTGCACCTGCATCAACACCATCAGCTCTAGTATTACAAGTGAATGATCCAATGTTTGCTTTGATTTAAACTGGGCTTTCCTCTTTCCTGATTTAAAATGAAATTCATCCATATTTAACATTTTTCTTATTTATTCTAATGAGAAAATTATCATAGGTGCATATTTCGAAATTTTGTATGGTGGAAGCTCACAACCATACACTCTGATCTCTGTGTAATTCTTGTACAATTACCAATCACCTGTCTTTGCTTGTTCACTAAGGTGCAGAATTCTCTTGATGTCTTCTCCAATTCTAAGCGCTGGTGAACTGGTAAGGAACTTTTTGACTATATGAATGAATAATTCTATGAATTCTGAGAAATAAGTAGTTGTTGAAGATTCTCTAACCAATCCTTTCCAGTGAATCACTGATTGATTCATTCCCTGTGTGTCCTACTTGTTGAAGTGAATGGGAAACATATATGTCTGCTAAAAGAAAATCATATGAATGATCACAAAAGAATAAGTAAAGGCTCCTTGAGTGGTGAAATTCATGAAATTTTCATGTATAACATCATCCAAGAAATGACTGTAATTGTACATAAACAACGGTGGTCTGTCAAGGCTGAAGATGGATAAGAAACCTAGGATGAGTTGATCAACCGTTTCATCGTTGGGGTATCCTAACAGATAAGAAAGGAGAGAAATATAGTTTTTGGAAGAAATGGGGAAGATGGAGGATGTATATGGGGGATTTCTCTTGGGTAAATCTACATCCTCAGGTAAAAAGATTTCGAATATTTGATCTCTTCGTGCGAAGGATAATGTGTGATAAAGATCCATGAGGGTAGCATGGGAAAAATGAGATAAGGAGTTAGAAGGAGGGATGAGAAGCATTTGATTAATGGTTTCAGGAGATATGGTTATCAGAATGTTTCCATTCTGAGCTACCACTGACCTAGTTATAGGGTCATACTACTTCTAACACCAGGCAATTAAATCTGGGAATGTGTTAGTTTGAGGGAATGCAAATAGAGGTAACATGGACTCCCAAACCTAATAGGGTCTTTTTTATCCAGGTGTTTCTATTTGAGCCATAGGTGTAGCTTGTATAATTCAAATTCATTGTGACAATCAGTAATTTTGAAATAGGTATCGACTAGGGGAGTGAGGTAGAGGTTGGTTTTTGGATTTGTAGCATCGTCTTCTGCAACGGCTTTGGTAGCTTCAACAATGACCTCGGTAGCTGGATGAGCAACCTCTGGTGCAACCTATGCAATACTGTCGACATTCGAAATTTCTTTTGTCATAATTTTCTTACCTTTACCTTTTGGATTGGTTTGTTTCTTTTTTTGGCCTTAGGTGCCATGCTTGATTGTAATAAAGTGGTACAGGGATTTATAGCTTTCAGTTACAGAAAAAATGGTAGGGTTTCAGGAATAAGAAGGGCAATCACAGAAGATAATTCATTATGAAATAGCAATGGAGGATGAAGGTTAATTGAAGATGGAAGTAGACTGTGGGCAATTTTATAGACTGTGGTTTAGTTTCAATGATCATGGCTAATAGTCAAGTGAATTTACTGCATAACGGGAAGATTAACGGGTAAATATGGTCAACGAGAAGATTAACAGGTATGATGGAGGATTAGGGATAACTGATAGGTGACATGGAGTGATATGAATGATGGATGGATGGATTGTTATGGTGCGAGTTAACAGTAGTGGAAATGGAAATTTGAAGGTGGATTTTAGGGGAGGTACCCTCCGGTTTCTGATTTTTGGTGGAGGGGATGCGAAGTCACCTCATGCTGCCACGTTGTGAAAATAAGCGGCCATTGAAACCGGATTTCGCACCCCCCCCCCACCTCGCGTTAACAAGAAACAAGCGAAGGGGGTGCGAATTCACTCTCTATCGTAGACCTAAGGGAAGCTCAAGATCTACCGTCAGAATTTGAAAACACTTTAATTCTTTTGATTTGACCTCTTTTCGTTTACTGACTTTACAATAAAATCAATATGTGTGTATATAAATTAATTTAATTAATGAATATAATAAACCCTTTTTCAAAGGTTCAAACATACATGAATTAAACTTTACATTTTGAAATTGTGGCGCATTTAAAAAAGTGGCCATTTTATCATTTTGATTGCTAAAGCATTGAAATTTTTATTTTTTGCTTCCCCTAACATTTTTTCATGTGCCCTCTTTATTTAGGGCAAATTATCCTATCATTGTTCTAATATGGATGTAATAAATATATTTTTCCTAACATTTTTTCAATTTCTTTTTCATCCATGTTCTAACTTAGTGTTTTTTATTTTTTTATTTTTGTAAACTATCATGCTAACTTATCAAAAACAAATAATGTTACAACAGGATGAAAGGTTGTACTCTTATTCAACTTAGTGTCCATCATGTCCCACAAATTTGACCAAAAATTCCAAACAAATCGAGAATATCGATCACTTACAATAGAAGTAGGAAGGCCAAAATGAACCCAAACATTTTGAAAGAAAAGATGAGCTATTTGTTCAGCTGTAATTTTCTTTTTACATGGCATCAAAATACACATTTTTCTGAACCTATCTACAACTACATACAAGTAATCATGACCTTTCCCTGACAATGGAAGACCTCCTACAAAATCCATTGAGATACTCTCCCATGACCATGAAGTTATCGGAAGTGGAGTGTACAATCCTAGTTTCCTATTGCCAGGCTTTCTTATTGCACACAAAGAAAATCCTCTAATGAAACGAGATACACTATCAAACATGCATGGCCAATAACAATACCTTTGGAGATTCACTACCATCTTGCCTACACTTAAATGTCCAGCAATCAATGAAGTGTGCACCTCCCTTATGATATTGTTTCTTTCTCCCTATGGAATACATAACTTTCCCAAGTGATACTTGACAAAGATGGAAATTTGTGGTTGCAATTTTCATGTGAATGCATTTATTTTTCTCTAGAATGCATGTTGCATGTTTATGCCAGGAAGGTGTTTGAAAGTGGAGTATGTTGACTCACTTTTTTGCAACAAATTTAGACATTTCAGCTCTTTAAGTACTCATACATACTAATGGCATTCTTGTACTTGTCATTGTACTTGTGAGAGAGTTGAACATTCTATACATGCATGAGAGTTTTTGTGTGTGAACATTGGAATTTTTTATAGTTTGATTGTTCTTAAACATGCATGTAGTGATTGACTTGTGTTGGTCGATTTATTTGTTAACATGTATGTTTTCAACTTGAGAATGTTGATTATCTGCACATGCATGAGTGATCGACTTGTGTTGGTTGATTGCTTTGTTTATCATGCATGTTTGTCAACTTGAGAATGTTGATCATTTACACATGCATGAATGATTGACTTGTGTTGGTTGATTGATTGTTACATGTATGTCATATCAACTTGGAAGAGTGGATTTTGTCTCCAAGGATGAAAGGGATATGTTGACGAATTGTTTCATGAGATGTGAAATTCTTCTTGTTTTGGGAAAAGAATCGTCAAGTGTTGTATGTGGTTTTGTTTGACTTAAGAGTCAGTTTTTTGAAGAGGCATGTTTTGTCGACTTGTGTTTGGTCGATGGGTTTCTACACCAAGATGTAATAATGTATGGTGATTTTCACAAGATGTGACATTTTTTGCTTTGAAGGAGAAAAAAGAAGAGGTCGTCAAGTTGTGTTTCTTGCATGATGTGTTTTTCAAGTTAATGGTTTTTCTTGTGATGAGATGTCTCAGGATTTTGGAAGGTCCACTCTTGAGCGAAAGTCTCATGATTAGACTTCATTCTCAAATCATGGCATGAGCACCACTAAGTAAGGTGTATGGATCAATCAGATGTTTGAAGCAGTTTTGGAAGTTGTTGAGCAAGGAGGAGACCTTGTAGGGGTTTTCCCAATTTCCAGAACACTTTTTGCACTAGTTGTGACCAGAATGGTTCAGCTTTGGTTTGAATTCTATTCAAGAAGTTATTTATTGTACTTTTCAATGTGGAATTGAAGAGTGTATGTGAGGGGCTTCTAGCTCTCACTAGTGAAATAATTTCATCTTTGTAGGAGACATGTTGTGTTGCTGATATTGTGAAATTTATTTACAGAAGAACATTACCTTGAAGGGGTAAAAGACACATGTGTTTGGCTACAAACTGATATGTATTTTTCACACTGAATACAAGAGTGGTGTAGTCATGTTGACAGGCCAAGGAGATGTAGCCCAAGAGCGGTGAACCCCTTCATCAATGGTTTTTGTCTTGTGGTTTGATGCACATTTATTTCCAAGTGTTTTGATGATTTCATGATTTAAAATTTTTTCATGAAATTATACTGGTTGAAGAACACTTAAAACTAACCATTGAAGTAATCTGCCTTCCTTCTCAACTCTATGCACACAATCCTTAAGCACACATTTATTTTATACTAATGAGGAAGCTAGCACATCAAAACTTTTTTGTCCATATTCAGATCAAGTTGATATCAAAAACTAAATTGGGGGTAAAAAATTCACTACATATCCCATCATGCAGCGAAAGAAGGAGAGCTCTCATTTCACATCACTCTCTTCTGGTGTTTAACGTTGTGGTAATGCATGACAAAAATGATTATGTATCTGCAGTTGTGGCTAGAATTAATCTAAAGCCTATGGTAGAGGATTTTCTTGAGGAATTAATGGGTGAATACAAGTCGGTGATGGCTTACACAAGCATGGGGGATTTCCACAACATCCAAATCTGCACAGAGCATATGAAAGCAAGGTTCCTGGAATGTTTCAAAGAAGGGCACTTAGGGCTTGAACAGTTGGACTCTATGGATAGAATGTGTGATCTTGTATCTCCTCCTATGATCCAGGTGGATATTGGTGGCCACCCACCTATTCCACTTGGAACCCCACCATTGTTTCTTTCAGTTTTTCATTTTCCTTAATTGTAGCATAATTTATTATTTTTGGCAGTTTTTCAAGTCCTAAACTTCCGGAGTCGTTTTGAGGCCCTAAATGAAGATTTTTGGGCATCAAACCTTCTACCAATATGAGTTTTTTCTTCCTTTCCCTTTGAAGGAAAAGAGGGCTTATGCTGAAAGCTTCCCTTTGCTTTTGGCAAGGCATCTTGAAGGTCTCTAGCCCTTTCAATAGCATCATGCAGGGTAGTAGGCTTGGTAGATTTAACTAACCCATGAAGAGGTTCATCTAAACAATCGATGAACATGTACACCCTTCTTGCTGTAGACAAATCAGGAACCAAACAGATAATTTTAAAAATTTAGAAATGTAAGATTTTGTATTACCCGATTGTTTCAACTTTGCAAGGCTCATGAATGGTGCCTCTGGATCTCTTCTATCAAATCTATCCACCAACCTTCTAGTGAAATCTGAATAAGTAGACACATTGGAATGACCCAATGTAGACAAGCCATGGAACCACCAATCATGTGCTTCACCTTCAAAGTGCAGCATTACAATCTTGATAGCCTCCATCTCTGGGACCTTGTTCAACTGAAAGTAGATGTCAATTTTTTCTACCCAAGATTTGGTAGAACACTTGGATGACCCATCAAAATTGGGTAAAAATAATCTACCCATAGTGTGGTGTCGATCATGATTTTGAATGAATCCACCACCTCTATGATGATGCCCTGGTCTTCTTTTGTCCTTTATGTGACAAAACTCCTAAAAACTCAAGTTATCTTTGAATCTCTAATTTTGAGACTCATATTCTTCAAAATAGTCTTCAATGGATTCATGCTCTTGAAACCCTTCATTTCCCACAGCCAAAAATGTAGGCATGGTAGAGCGTTGGGAAAATTGTGCCTGATGCACTGGTTGATCATTCCAATGGTGAGACATGCTAGAGCCTTCTCCAAGATGAATTCCTTTAGGGGATTCTTTGATTCTTTCCAATCTCATCTATTTGATCTCTCTAGCAAGATCTTGCATGGCTCTAAGAGTGATCTTAGGAAAATCATTTTCTTTTTCTTCACTTCCAGATACAGGGGCTTTACCCTTGTCTTCATTGTCATTTGTGTAATCAAATTTCTTCTTCTATCTTCTCTTTAGATACCTCTTCTCTCTGTCAGTAAGAGGTTCTTGTTCTTCAGAAGACATATTGGCTTCTTAGAAAGCACAGGTTGTGCCAAGATGACGCTCTGATACCACTGTAGTATTCTCAAATGGGGAATGCATCAATACAAGGTAGATATGTAGGAAAATAACGCAAATCATCTAAGACAAAGCAGGAGGCCAATATGGAGACCTTCCAAATGTATTGATAGAAATAATGTATAAGATGGCCCATAAGATGCATAACTGGAAATACAAGTCACCAATGAGAGAAAATCCTCAAAAAGTGGTGTTGAAACCATGTTTATAGACTGAAAAGGCTTGACAGCGTTATTTTATTAGGCTGCAACAACTTTTGATTACACTTTAGATCTAGAGAAAATAAGTGCATGAAAAGTCAAATCTATAACAGATCCATACATTATATAGGCTCTTCTTCAAAATCCCCTTGGGGTTTTTAGCATTACACCATGTACAAGGAGTAGATTTGAGATCTAAATCTGCAGATCTGCAGAAATATTCAGATATTTAGGAATATTCAGATCTGATCTAATATGAACAATAGATTGGTCCCCTCCAATGGATCTCAAAAGTGAAGGGCAGATCCCCAACACTTGAAAACCAATCCTCCAAATGATGTACCAAAAGACCCTGCAACAACACCTACAGGAATAACGCAGATCTGGAAGTAAAACTATGTTGTAGGGTTTAGAATGTGGTTGTCCACATGACAAGATCTGAAAATGATGCTCCAATCATCCAAAACTCTCTTGCCAATGGAATAGAAGTCTCCTCCACTGAAAAGGAGCACTGAAATGGCCTAGATCTGACGAGATCTACCGTCCACTTGTTGCATCTTGCAAAGACAACCAAACCCTCAATAGGATCTGTGTTGTAGTTGAAAGAAGAAGCTTGGTGTTCAACCAGATAGTGGAAAATACAATGCAAACTCTTCCAAGAGGCCTCTCAAGGAAAGAGGTGGGATTCTCGATCATGAACACCCAGTGCTAAACAACACTATTTCAGCTAAAAAGAAAGATAATGATATATGTCTAAACAGACTATATATTTAGAAATACAATATCATCAACAACCCTCTCATGCTGCCATCTTCTTCCTTTTATAAGTTAAGAGATTGCAAACCCTAAAACACTTCCAATGACATCACTACTTTCACACATAGCATCTCCATCTAAAACTGCGTTGTGCCTCATTGATGGCCACTCCTCTATGACAACGCTGTAGATTTGGTCAAGGTTGACCTAGTCAAAATATCTAGGCCCTTTCACACATAAGGGTGCTTTTTTTAATAGCCAAGGTTTAGCCTTTTTACATTTGGCATTGATTTATTCATGATTTAGGAGTATTATGGACCTCCTTTATACTTTTATTCTTCAAACAAAGAAATAAAACAGAAATGAATATTCCAATTAGCTTATGACTAATTGGAAATATTACAGTCCTCCCCTCCCAAATGTTGCTTGTCCTCAAGTAGCTGATAAGGTGAGTGTTTCAACTCTTCTCCTCCTCCATTAGTGACACCAACATGTGATAAGCTTCCTCCATAAGCTAAGTGTTCACCAATCCATCCTTTCATGAATTTTTCCTCCAAAGTTTTCATGAGATGCAAATAGTCCATCCCATAAGGAGAAAAAAGTTCAATTGAAACAAACATGGTTTGCCCAATGTTCTCCCTGAGACATGTAGCATAAGGTACGTGGAGAGTTTCCATCCCATAGGGCACATGCATACCTTCCCTCCTTCCTCCATACATCCCCATAAAAATTAAAAGTACATCATCAATGTAGGGGATCAAAACAACATATATACAAACCAAAATTTGTGCATATGGAGGTGGGTCATAGTCCCACATGTGGAACCAACGTAGTGCATCTCCTCACTACATTAGATAAAGATGTGGTAAGTGGTTTCCCCACCACTTACTTTCTGCCCATGTCATCTCACTATGGCTAAAAGTGTGAGATATATTTGGTGCCTTAGGAATGCACCCATCATGATACAAAATCTCCATTTGTCCACCAAGGGAGTGGCCATGTTCAGAAAATTTTGTGGCCCAAAGTTGGCCATGAAGTTTATAAGGTACAATACTCCTCCTTGGAGTCATGTCCTGCATAAACATGGTGAAAGAATACATATAATAAAAAAATAAAACATGATTTACATGAGTATGTCCTTTATCAACAATCCTCCTCATACAAATGGAGTGGTGCATAGATCCATCTCCTCTCTCAAAAGAAGGAAGAGATGGCTGAAATAACTCTTTCATAGAGTCATGTTGTTGTCCCAAATCCAAATGGTTCATGCATTATTGAAAATGTTGATGTAGTTCTCCTTCAAATCCTTCCCAATCAAAGCTCCTCATGATGGTGTTGTAGATCTTCATGGAATATGTGTGGCTGAAACAGAACTCTTCACATGCCCTTTGTAGCAACTTCTCCTTGAGCTTGGAGGCTCTAGACAAGAAGATCCTACCATGATGATAGATGAATCCTCCTTGGAATAAATAGCCCTCTTCATGCAGCTGGTCATCAAGTATCATACAAGTGTGAATATCCTTGGAATAATCCACCAACAGCTGGGATTTCCAATATGGATCTAAACTCCCCAACAATGACAGTGTTGATGATGTATCAACTGAAATGTATGTCATGTGGCTGCTCTCCTCCTTGACATTTCCCATGCCAAAGGTGTATGTTGGAAGGTTATTCCTTCCATTCTTCTCCTCCCACAGCAGAATCAAAAATGAGAGTGGGTAATGATGATGTTGGGAGAAGATCTCCCTCCTCCTTGAGCCTAACCAAGACTCTCAGTGTTGTATCATTGCCCTCCAATGCTCCCATCCCTCCTGGATCTAATCTTGGAGCATCATGCTATGATATATCACCCACAAAAACTGAATCAGGTGCCCTCCTAGGTGGTTTTCCACTAGATAAAAGTGTCTGATGCAGCAATCTCATGAGAAAGATAGATGGGACTGTAAGGTCCTTGCTTCCATTGTGCAAATCCATATATGTTCTTTGTGTGGAAGTGGTATGTGAGGGATATGTATGCATGAATTTAATCATTTGAGTTTCACCACTCTTCTTGTCCACTCATTCCATTTGCAAAGCCTCCCAATCAATGGTGACCTTTCCCAATGTAATCAACCATTGAACACCCAAAATCACATTGGTGTCAAGTATGTCAACCACAAAGAAGTGATCAATCAATCTATAAGTCGCCATGGTGACTGAAATTGATTGGACATAATGCATGCATTGCATTGTTCTATCTTTTGGAACCAAAACAGAAAATCCCTCAAAATCATTAGTAGGTATTTCCCTCCTTTGCACTAGTTGGGCATCAATGAAATTGTGGGTAGCCCCACTATCAATCAGAATAGAAACCCTCTGATTCAAGATGGAACCTTGAAATCTTAAGGTCAATTACTTAGATACTCCTCTCAAAGATGTAAGAGCCCCTCGAATAGGAGAAAATTCTCCATTCCCATCTCTTGATGGTGTTGGCTCTCCTCCTACAATGTCAGCGTTGTGACCTCTTCTTGCTTCATCTTCTTCTTCCTCCTAATCATCTGAGAAGACCTCTATGTAATGTGCTTTTCCAGCAACACATCTATGTCCAGGTGCCCATGAATCTTGGCAAGTGAAGCAAAGCTTCCTTCTCCTTATATCTCTCCATACTTCATCATCAAGAGGCTTCTTGTATGAGTCTCCTTTGAAGGAGTAGCTTTTTCTTCCTTTCCCTTTGAAGGAAAAGAGGGCTTATGCTGAAAGCTTGCCTTTGCTTTTTGCAAGGCATCTTGAAGGTCTCTATCCCTTTAAATAGCATCATGCAAGGTAGTGGGCTTGGTATATTTAACCAACCCATGAAGAGGTTCATCTAAACCATCGATGAACATGTACACCCTTCTTGTTGCAGACATATCAGGAACCATAAAAGATAATCTTAAAAATTCAGAAATGTAAGATTATGTATTTCCTGATTTCTTCAACTTTGCAAGGATCATGAATGGTGCCTCTGGATCTCTTCTATAAAATCTTTCCACCAGCCTTCTAGTGAACTCTGAATAAGTAGTCACATTGGAATAGCCCAATGTAGACAAGCCATGGAACCACCAATCATTCGCTTCACCTTCAAAGTGTAGCACTGCAATCTTGATAGCCTCCATCTCTGGGACCTTGTTCAACTAAAATTAGATGTCAAGTTTTTCTCCCCAAGATTTGGCAGAACACTTGGATGACCCATCAAAGTTGGGTAAAAAAATTTTTCCCATAGTGTGGTGTCGATCATGATTCTGAATGAATCCCACCACCTCTATGATGATGCCCTGGTCTTATTTTTTCCTTTATGTGACAAAACTCCTGAAAACTCAAGTTATCTTTGAATCTCTAATTTTGAGACTCATATTCTTCAAAATAGTCTTCAAGGGATTCATGCTCTTGAAACCCTTCATTTCCCACAGCCAAAAATGTAGGCATGGTAGAGCGTTGGGAAACTTGTGGCTGATGAACTGGTTGATCATTCCAATGGTGAGACATGCCAGAGCCTTCTCCAAGATGAAATCCTTTAGGGGATTATTTGATTCTACCCAATCTTATCTCTTTGATCTCTCTAGCAAGATCTTGCATGGCTCTAAGAAGGATCTTAGGAAAATCATTTTCTTCTTCTTCACTTCCTGATACAAGGGCTTTACCCTTGTCTTCATTGTCATTTGTGTAATCAATTTTCTTCTTTTATCTTCTCTTTAGATACCTCTTCTCTCTATCAATAAGAGGTTCTTCTTCTTCAGAAGACATATTGGCTTCTTAGAAAGCACAGGTTGTGCCAAGATGATGCTCTGGTACCACTGTAGTATTCCCAAATGGGGAATGCAACAATACAAGGCAAATATGTAGGAAAATAATGTAGATCATCTAAGACAAATCAGGAGGCAAATATGGAGACCTTTCAAATGTATTTACAGCAGCAAAATAGATGTATAAGATGGCCCATAAGATGCATAACTTGAAATACAAGTCACCAATGAGAGAAAATCCTCAAAAAGAGGTTTTGCAACCATGTATATACACTGAAAAGGCTTGACGGTGTTATTTTAGTAGGTTGCAACAGCTGTTGACTACACTTTAGATCTAGAGAAAATAAATGAATGAAAATTCATATCTATAACAAATCCATAAACTATATAGGCTCTTCCTCAAAATCCCCTTGGTGTTTTCAGCATTACACCATGTACAAGGAGTAGATAGATCTAAGATCTAAATCCACAGATCTACAGAAATATTCAGATATTCAGGAATATTCTGATATGATTTGATATGAACAATCGATTGATCCCCTCCAATGGATCTCAAAAGTGAAGGGCAGATCCCCAACACTTGAAAACCAATCCTCCAAATGATGTGCCAAAAGACCCAGCAACGGCACCTATAGGAATAATGTAGATTTGGAAGTAAAACTGCGTTGTAGGGTTTAGAATGTGGTTGGCCACATGCCAAGATCTGACAATGATGCTCCAATCATCCAATACTCTCTTGCCAATGGAATAGAAGTCTCCTCCACTGAAAAGGAGCACTGAAATGGCCTAGATCTGAAGAGATCTAGCCTCCACTTGCTATAGCTTGCAAAGACAACCAAACCCTCAACAGGATCTGCGTTGTAGTTGAAAGAAGAATCTTGGCCTTCAGCCAGATAGTGGACAATACAATGCAAACTCTTCCAAGAAGCCTCTCAAGGAAAGAGGTGAGATTCCCGATCAGGGACACCCAGTGCTACACAACACTATTCTCAGCTAAACATCAAGAGAATGATATATGTCTAAAAAGACAATATATTCAGAAATACAATATCATCAGAAACCCTCTCATGTTTCCATCCTCTTCCTTTTATAAGTTAAGAGCTTGCAAACCCTAAACCACTTCCAATGAGATCACTCCTTTCACACAAAGCATCTCCATCTAAAACTGTGTTGTGCCTCATTGATGGCCACTTCTCCATGACAGCATTGTAGATTTGGTCAAGGTTGACCCAGTCAAAATATCCAACCCCTTTCACACTTAAGGGTGCTTGTTTTAACAGCCAATATTTATCCTTTTTACATTTGGCATTGATTTATTCATGATTTAGGAGTATTATGGACCTCCTTTATACTTTTATTCTTGAAACAAAGAAATAAAACAAAAATTAATATTCCAATTAGCTCATGACCAATTGAGAATATTACATATTGATAAAGGCTAAACCTATATAAGGAGAAGAAGATCATAGTGCAAGGGTGTGCATAAGTAAGGGTTTAAATATGAATACTTCTCTCTGAAGTATATATGCATGAAATGGGTTTTGTTTTAATGAAGATCTGAAATTACGATGCACTCATGGACACAATGATGAATTGGGATCTATAGACCTAAAATGACTATGTATTCACTTGATCTATTGGTGAGATTTTTAGATCTGTGATCTGGTGCATGTGTGTTGAAGTAAAGAGAAGAAATCTGGGTGACTCTATAGATCTTAAACATTCTACACAATTAATATTTACATATATATACGTTGGTTCGTCACAGTGAAATCACATATACAAGCGGGTTGGTTTTAGCTAAAGCGCATATCGAAGTCAGGGTTTTTGAAGCTTGATGGAGAGGTTATCTGGTTATTGTTGTTATATTTCTGATGTTTGTCAATGAAGTCTTCATGTAGATCTGGTTCGTTTGAATAATGTATATGCTCCTAAGTTGAATATGTACAAATCTTATCAATGAGTGATTATGTATGATTAATGATATTGACTGTAATATTCCTATTTTAATAGGAATACTCAATTTCATTTAATTTTCTTTGTTCAAAGAATAATTATGTAAAGGAGGGTCAAAAAATCCTAATAAAAGAATAAATACATGCCCGTGAAAAAGGGTAAATCTGGGCCACTTTAATAAACGCACTTGAGTGTGAAAAGAACAAATCCACTTGACTGGGTCAATCTTGACCATATCTATAGTGCAGCATTGGAGGAGTGCTCATCAATAAGGCACAACGTAATTCTAGAAGGAGGTCTCTTGTGTGAAAGAGATAAGTTGATGAAGGTGGTTTAGGGTTTTAGCAAGCTCTCATCTTATAAAAGGAAGGGGAAGGCAACATGTTTAGGTCGTTCATGATTTTATTTCTGATTTGTTGTCTATTTAGACACACAGCTCTCTTGGCTATTTAGCCTAGATTGCATATGTTGTTTAGCATTGGAGTTTCCTATTTAGGAGATCCACCTTTTCCCATTGAGGAGCTCTGGGGAGAACTTGTATTTCTTGTCCACTATCTGGTTGGAGACCAAGCTTCTACTTCCAACTACAATGCAGATCCAGTGAGGGTTTGCTTGCTTTTGTAAGCTGCAGCAAGTGGAACTCTAGATCTATTCAAATTAGCTTGTATTGGAGCCTCTTCTCAGTGAGTGTGTCTTTTAACCTCCTGGAAGAGCGCAGCCATTGTTTGAGCTTTATTTTTGCATCTTGGCATCAGGCCAACTCAGTTATTCAAGCTGCAGCACAGTCTCCCTTGAGGGACTGCATTATTTTCATGGAGATTAGATCTCTTCATATTTAAGTCATTTTAGTGCTCTTTTTCAGTGTAGGAGGCCTTTGCTCTATTGGAGGAAGGGTGTTGGAGTGCATGAGCTTCAGATTATGATCTTGGCATGTGGCCATCAGCCATCTATCCCCTACAGTGTAGTTTCTACTCCATATCTATGTTGTTCTTGTAGGAGGTGTTGCAGGGAGTTTGGGTGCATCAATTGTAGAGCTAGTTTTGGAGTGTTGGGGATCCACTCTTCACTTTGAGATCTTATGGAGGGGATCTATACTTGTGCTTTTCAGATCTAATCTGCATATTCTGAATACTTCAGTATTTCTAAATATTTCTGCAGATCTGCTTTCTTAGATCTCAGATCTACTGCTTATGCTTCGTGTAAACCCCGAAATTCCAAGGGGATCTAAAAGAGGAGCTCTTCTAGTGCATGGATCTGATATAGATATGAATTTTTATGCACAAATCTGCTCTATATCTGGCATGTAACATATGGTAGTTGCATCCTAATAAAATAATGTTGTCAAGGCAGTTTTCAGTCATTCATATGGTTGCAGCCCTCTTTTGATGATATTTCTTCTATCTATGACTTGTACTTTCAGCTATGTATTTAATGAACTTCATTGTATAACTTTATTGCACTTGTAAGTACTATTGAAGCACATTTTATGAGCCTCCTATCACTGCTCTGTAGAAACTGCGTTATTTTATGAGCAGGATTGTTTGTTATTATTGCAGTCCCTCTTTGGGGTATTTTTCAAGGAAACTAGGTGTGGGAGATCTGTTCAACCCACCTAGAAGGATTTATTTTCGATACCCTCTTGGATGTAGGACTTAGGTGCTCAGATCTAAGGGATCCAAGTGCTTTTTTTCATTTCTGTAGCAGCCATTACTAGAAAATGCATTTTCCAGTCATGCCTTGCTAGCTGTTCTAGACTTGGAATATTATAGTGGTATCAAAGTTGACATCTTGGCTCAGCCTGTGGATTTCAGATCCAATCAGAAGATAAGAAGAAGAGGAGAACAAAATGATGGAGAGGATGAGATTACTCTCATCCATTTTCAGATCTATGAAGAGCCTCTCCAAGGAGGTTCAACCGATGGAAGAAGAAGGATGCAATGAAACTCCAAGAGGGTTTCAAGGAGGAGAAAGCTACAGTGAGACCTCTAGAATGTTTCAAGAGGAAGAAGAAGATCCATGCACTTCCTATTCTCATAGAGGAAGTGGAGAGCAAGAAAACCACTTAGAACATGAGATCCTGAGTGGGTATTTAGCATAATACAAGTGCCAACCTAAGGCTTTCAAAGAGACCCTAGATTTTCCTCAGTTTATTCAACTAAGAGAAGAAATAAGACCATGTAGTAAGAGAATGATAAGAGGCAACAAATTCCTGTTGTCTACATTTGATGGATCACTCAAGTGTGCAGCAAATACTTGGGTGATGAAACTAGAAGCATTTTTCCTACTACATCCAGTAGTGGAAAAAGAGGCTGTGGAGATCTCAGCATTGCACCTGGAGGGCAAGGCAAGCTCTTGGTGGATCAGCCATGTAAGTCATGCAAGAATATCTACTTTTTCTGATTTTATGCATCAAGTAATTAGGAGATTTGACAGCAGAAGCTTAGAGGAGGAGGAGTCCTCTTCTCCATTTGAGGAGCCTTGTACCAGCGTTGTCACCATCATGGAGGGGCAGCCATCTGTAGAAGTAGTTGGATCAACTAACACATTGAAGAGAGGAACACTTGTAGCCCTACAAGAGGTTCCCCAGACTCACCAAGGTATGCATTTATTTCCATTTCCGATCACTTCAGGAAATCTTATCGGAAGCCTTGGGAATTTGTCCTCACATGGTCCAAGATCAAAACACATTGTTGTGGGGAAGCAATAAGCTTGCACAGCACTGTGCAACTTGGGATTGATCCAAGAAGGGATGAACATCCATTCCTTTGCACCCTTAACACTGTTACCGATGAAATAGGTAACCACATTGTTACCTACTTTTTTTTGGTAGCATAAAAAACACTCGATTTTGAAAAGTGGTGATGCAGAATCAGCCCTTTTATTTTTTGTGCACATTTTTGACACTCTAATATTTTTATTTATGAAGTATGAATATCTGTTTTAAAATGTTAGTGATTTTCATGCTAATTTTGAAACGTATTGATGCAACATCAACTTTTTTTTTTTAGAGCGGTGATTTTCATTCTAATTTTGAAACGTATTGATGCAGCATCAACCTTTTTTTTTTTAGAGTGGTGATTTTCATGTTGGTAATAAAACACAAAACTCAGATAAAAAATATATATATATAAACAATAAAAAAAACCGATAAAAATGTAAAAAAAAACAAAATTAACTCGTAAAAAAAAAAAAATTAAACTAAAATATTAGAAAATTATATCAAAAGAAATGACAAAATTTGAAAAAAACAAACACATAATTTAAAGGAAAAAACAAAAATTAATCAAAAAAATTTTAAAAAAAAAACATCAAAAACATTTTTTTCTAAGTTATTAAAAAAACCATATAATTAAAAAAAAAAAATTAAATAGAAAATTTAAAAATAATTTAAATTACAAAATTAAAATTTAGATTAAAAAAAATAAAATACAAAAAAGAAAAAATTAAATTAAAATAATAATAATAATAAGGAAAAAAATACAAATTTTAAAATTAACAAAAAAAACAAATTAAAAAAAAAACAAAATTTAAAATTGAAAAAGAAAATTAAAATAAAAGAATTAAAATAAAAAAACTATCATTAAAAAACAAAAAAAAATGAAAAAAACCACGTGCAAATAATTAAAAAACAAATATCCATAAATTTACTGTTTTTTTTTAATGAAACAATTTATAAATTTTAAAAATGAAAAACTAAATAAACTAAAAGTTTTAAAAAAAATTAAATTAAATTAAAATTTAATAAATTTAATAAATAAATTTTAAATTTTAAAAAATAATTAATCTAAAATATTAAATTTAAAAACAAAATTGAAAAACAAAACAAAACAAAATAAAACAAATTAAATTTAAAATAAAAAATTTGAATTAAAAAATTAATAATTTTAAATTTTTTGAATTTAAAAAAAAAAAATTAAAAAAAAATAAAAAAAATAAAAAAATTTTGATCGTGGTGGCGCCGCCAATCGGCCTCCCCGCCCGGGCGCGGGAGGCCGACCGCCCTGTGGGGCGAGGGGTTGCGCCGGCGGAGGGCGATTCCCGAAATGCCCTCCCGCTCGTCATGGCGGCGTGAGGCCGGCCACCGCGCGGGGGCCGCATGCAACCTCCCGCGCCCTCGCCTGGGGCCGGCCGCCCTCCACGTCACTCGGGCGGAAGTCGATCGCGCGCCACCACGATCAAAAAATTCTTTTTTTTTAATTCTTTTTTATTTTTAATATATATTTTTTTTAATTTGATTTCTTTTATTTTATTTTTTTTAATTCAAAAAATTTAAAATTATTCTTTTAATTTAATTTTTATATTTGAAATTTAATTTGTTTTAATTTGTTTTTTTTTTTTTTTTTTTAAATTCATTTCTTGTTTTGTTTTTTTTTTTTTTTTTTCTAAATTTTGTTAATAATTTTTATTAAATTTTGTATTTTTTTTATTTAATTGATTTTTTTTTTTTAATTTTTTCAGAACTTTTTTTATTATTAAATTGTATGTTTAGCTTTCTCATTTAATTTTTTAAAATTTAATAAATTTTGTATTTTTTTTTTAATTTATTTGAATTTAATAATTTTTTTTAATTTTTAATTTTTTTATTATTATTTTTTTAATCACATAAAATTTTTATATTTTTTTTATTTCAATTAAAATTGTGTATTTAAAATTAGATTTTTTTTTAATTAAACTTAATATTTTCAAATTAATTTGTTTTTTTATTTTATTTTTTATTTAATATATTCTTTTTAATTTATTTTTTTCAATTTTTCATTTTTAATTGATTTTAAAGTTTTTTAACTTTTTATTTTAACAATGTTTTTTTTTTTTAATATTTTTTATTTCAAAATTTATTTGTTTATTCATTTATTTATTAAAATTTAATATTTTTCTTTTTTAAATTTAATTTGTTATTTTAATATTAACATTTTTTTTTAAATTTAATAAAATCTAATATATATATATTTTTAATTTAAGTTCATATATATATATTTTATTTTTTACAATTTAAATTTAATTTATTTTTAAAAATTTATTTGTTTTTTTAATATATATATTTTTAAATTTAATATTATTATTGTATTTTAATTTTAATTTTTAATTTTTAATTAATTTTTCATTTTTTTAACTTTTAATTTAAATAATGTATTTTTTTTTTTTTTTAAGTTTTAAATTTATTAAAATTTAATATATTTCTTTTTTAAATTTAATTTTTTATTTTAAAATTATTATTTTTTTTTTAATTTAATAAACATTTTCTTTTTCTTTTTTAAATTTAATTTCTATATTTTATTTTTTATAATTTCTTTCTTTTTTTAACTCTTTTTTTTTTTTTTAATTTAATATTTTTATTTTTTATTTCTATATATTTTGAAATTTTAATCTTTAAATTTTTTTTTATTCTTTTATTTTTTATTTTTTCTTAAATTTAAGGTTTTTTTCTAATGTTTGAATTAAAATTTTTATTTTGTTTTTATTTTTATTTTTTTATTCCTATATATTTTTAAATTTTAAGGTTTAAAATGTTTTTATTTTTTAAATTTATTTTTTTCTTAAATTTTAGGTTTTTTTAATGTTTGAATTTTAAAAATTAAAAAATGTTATTTCTATTTTTAAAAAATGTCAAAAATATGACACAATTTTTTTTGTTATTCCAAAGATCAACCGGTTTTGTTTCGAGGGTGTTTTTTCAATCCTTTTTTCAAGAAACAATTTTGTTTTTGTGCATAATTTTTTTATAAAATGTTGAAATTGAATTAAAAAAACCAAGTGCATTCCGGAATACACTTTTTTTTGTTTTTGGGGTGTTTTTTCATGTTTTTTTAGTCTTTTTTGGCCAGAGTTCCCATTTTGAGGTCAAAGTTACCTATTTCATCAAGTAATGTTGTTCCTTATTGAGTTGCATGCAAGATAAGGGTTTAGTAAGATTGGGAGAGGCATGATGAATGTTGAGTCACTTCATTTGTGTTTGGCTTCATCACACTTCTGACTTCTTTTGGATTCAAGAAATTGACTGATGAGAGGTATTTTCTCGAAAGATCTCCAAGGGGTTGGCACCATGACTTCCCATGAGGTGTAAGGAGAGAAATCGTTTTTGAAGATTGTTAGTCTTCATTGGGAAGATACCAAAGGAGAAAATGACCCGGGAGGCATCCATTTGGATGGAGAGTCTTTTTCAAAAAGAAGACATGAAGATTCTCTTCTAAGGTAGACCAAGATCTAAGGTCTCCTATTGATGATGAGGGATTTTCCACCATTGGAGAAAAGGCTAGTGGTGATGTACAAGCACACAGAGGCATCTCTAGCATTTCATGAAGAGGAAGAAGAAGCAACTACTCCAAGAAGAGAAACTCTTGCATTATTGCAAGGAGTTTGCATGAACCCTGACATATAAAAATTATGGCACAATCCATGAGCATCATGTGCCATCATTATCGATGGTGAGAACCCGAATACTACGTAAGATGAAGAGGAGGGAAAGCTTCATCGAGAAAGAAACATTTACCCCCTTTATTTAAAAAGAGGATACCAAGAAGGCATGAATATCTATGTAAGACAAGCCAGACACACATCGACCATACATCCTCCTATTATGATCTATGCCTTGATGCTTCCTTACTTGAGAGAAGTCCACTAGGGCAATCCCATGATGGAAAGAGAAAAGTGTTCTCTCAACCTTGTACAAGAATGGTATATTTGACCAGTATTTAACTATATCACAAAGACTAGAGACTTTTGGGTAAGAAGCATGCTTAGTGCAAAGCACATTTCACTTTATGATTGCATGCATTCATTTACTTTACATATGCTGTGCCATGACTCCTAGAGTGTCCTACCTTATAAACTTCATGGCCAACTATGTAATGGACTATTTTCAAACTTGGCCACTCCCTTCATGGGCTAAGGGAGGTTTTGCAGCATGATGGGTGCTTCCCTAAAGCACCAAATATACATTTCACCTTCAGCCTTGGTGGAATGATGAGGGCAGCAAGTAAGTGGCATGTGAACCACTTACCACACCTAGATCTAAAGCAAGGAGGAGATGACCTACGCTAGTTTCTATTGGGTGAGTGTGGGTACCACCCAAGGTTTTTGATTTTCTTGTCTCATGCCTTGTATCTCAAGGAAAGAATGCATAAGAAGAAGGCATGGTTGCTTTGGTCGACAAGAAGAAAGTATGGACACCCCACAGGAATTTCCATGTCCATACATTTACTTATGTCTATGATGTATGTACATGTATTTCTCGTTTAGGACGGATATCATAATCATGTATGTACTTTGGGTTGGGAGAAATTGGTAACCTTCTTGAAGTGGAGGTGGCATAAGGGAGCTTGTTTTGTATCATGATGAGATAATTCCCCAATATTTGTTATGAACAGGAGAGGAATGACACATTGGTTGAGGTCCTTTGGGAATGAAATCTCCCACATTCATTCATGCTTCAAGAGGAGAGTAGGGGATGATTGTAAGTCATACATTATATCATTTGTTTCCTTATGCTAGAAGCCATATGTTACTTATTTCATTGGAAAAAAGTCTTCACTGGGAGAATTTGGTGCTAAGACATGTGTTGTTTGAATCTCATATTCACCAACACCTATTACCCTCACTATTTCCAAGCTTTGAAGAATATTTTCAGAGCAATAATGTGTGAAATTTGCCACTTATTGTACTATGATTTGAGGGTAGCAAGGTGGATGGGATAACGTTAGTCTCAAGGGAGGGATTATTGTCACCATCCAATATATCATATGACACTTAGTCTCATGTTTCTTTTGGAGCACATATGGTGAAGATAATCTACTCACTATATGCATGGGAGATTGGAAAGGAGACTCACTAGGAATCAAAGGAGAAAATCGATGAAGGTCTAAGTTCCTTTTCGTTCATGAGGACTATTTTTATCGAGCTCAGGATCGAGCTCCACAATCATCGAAAATGGAAAGAGGGATAGCATGAGTTGAGTATCCTCATCTGTCATTTCCATGCATGGAGCCCCTACACAATGCAAATGGGGGGAATTGGTGACCTTTTCTGTGAGCTACCCAGGATGGCTCAATTTGTTTGGATGAAAGCATGGAGATTGGAGGCTCTCATGGGGTTGAAGTACCCTACATCTACCATCTCTCATGTACCGAGAAAACCAATGGACAACAAGTAACTATCTCATGTATCTCCCACTTTCTTTATGATGACACTTAATTGGTTCATTCACCAAAGGCACACTTATACTGGGAGGAGACAATTCCATTGGAATATTGCTATGTCCTTGTAAGTTGCTTCAGGGCAAGAAACATTTTGGGAGGGGAGGATTGTAATATTCCTATTTTTTAACAAAGAGAATACTCACTTTCATTTTATTTTCTTTGTTCAAAGAATAATTATGTAAAAGGAGGTCAAAAAATCCTAATAAAAAGAATAAATACATGCCCAATGCGAAAAAGGGTAAATCAAATACTTTTAATAAACACACTTGAGTGTGAAAAGAAAATCCACTTGACTCGGGTCAATCTTGACCATATCTACATTGCAAGATTGGAGGAGTGCTCATCAATAAGGCACAACGTAATTCTGTATGAGGTCTCTCAGTAAGAGAGATAAGTTGATGAAGTGTAACAGGGGCTTGAAAGCCTCATCTTGTATAAAAGGAAGGGGAAGGCAACATGCTTGAGGTTGTTCATGACTTTATCCTTGATTTGTTTTCTCTGCACTTCTGTATCTCTCTCTGCTGTTTAGCCTTAGATTGCATATGTTGTTTAGCATTTGGAGTTTCATGTTTAGAGATCCACCTCTTCCCATTAAGGAGCTATGGGGAGAACTGTATCGCTTGTCCACTATCTAGTTGGAGACCAAGATTCTACTTCCAATCGCAATGTAGATCCGAAGTGAGGGCTGTTTTTGCTTTTGTAAGCTATTAAACAGTGGAACTCTGTGGGGACCGTTCGCATTCAGCCTTGTATCACTGGAGCCTCTTCTAAGTGAGTGTGTCTTTTAACCTCCCTAAGAGTGCAACCTACTGCTTGAGCTTTATTTTTTCATCTGGCATCAAAGCCAACTCAATTAATCAAGTCAGTAGGTCAACTTCCCTTGAGGGACTACGTTATTTTCATGGAGATTAGACTTTAGATCTAAGTCATTTTAGTGCTCCTTTTCGTTGGAGGAGGCCTCCGCTCTATCGGAGGAAGGGTGTTGGAGGCATGAGCTTCGTATCTAATCTTGGCATGTAGCCATCGCCCATCTATCCCCCACAGCAAGTGCCTTCTACTCCAGACCGTATTATTCTTATAGGAGGTGTTGCAGAGTTTGGGTGCATCAATTGTAGAGTCAGGTTTTTGGAGTGTTTGGGATCCACTTCTCTACTTTCGAGATCTTATGGGAGGAGATATATACTTGTACTTTTTATCTGATTCGTATATTCTGAATACTTCAGTATTTCTAAATATTTTTGCAGATATTCTTTCTTAGATCTTAGATCTACTGCTTATGCTTGGTGTAAACCCCGAAATTCCAAGGGGATATGAAAGAGGAGTTTTTTTAGTGCATGGATCTGATATAGATCCGAATTTTTATGCACAGATCTGCTCTAGATCTGACATGTAACATATAGAAGTTGCAACCTAATAAAATAACATTGTCAAGGCAAGCCACTATTCATATGGTTGGCAAAAATTTTTCGATGAGATTTCTTCTATTCATGACTTGTACTTTCAAACTTCATGTATTCGATGAACTTCATTGTACACTTATCGTTGTTCGTAAGTACTATTGAAGCACATTTTATGAGCCTCCTATCACTCGCTCTATAGAAACCGTGTTATTTTCTCGAGTGTGATTGTTTGTTATTATCAAGTAGCCTCTTTGGGCATTTTTCAAGGGAACTAGGTGTGGAGATCTATTTAACCCACCTGTATGATTTTCGATACCCCTTCGGATCTAGACTTGTGTGCTCGTACTCCAAGGGATCCAAGTGTCGGTTTTCATTTTTGTGAAAGTGTACCCATTACTAGAAAATGCGTTTTACATTCATGCCTTGCCAGTTGTTCCTAGACTTAAATATTACATTGACTTAATAAGAAGCAGGAACTTAAAAGATATATGAATGAAAACTCGCATCTTTTTCAAGATCGATCACTGAAATAAAGTATTCACATATCTATACATAGGTTGGTGTGTAGGAAAGCGTGTATATACACAAAGTTTAGTAAAGTGGTGCGTGTATGTATTTAAGATAATGAAGGATCGTATGAAACTGTTTAAATGTTGATTCTAAATCTAGGTTTATTAATGTGTTTTGGTTACAAGGATCTCATCGGTTTCCGTTTAAATTTTGGGTAAAGTTTATGGGTGTTAGTATTTATGCCGAGTTGAGTTGAAGTTGTTGATCCAAAGTGGTGAAAATTTATGAAACGTGGTCTCAGAAAGGGGTCCGAGGTTGAAGCATTCACACAGGGAAGCAGAAGCTTCCTACCGCAGAAGTTGGTGTTCGATCAGGGGTTGTAGCTCTATTCTCTAAAAGAGAGTGGGGTCGGTAAATGAGACTGGGGTTGGAGCTCCCTTCCAGTAGTAGTTGAAGAATGAGATAAGGTGGCAGCGTAGGAAGATGCCTACGTACTGTTATGAGTCTACATTAGTACAATATTTTAAGCAGTTTTCCATATAATAATATTGAAGACGGAGACAATGTTGCTTAGTTCTCCCGAATTGAGCTTCCACTCAAATCTCGTGTTCATGTGTGATTCTCTGTGCGATGATTTATTCTATTATTATTGCACATATTTACTCCTTAACTATCTAATGCATAATCGATGATCTCAAGTTAAAGAATGTTTCTAAATTTTAAAGCTATCTCAATATACACAAGTTTTTTTTAGTGTAGCTTCGTGTATATACGCTTAATTGGGCTAATCAAAGTCATGTATAGAAATCAGAAGAGAGAAGTAAAATATTGTGATTATTGTAAATATTGATTCACCCCCCCCTCTCTCCTCGTATTTTTCCCAACAATTACATCGTAGCAAGTCCTTCGGGAAGAAAATTAATCACTAGAAGGAATATCATCTAAGATGACAATCAAGATGGGATATACTCATCACCTCCACTCTTCAGAAACGGAACAATTTAATCTTCCGGAAGACAAGGACAAGATCCTATATTCAATCTCTAGGAGCAGATGTATGGGCCATAGTTGAAGGTGATTATCAATATCTAGCCTCGGGCCCTACATCCAGGAGCAAGAAAAGAACTATGAAACCAATGCAAAGGCCGTCAATGCATTATCGTAGAGTCTAATTGAATTAGAATTTGTCAAAGTTATGTATGAATACAACAAAAGAAATATGGGACAAAATCATTCTAGGCTGTGAAGGTGATGCCAAGGCAAAAAGTACAACTCCAAAATCTCGAATTCAATATGAAAACCTGCACGGTAATGATGAAAGCACAGCGCTTCTTTTACGTCTACATAAGATTGTAAATCGTATAAGAAATCAGAAATCAGAATCGATACTACCTTCAGAGAAGGTTTCAATATCTCTAACTCCTAAATTGGTCAAAAGTATTTGCTATCAAGGGAATAAGGATCGTTAAATTTTTACTATTGTTCAACTTCATGGGATCCTAATCGCATGTGAAATGAGAAAAGGAGGTCCATTTGAAGTCAAAGAAGTTTTTCTTAGAGTTACGTAAAAGGAAAGGATATGGAAGAATGTTAATGACTGTGGTATGTTTAAGAAGAAGGTGAGATAAATTTTGTAAAGAAACTACAACTTGGCACTATTAGGTCCCTATAATTTTTCGCATTGGCAAGACCCTTTCAAACAGACAAGGGTAACATCAAACCAACTTTGGAGTCCTAGGACCTAGCCTTCCCCGGATCTCAGAGAGGGCTCTCTCTATATTTGATAAAACATATGACTTGATTAATTTAGGATGTTGATTTTAGGCTAGTTATAATGACAGGCTTGTTTTTTTTGTTTCGCTTTCTTGGCTGGGTTGCTTGTTATGTAGAACAGATAGAGTAAGAGGAATTCAAACCATTGGGCTATGGGGTTTAGAAAGGTTTGAAGAGTAACAAATAAATCAAGGGTGTTTCATAGGCAAAGCACAAAGCCAAATGGATCCTTTAGATAAAATGAGTATATGATGACAAAGTGAGTTATCATGAATTCAAAAGAAAAATCGAAGGGCAATTAAGAATCGTTTAACTATACTCCAAACAAGGAAACTTTTCAGACAATAGCTTAGTGAAACTAAAGAGCAGTTAATAATTCTTCAAATAGAATTCACTAGAAATACCTCAAAACAACAATCTAGTAATCCTAGAGAGAAGTTAAGAATTCTTTAATTATTACTTTTAGAGGAAAACATAGAGATAATAATGACAAACAGAATTGAGGTGCCAACACAACATATCTCAATCTAAATTTTTTTTCTATTATCAGAGAAGTAATAAAAATAATGTAAAACAAAGGAAAGCATTGACAAGAGTGGAATAACATCACCATCTAGCAGATCTCATGAATCCTCTAAATGTGTTATTTCCATTGATATTCAAACAAGACAAGGCTCCAAAGCCAAACTTCTTTATAACTCAGAGTCTAAATAGCATCTAGCTCAAGAAAACAACTTACCAACCAACAACATTATGAAGCCTTATGCGTATTTATTCATAAAATGAGGAGGTGAAACCTCAGGCTAGGTTTCAAATGTCATTCATTACATAATTAATGCATTTGACCTTCTAGACCATCCAAGGCCTGCTGAAAAAAATATCTAAAACTCATTTATGACAAAAATAACTTCTAACATAACTCCTCAAACCTAATTTTGGAGAAGCATTTGACTTTAAGGCTTCAAAATATATTTTGCAATAACTCCCGGTAAGGGCACAACTCCAAGGCATGGGAGCACAAATGCTTGCCAACGCCAATGCCAGACTAGAAAAATCGCTTATTTTAGCCACTTTTTGAGGCCTTCTTGTCCAAATGAGCTCCATACAGCTCATCAGAAAACATGTCCTGCCCAGTTTCCAAATATGCTCAAGTTTCCGTAATGGTGCCCATTTTCTTGTCAAAAACCATTTCTCCCATTTCATGGGTAAACGTCATGGAAGGCCAAGGTCAAAAGAGTGGTGCGTAAAAGGTGATTTTTTTGGGTGGTTTTTGCCTTTTCGAGGGACCATTTTTGCTCCAAATGGTCTAAAATTTTCCGAGGATGATTTTCGTGGCTGAGGAACATGAATATGTTGACCTTTACCCATTTAGTTCCTCAAAAAGAGCGCAACCATTGGTGTTGCGCTTGGCTCAACTTTTGGGGAAGTCAAACTGTCAAAATTCAAAAATGTGCACAAAGTGCCAAAATTTGGAAATTAGCTACAATGGTTGGGATGCTTGGAGGGACACATCAACAGCAATAATGTTGAGTTTTCCTTTCTTTTTCCTCATTTAGAGCTCCCATCATTACAAGGCTCATTTGAGCTGCCCTTGTAATCATGTTTCTCATGGCATAATGCTTTGCCATCTTCTCCTGCATTTCAAAGGTCTCTTTGGCCTTCTCTAGCCGATCCTCTAGGTTCAAGTTTGCTCTCTATATCCAAGCACTCCTATCTTCATCACTTCTATGGCAAGCGCTCACTTTGGGGTGAAATGAAGCTCTGTGCCAACTCTGGCTTCTTTCTCTTTCTGCCAAAGCCTCTTCAACCCAATTGTTCTCGTATCTTCCTAGAACTTGTTCTTCCTCACCTTCATTGTCATAAAAATTTCAAGGCCTCATCTACAATGCCTTGGCCTTTCTCGCCTCTTTCTGAGCTCGATCGCTATGACTTCACCATGGCCTTATTTTCCTCTAATTGATTCTCTAGCTCAAAATAGCTAATCACATTCTTTTCCCTACCAAGATTATCTTGAATTTCACTAATCTTGGCATCCTTGCTTTTGAGCAGCATATTGGTAACTCTCTCCTCATCATCATCCTCAGGGTCAATCGCCTGGAAACTTCCGTTTAGTCTTCATGTTTATCATCCTCTTCAATCATGAAATGCTCGCAACATTTTCCTTGCCTTTATCAAGTTGTTTTGTTGATGAAGAAGGCATGGCCCCCTTGCATCTCAAGTGTAGAAAACACATGCTTGTAACCTCCAATATGTCAAAGGAAATGGTTCAATGTCACTCATTTTAGTGTCAGTGTGTCTCAATGTTCTCATCACCGGCTGATGCTTTGTCATCGTTGATATGAGGCGAAGGGTCAGGAAAGGTGATGTGGAAGGGTCATCATGAGGTGAAGGAATGTGAGTGGATTGTGATGTGTATGAATAGCAGCAAGTGTCAGAGGAATGGATGAGGATGGAGAAGATGAAGTAACATTCGCCGATGATGGCCATATGGAGTAGTGGAAACTTGGTGGCAATGAAGGTATCCTGCGTGAATGTCTTTCTTCGAATAACCATGTCTTGAAATTTATTACATCTAAGCCAGATTTTAGCAATGAAAAAAGAAGTTGTTCGGAACATCCAAGGATGACTTTGAAATTGTAAAACCCTAATGACTTAGTGGAGTGGTCCTTTGACCTAATTTTGACTAGAATTTGACTTGATATTTTCAAGTGAAAACAGTATTGTCATAAAGTTATTATGCCCAAAAGGACATGGGAATTAGTTAGCTATAGGAAATCCTAGAGGGAAGGTGGAGTTTAGTGACAAGGGAAAATAGGGCAATGAGGTTATAGTGTGAAAGGAGGATGAAAAATGAGAGGTTTAAGCCCATGAGGAGTTTTTTAGGAGCAACAGGTGAATTTGAAAAGACCAACGTTTAATAGTGAAAATAGGTTTATAAGGATAATGAAGGTAGTGAGATTTCCGAAACTCAAGATATTCAAGGAATATTTTTTTTCGTAAAGCTAGAACCACTCTATACCATCTAAATATAGTGAAAAACACCGATGACTACCGTTGGCTCCACTTGGGGAGAGCAAACTCTCCTTTAGGAGGTGTCAAGAACCTTAGATCTCTGATTTTGTAGAGGAGATGTGCCTCACATGCTTTGCGGATTTCCTTCATTTTGCAATGTTGATCTTGCTATTGTTCCTCGATGATGTGATCTTAAAATCCGAAAAACATTATCGTCTAATATCAACTCTACCTACCCATCGTACTTTTCCTAACATTTTCTCTTCATTCGGGTGCACTTGGATTGGAAAACCCCGGACATCATTTTTATTTTGAAAGCATAAAGACTATCTATTTTTACCCTTATATCATCCAAAGGCAAGGCATTAGACCGATGAGCTCTTTTATTCTCTATCTAGTTCATTTATCTATCATGTCAAATGTACGTGACGTATTTTCTTCTAATCTACTAACATAAATTTAAAACATGACAAAATCAAGGTCGAACAATTTGATTTGTCATGAGTTGTGTTATTTTTGGACAAGTTGCATACAGATTTTATTTTTTGTACAAGTAAAACTAGAAAAACTAAGGGCTATACTCTGAATTCTTTGTTCATCCCTCTCTTTTCTCTTTGATTCCGTATTTGAGCTTGGGAACCAACATCTTTTCCTAACCTAGTCTACCTGGAGCAAGCTGTTAAACTATCAGAAAAATCTTCATTTTCTATCTTATCAAATATAAATCTAAAACATGTTCAATCTCCATGGCTAGAATGTACGACCGAGCAAGACTTTTCCTTTCTCAAAAGTAGTGGAATTTGGACTTGCACACTTTCATACATATTCTTTTTTGGTATGGGGCTTTACCTCTTTCTTTTATCCTCCATTTCTATTTTTCTTTATTTTCTTTGTTTTTTGTGTTTCTTTTTTTTTCTGTTTTTTTATTCAAGAAATGTTATGTACAATGACAAAAGCTTCAAACTAAAAAATTCAAAAAAATAGTGCTTGAGCATCCTCGCCATTGATAGGACCTCCAACAATTTCTACTCCATCCATTTCTCGTAGAAAGAATGCATTGATACCTCTAACCGAAAGGATAATGTATGGGCTCTCTGGCCGATTTTCAAATTTTCCATGCTTGCCTTTTCGTACCGTTCTTGAATCCCACTTTAGCACTTTGTCTCCAATCCGGAAATCATCGGGAAGCTTTAGTCCTCCTACTCAAAAATCTTCTTGATGTTCTCTTCGCACTACCAGGTTCTCTTCGTATACCTCTTCCTTGACTTCGCAATTGAATGGTTTGGTTCAAATTCTCCTTTGTATATAATTTTCCTTTAATTGTACCTATTGGAATAAGCTTCATCACCGGGACTCCCAAGGATGTTGGAAAATCCGGATCCATGCCATACACTCTGCTGATGTGAGACATATTAATTGATTTCTTGCTTCGTTAACTGCCTACCCATAGTCCATGCACCAATTTGTTGTGCCATGAATTTTTCGTTTTGTCTCCAAAGAACTTCTTGATGATATTTACCAAAATTTTGTTAAGATTCCGAAATGAACCCATTACCTTGGAGGGTAATAAGCTGAGAATTCCTAATGTGATGTGATACTTGTGGAAAAAGTCCACCATTCACTTAGATTTAAATGCAAGAAGACATTATCGTTGATGATTTTTTCTGACAAAATTACAATCTGTACAAGATGTGATTTTCAAGGAATTTGATGATAACTTGGCCGGGGCAGTCTTTGAAGGTATGGTCATCCATTTGGTAAAGAATGGGCCGTAGCAGTGAGGATCCATTTGTGTTAAGGTAGGATGCAGTGGATTTCTCCAATGAAATCTAAACCCTATCGTTGAAAAGAAGTTTCAACACCGATAGGGTGTAAAGAAAAGGCGCATTTTTCTCTTCCCTTAAAGATTTGGCATTTATGGCAAGTCACTACTAGCTTCGTGGACACTGTGTGAAAATAATGGGCCAATAGAAAACCTACTTCTAAGGATTTTTCGCGCCGTTTTTCAATAGAGATGAGTTCGTATCTCCTTCATGAAACTCATGCATGATTCTATTCGTATCATCTACAAGTAATATTTAGTAGGACACCAACAATTTTTCCAATAGCAAAGCTTTATCTAGATTCAAAAATTTACATCTTTTAGTTTCAAGAATCAGCTCTTTTTTTCGACAAACTAGGAGGATAATTAGATTAAAAAAGCACATATAATATATCAAGATACTGTGAGTGAGTTCCAAACGTTCTTCACTGTGGAGTCGCCATTCTTTGTTCATCCAAGGAATGATCATGTTTATGTCCAAGGCTTGAAAGTTTACTTCACCATCAATTTGGCGAGTCCTTACCTTTTCGATTAGCTTGGTGGGCTCGATTTCTAGATCAAACTCTAAGATGACAACAATCCACTTACCATTTTTACCATCAGATTCCGAGTTAGTATGTCCTTAACAAATCGCATGAGGAACAAAAGCAATGACATGTGAATGCAAGATGTAAACCTCGAAATCTTTTAAGGCTTTGATTAAGGCAAAAACATGTTTTTCCATAATGTTATATTTCGATGTGCATCTCTTAGTGCCTTGGTCAAGAAATCTACAGCTATTTCGTCTCATTATGTTATTTTGTAGCAATACCGTAGCAATTGTGTGTTTGGATGCAAATGAGAATATTTAAGAAGTCCTTGTTGTAATGTGGTCGATTAGAACCGGTGTTTAATTAAGTGCTTTTTTTACTAGTTCAAAGGATTGTTTTGTTTCTACGCCATTTGACTCTATTTCTTTCTAATGTTTGTAATGTTTCTTAGGAGTTCAACAAGGTTTGGTATGAACTCTTCTAAGAAGCCGATCTTTCCAATGAAATATTGCAACCCTTGATGTTCATAAATGGTGATTGATCCTAGTATCCCCTCAATCCCTTTTCGGGTCTATCTTTAATCCCTTCTTCGTATATGTTGTGGCCTAAAAATTTTCCCTTCTTGAAGCGTCAAATAGAGTTTTCTTGGGATTCAAAGATAAACAATACTTTCTACACTTCTTTTCAAAAACTTTTTCAAGTGAGCTAGGTTTTCTTCATCTATTTTTGAGTAAACAGAGATGTCATCAAGATATATCAAAATGAAGTAACCTATTTGTTTAGAAAAAGCAATGTCCATGGCTCTTTGAAAAGTGGCCCCAGCATTCATTAACCCAAAAGGAATTTTGACATACATGAAGGTGCCCCAAGGTGTAGTGAAGGTGGTTTTGTGTTGATCATCTAGATGTACAAGCACCTGATTATACCCTAAAAAACCATCAAGCAAAGATATTCTTTTGGAGCCTACCACCCTTTGTATTATATGATCCATTTTAGGTAAAGGGTAGGTGTCTTTCAGGGAGTGATTTGTTTGTAACTTCGAAGTCTATGCATAACCTAATTTCCTTGTTTTCTTCCTCACCGATACAATATTTGAGACCTATTCGTGAGTACCCGAGTGGGACTATTATTCCGCATCATACATCTTTCTAATTTCTTTCTCAATCAGAGGCATTAGGACAAGGTTTATCCTACGCAATTTCTCGCTTAAATGGTTTCTGGTTTTCCTTGAGAGGAATCTTATGTCAATGATGCTTGTATCATAAGATTTCAAGTCCTCATAGCCCCATGCAAACACATCCTTGAATTCTTTGAATAGCTCAATGTATTTTTGTTTTATAAGAGCTGGCAATGTTTTTGATGTTTTTATCATTTTAGGTTCTTCTTCACCGCCTATGTTGCAATTTTTCTACATCCGTTTCTCGTGATCTTACCAGCCTTGTAGCAACATCATCAAAATCAAACAATTCTTCAAGGGGGCAAGTCCCTTTGGCAATAAGCTATATTTTCATTGTAATACATCAAGGTCCTTTGTCTAGATCTTCACACACAATTCGCCTGCCATGAGGGTGTTCTAGCATATTTATATCAAATAGGATAAGGTGGCTCTTTTTGTGTGTTTATTCTCAAAGCAGAGTAGTACTCTTTATGATCTCGAGTCCGATTGCATTTATAAACTTAGTTTTGGGCCGTAAGAAGTCTTCAATTTGTTTCACAATTTTCAAATACTTTCCAATAATCTATGTTATCATGGACTCCAATGGGTTTGCATTTGACCTTTACCGTGTAATGTTCATCGACATGAGGAAATTTACAAGTGTTGGCAACAAAGGCTAGTTCATTTGCAAGGTTGCTTTGAGTTCTTAGGACAGAAAGTTGGGTTCATATTTTTCAAATGTTTTCAAGAATTCTAAGGCATCACTTCTATATTCTCTTAGCTCAGATTTTTGGCTGAACATTCTCCTTTGATTATCGTAATAATTAACTCGAAATATCCTGAACGTAAATCCCTCTTAGCTCCTATACTTTTCAAACATTTGTAACCCTAAGAGAAGAGCTTCATCGCAATGTTTTTCCATGGAAAATCCAGCTTGTAAGAGTGACCTTCATTAGTGTTGTGTATCCAAACACCTGCTCCTAAACCATCTTTGCCACAAGAGCCATCAAAGCTCATGTTCCAAAGTGTTTCAAGTTTAGATTCGCCATTGTGTTGTTTTGCATGGCTACTAGGGTTTTAGTTGTTATGTTCTTCATTTTGTGTTTGGTTTGACTGTTCTAATAGGCCTTGTTCTTGCTCTTTTTCAACTACTTGTTCATTATGTCATCTTCATTGTAAAAAATGAACGAATCATGTCCGAATGGATAGAATAGAGAGGGGTGTTATTTGGCCCATTCGATGCCACTATGTATTTCATGTGAGATTCTCTGTATAGTCTTATTTTTTGGTTAAATACCTGAATGGTAGCATAGGTCATGTCCATTTGGAGGGTTCTCATTTGGCTCCCTATGATCTTCGATAAGAGCATGCCATATTTTGGGGGTATGTCACCTACTGCGAATATCCATGACTAGGCTCTCGGGTCAGTATTTCTCGCTAGGTTGACACATATCTTTGATTAGGCCTGCAATTTAACTCTACTTGAATCACAAGAGTACAAACTCTTGCATGATCCGGTTATTTCGAGGCCTAATCTTTCCATCACTATCTCCGACATGAGGTTCCGTGAGGCACCCGAGTTCAGTATGGCATTGTGTAAGATTTTGTCATGGATGTTCAAACTAACATAGAATGAAGGTACATCTCCCCTTGAAACTTTTCCTCTACCTCTTCCGGGCCAAACAACAATTATGGCTTGTCACCGCCGATTTAGAGTATCGGTGTTACTTCCTATGTTTAAAGCCTTCTAAAACTTGAGATCTATATACATCTTGAGTCAATAGTTCAAGAAGAGGTATGGATATTTTTATCTTGGCAATGTCACATTCAATGTTGAATGGTGTCCAAAGTTCTTTGGTATATTTACACTGCCTTTATCATGATGTTTTTTCAAAGAACTTTATCTTTTTCCGATTATTGTTTCGAATCTCTGGGCGAAAGTAGTTTTGTCGTGGCCACTAGTTGACGTAATTAGGAAGCTTTCATTACCATCATGTTGGCTGATTTTGTTTTTACTTTGATAAGAATTTTTAACCATGATGTTGGTGTTTTCTTCGTTGTCTTTTTAGGAGTGTTTTCATGGGTCTTCCTAGCAAAATTTGAAGCCTGTTCTTCTTGGGGATATCTTTGGGTTTTCTCTACTCCCGAGGTCATACCTCCTATGAACCTCCATGATAGCATTTTCAAACCCCAGTTTGTATTCTTTAGAATCCTCATATGTTCTTTATGTCTTCATCTTTCCTAAATTCACATATTTTTCTTGGAAAGGAGGTTTGATTTCCATTGGTCATTTTCTCTTCGTCTAATTTGAGGAGTGGTCTCTTCCGAAGTTTTGGTTTCGTTTTTGTTTAGAGGATTTTTTTGGTTTTCCTAGAGGTGATCTTTCATTCAAGTTGATTCTCCTACAATTTTTCCATTGTCCCAACTAGGCCGTCAATTTTGGCTTTAGATGTGGAGGCCATAGGTTCCTCTTTGTATGTAACCTTCTTCTACTCTCATTCTAGCCCTCGTAACAATTAGGTTGGCTTATACACTTACCGATCCCCTTTTCATGTCTTCTTCTAGGGTAAGGGGACTTCTTCCTTATTGATAAGCCTATTAGCTCCCCGTAATTTGCAAGATTGGAAAAGTCAAACTGCAGGGAGAACACTATTTCAACCACTTTGGGATTCTAGGATCTAGCCCTCCTGAATCCGGAGAGGGATCTCTCCAATAAGTGCACAGATTGATTTATCTTTAAGGTTTTGGGTATGATATTAGGCTAGTTATGAATGTTACACCATTTTTTGTTCATCTAACTTTTCATCATTAGATGGACCCAAGTACACCATGTAAGACCAGTTTTACCCCAAGTAAAACTGCTTTCACTATGATTAATTAGGAAACCCCAAAAGGAATAATTAATTAAACCATAATTTAATTATTATTCCCAAATATGTTTAACTCCAAAACAAAGAAATTAATGAGATAAACCCATAGTTATCTTATTATTTTCTAGAATAATTATTTAATAATATTCCTTGTTAAATATGACCAAATCAACTAATTAATCAAATAAATCATTATTTATTTGATTATATCCCAACCACTTCCTTAAAAAAGATAAATAAATCATTTATTTATTTATTTTTCACTAATCAAGGGATTTGACCCAAGTCAAACACCTTTCCCTCCAACAAATAATAATAAAATATTCCATAGAGTTGGATCTAGATGATTAATATTATTTTAATCATGCACCAAGATCTAGAAGGACCCAATATTTTGTTATAAATAGGAGGGTTTTCCCCCCATCATTCTTTCACCTGCTGTGATACCAGATCACTTCCTGATCTATACACTTGGTCTCATTCTTTCGCCATTTTTGCTCCCATTGAGCTCACTCACATTGGGTTTTCTACATCTACAAGAGAGAGAAAGCTTAGATCCGAAGTGTCGAGGACTACAAAGAACCCATCCTATCGAGGAGATCCGGATACACCTTCGTTTCCTCTCAAAGCCCCCCCCCCGTAAAAATTCATTCACCCGTTCTTGTTCGTTCGTTGGATGGCGGAGCAACCCCTTACTTCATCGCTTAATATCTTTTCCATTTATAGATCCGTTTGTTGCGCACTTTAACTACTAATTGCAGATTCCTCAAGATGTTTTTGCAGCCCATTATTGTTGTTAGGGCTATTAGTTATGCGTAGCTAAAGTGGTTCTTTTTCGTACGCTTTCGACGAAGAATTCACACTAACAAATGGCGACCTGGCCACCGGTTTTAAATTATGACCGCCGTCGTTTTTTCATATTCGCATATCCGCCTACTGTGCCCGGGCTTTTTTACCGTTTAGTTTTTTCTTTTTATGTCATTTTTCTCACATAAAACCCTAAAAACCCAAAATTTCTAACCTCCGTGCAAGCTTCGGCCCTATTGGCACAGTAAGCGACACCACCGCAACTCGACGCAACTTTTCGTAAAAATACCGCCGAAATGTCGTAATCTGGGGAGGTCGTTATTTTGCCCAAAACCCCGCGACCTCGGGACGCACTCTTTGGCCCCGCCCTCGCGACCTCAACTCATCGGGGTCGTAACCTCGCGCACCGCCTTTTTCCGCATTTTTCCGTACTTTTTCTCGGGGTTCTCACGACAATTTCTCTCGCTGTGGTTTTCCGAAATTTCTCCTGCCCCGGCCCCCCCCCGCCTTGACCAAGATCCGATCCGTTTTTACTCATCTTGGTGGAACCCACCCTTAGGGTTTAGCACCCTCCACTCTTTAGGAAGAGTCACTGCTTCACCGCTTCTGCTTCAGAAAGAGTCACTCTCTTTTTCCCGCATCTCGTTACCTCACTTTCGGTATCCTTGAAATCAGCTCCTTTTCCTTTCAAATCACCTCTTCGTCGCTTTGTGTGGACCTCTCGCTAAAGGCCTCTCGCCGTCTCCTCCCCCCGTTGTCGATTTCCCTTTTTCCTTGCACCCACTCCGTCTCCGTTCTCGTGGCCGTGATCTCGCACCCCTCGTTCCATAGCCTTATCCTCCGCATCTCTGTCCCCTTTGACCCCAGATCTGCTGAGTTTCCTTCGTGTGTGTTTCCATAGTTTTTCCTTTCTTTTCAAAGATAGTTTTTTGAGAGACCCACCTTTCTTGGTTGGGGACAGATGCATACTTAGTCGTTATTTTTCTCGTTATTTCAAGATTTTATCATGTTCTCTGAGGTTTATTTTCACCTACGTTAAAGACACTTTTTTGCTCTCTATCACCCGAAAGGGTTGCAAATTAAAATTACACCGCACACACCACATCGACCCCAAGTGAAGAAGCGTTCGGTTTACACCGCCGGCAAAGACCCCCAAAAATCAATCGCCACCGCACCTTATCTCGCCCTCGACCTTCGATTCTCGTCTCCCTTTCTCGCCCTTGTCGTTTTCCTTCTTCCCGTCATCATTGCGCCCTGAAGGCGCCTTTCCCGAGACTTCTTGGCCTTCATCCCCCGCTTCCTGCTGATCGACTTCCGTTCGGCACCGGCCGTCGTCGAGCCGTCCACCTTCGAGTCCGCACTCCGACCTCTCGATTCATCTGTCCCCCTTCTCCTTCCCAAGCCCCTCCTCACATCGATCCCGCCTGTCGAATGCTCGAGATGATGCACCGTCTCAAAGCTGCTCCACAACCACCGCTCGCCAGCCTCGCACCCTCCCCGCCCTCCGCAACCCGCTCCTAGCCATCCATCTCACCCGGCCTCGACCTCCTCTTCTCGTCCTCCCCCTACGTACCGGTGCCCCCGAACCCTTATCCTTCCGTGCCTCGGTCCCCCCGGCCTTAACCATCTTGGCGCCGCACCTCCCGGGTCATTACCGCCGGGACGATCCCCTCGCTCCCTCCCTAGAGCATATTCCGTCCCCGCCATGGCCACCCTTTCTCTCCCCAACTTGACCTCGGGTATTCCGTTTGGTACCTGACCCCTCACCGCCACCCCCCCCCCCGGTCACCCCAAACCTTACATGGCTTTGACACCGGCTCAACCTATTCCCCAGCCACCTGTGTTCTTCGAAAGACCTCCTACGTGACCCTTCTCCCCGTTGGGCTCGCTCCCGGAAGAAAGGCAAAGCCCGCAAGGGGCAACTAAAGACCACCACCACGACCAACCCCGGGCCTTTTCTCCACCCCCCAAAGCCTTGTGCCTTATGTGATGTCATTGGTCATGCCACCCATGCTTGCCCGAGTTACCTCGTATCCGACCCATGGTAAACTTCGCGTTCCCCCGACACTACGTCCCCCGAAACTCCCACTCCTTCTTCGACCGTCCCCAAGAACGCCAAGACTCTCCGCCATCAACAAGCCTTGTGCTTTGTGCGTGTCCATGGCCACTACTCCCATTATTGTCCTCACCGACACATTACCGCGCCTCCCTTTGAGGTGATCCGCGAGTATGAGGTTGAACAAAATCAATCCGTCTCTCCCACTTCTCGCGCAAAAGATGCTTCTGTGCCACCGAGGATCCCCCCCGCTCCGATCCACATCCCCCCCCTCGATGTTCCGATGACTTCCGAGTCTACGTCACCATTCTTTACCTATCCTCCTCTCGCACCACACCCTAGAGCCCAGCTCCGGTCTTCATAAAATTTCTTCCCCATTGTGTCCGTTGATACCCGAGATCACTCCACTTGTGTTCCGCGACCTCCTCAGCCCGAGTCCTCGCCATGTTTCGATAGCTTCTACAGCATCACCTGTGTGAGCTTCTTGATCATCCCTGCCTCTTTCCTCTGCCATTATCGTCGATGATTCTGGGTATCTTCACGCCGCCGTCATTTCTTCATCCTCATTTATTTTTTCGTTTCACCCTCGCCTTGCAGACCCCCGTCCGTCACCCCTTTACCTGCCACGCCGACCTGCAAAGTCGCTACTCCAGAATCTTGCCTCGGCAGGTGGCTATCTTTCACCCCTTGCATGACCTCGTTCGTCTAACCCGGGTATGCATTGGTTCCGCCACCAACAATCTGCCGAATATGATGCAAAGGCGTGTCTATTAGCCGATGCTCGTCGCATCGCATCCGCCATCGCACGTTCGTTTGGATTCCTCGCTTCTTGTAATACAACTAAATGGTGTTTATCATGTGCATAACCCCGTGTCGTTTCCGTACGCTATTTACGAGTGAAAGTCTTAATACGTGCGTTTGAAACCATCACTTTCAACCATGTACCCGCAGACCAAAATCACTACGTAGATAGTATTGCAAACCATGTTCGTATCAGCATTTATCACACACAAGTCATACAAGACAATAACATTAAATCAACCATCAAAAGACGTATGCATATCCAACATGCCGCAAAACCATATACTTGACAGCCCATCTACTCGACACACGACATGCATAGCATGTTCCAAAACTCGGGGGCACCATACGCCCCCCCATACATATACTTACGACGTGCCCATAAGATGTTCCACAAACCGGGGGCACCACGCCCCCCCATATATATCCATCCGACATGCCCATAGCATGTTACAAACAAATCCAAAACCTGGGGCACCATGCCCCCCCATACATTCTAGGGGGCACCACTTGCCCCTACACACATCCGAGAGGGCACCATATGCCCCTATATCTCACACACGACGAACGCCCGATCCGCCCGGATCTCTCGTCCGAAGTGTTCCCGCATCCCTCCCTCCGCCTGACCCGCAACTCTATACCTCGCACAACCACATTCTTGTCGTGGCATGATCGAAAACACCATAACCACACACCACAATCCAACTCCCGGGCCTATAAAACAAAGACTAAAACCCCACTTATCTCCCCTGTGCCTCCAGCTTTTCCTCGCCATTTTCTTCGACCAAAGTCGCACTTGTTGCCCTATACCGCATCGTGGGTCGTACTTTTGCCCCAAAAAAGTGCGACCCTAACACAGAGATGAAGGAGGGGTCAAGCTTCGGGGTTTTGGGCCCTCAACCGCAAATGTAATCCATCAAAATGCAAGAGCAAGGTTAGGGCCTCTCGCCTCCAACCGATGTATCTCGAATCCAACGCGTCGGTTTGTCCGCTACGTTCGCCGCAAGATTTAGGGCTCTCTTCCTCTCCACATTCACCATAGCAACAATAGCAATGAATGATTTTGAGGAAATGCTTCATTAAAAGAGAACCCCCGTTTCTTCTTTCGACCGTCGCGACCACACCGTAGCCCCGTTCGACGAACCGTCGCGCACCGCCGGGATAGATCTCACCGAGCTCTCAAATGGGTTTTCCTTAGTTTTTGGTGATTTGATACTTCACCGACACATTTTTCCACGAAGGATCACTGTACCGCTCCTTAAAATCGAATTTCCTCACTTACGACATTTACTTTGGGGAAACCATATCGTCTACTTGTCCATGTTCGTGTTGATTTTCGTCATGAGTACCCACTCGACCATGCTTCTATGACCCCCCCCATTGGGGCCTTTATTGTGTGGCAACACTATTCAGTCGCCCTTGCCAGAGCATCCGGAAGAGCTCATCACGATTCATGGAGTCTATCCCCGCATCCTTTTACACCATACTATAGCCCTCCATTCTTTTTTGCTTGGTTCCTCTCTTGTGTCGCATCTCATGACCTTCTTGCCCCACTGGCCCTCGTCCCTTTCGATATCGTGTCGCCGTCGCCATGTCATTCATGCCCTTTATGCTCTAACAAGGGAAGTCGTCCATTCGCCACTCCATCCTTCCCATTTCCACCACTAACACAGTGTCATTGTACCGTCCGTCGCTCTATCGCTCTTTCTCTCGTGCCTTAGTTGAGGATCTCTCATTACCTTCACCCAAGGCGACCTCCTTCCTCGTCGACCCTCAAAGCACATTTATTCCGTGCTGTTGGGTTCCGTAGGGCGCGTGTACCTCGGTTCCAAATTTTCCATTTTTGTTCCCATGGCTCCCCGGCATCGTGTGGATTTCTTACCTCCCTTGACTCTGATTGCTTCTCCAGCCTCCTTTCAAGATGATCGAGATTCGTATAACGTATTACCTGCTGACCCGTTAGCAGCCTTCGATGATTCCCCGGCGTGTGTGAGATGTCTCACCCCTCATGAGGGGGTGGCCCTCACAGGCCCCCCACATGCCCGGACAGACCTCTTCATTGCGGTACCCTTTCGATGCCGCTCCAGATTTCTAACATGCTGGCCTTAGCCACTGGCAAACACCAAGACTAAAGGTACCTCGGGCCGCATTGTGAGCCCTTTCCCCATTTACGGGGGTATTTCGGGTTGTATTTATTCTATGTACCCGCATGATATTGTACTAGTCTCGTCGTTATCCCGGTACGCATGTGAGACTATTCATTGTATTTTTATCTCGTCTTTGATTATGCCAGCCGTATTCTATGGTTCGGTCCTCGTCGACCGGACACACTATTCCTTTGTACTTTGTCACTACGGCATAGGCATGCCCCCCCGCCGCCTTTCAAAGACAGTACCCTCTCATACCGTAGACTTGTTGCACCGCGAGTCTCGTCTCCTCGTGTCTAGTCCTTCGAAAGACACTATCTACCTCATATTTCTTTCTCCGACACATCTTATTGTCTAGTGATTGTATTCTTACAACGTACTTCTAGCTATACGATGTGCTCCCGACACTCGCACGGGGGCAATCCATACACCATTTTTTGGTCATCTAACTTATCATTAGATGGACCCAAGTACACCATGTAAGACCAAATTTTTACCTATAAAAAATCGCTTTCACTATGATTAATTAGGAACCCCAAAGGAATAATTAATTAAACCATAATTTAATTATTATTCCTACCATAAGTTTAACCTAAAAACAAAGAAATTAATGAGATAAACCTATAGTTATCTTATTATTTTCTAGGAATAATTATTTAATAATATTCTTTGTTAAATATGACCAAATCAACTACCATTAATCAAATAAATCATTATTTATTTGATTATATCCCAACCACTTCCTTAAAAGATAAATAAATCATTTATTTATTTATTTTTCACTAATCAAGGGATTTGACCCAAGTCAAACACCCTTTCCTCCAACAAATAATAATAAAATATTCCATGCAGGTGGATCTAGATGTGATTAACATTATTTTAATCATGCACCAAGATCTAGAAGGACCCAATATTTTGTTATAGCTGGGGAGGGTTTTCCCCATCATTCTTCACCTTTGCTGTATACTAGATCACTCCGGATCTATACACTTGGTCTCATTTTCTCGCCATTTTTGCTCCCATTGAGCTCTACCTTCTACATTGGGTTTTCTACATCTACAAGAGAGAGAAAAAGCTTAGATCCTGGCAACAGGACTACAAAGAACCCATCCTATTGAGGAGATCTCGATACACCTTCTTGTTTCCTCCCGTGTGCCTCCTATTATAAAAATTCATTCAAAATCGTGTTCTTGTCTTGTCTCTGTTGGATGCATGGAGCAAACTCTTTACTTCATCGCTTAATATCTTTCCATATTTATAGATCCGTTTGTTGCGCACTTTAACTACTAATTGCGTATCCAAGGATGTTTTGGTACCATTATTGTTGTTAGGGCTATTAGTTATGCGTAGCTAAAGTGGTTCTTTTTCGTACGCTTCGACGAATAATTCATACTAACAATGAAGACTGAGGGTTTTTGTTTGTTTTGGATGGTTGAGCATGATTATTATTTGTGTGGAAAGTCCTAAAGGAAAAAGTTCAAAGGTGTGAAGTTGCAAGAAATCAGAACAAGATTTTGACTAAAAAGATAGATATAATGCTGGTTTTTATTCCATTAGGCTATGGAGTCATAAGAGGGTTTAATTGAGCAACAACATCAAGAGTGATCCAAGGGGCAAGTCATCTATATCACAAGATCATTGAGATTAAAAAGATGGAATGGAAACAATAAAGGTGTTGGAGGGGTGGAAACTGATAATAATTTCAACAAGGATTTATGGGCTAGTCCTACCAAGAAAAGCTCTTAAGTAATTGTTTAAAACCAACCAAGAACAATGGCTCACCATAAATTTCTTAGGCAAGTTCGTATTAAAGCAACTTAATTGACAAACAATCCAAAAGAATACACATAATTACCTTCTCGTAAAAGTATGAAAACACATAAGAGAAACAAAGTGAAACTTAAGATCGTACATTTATACTTTTAAATCTAGTTTGCTTTCAAATTTCAATACTTAAGGGAAACTTTCAAAATCTACCTTTGGAGAAAGAAGCCAGAGTCGTGGCTTACCATCACTTTTCTAGTCCAACTTTAATGAGCAAATAGTGAAAATAACATTCAAGAATAATGCTTAAAGTAACAAGAGGACGAGGGAACGCCACATTCCTAACTATTAAACCGTATTTGGGAATCATTCTTAAATAAACAAATTAGAGGAAAACATCGAGATAAAGATTATCAATGAGAAGGGTAATGTAAATGTGAAGTCCTAACCTCTATGCTTAATGTTCTTTATCGAGAATTAATGGACAAAATGGTATACAAAAAGGAAAACAGCTTACAATAAAAAGGAGCACTTCACCGTTGATATAGACTAGGATCCCAAGAAATGGTGCCTTTGTTATTAATGTCAAACTAGTTAAGGGCCTTTAGGTCCAATGTTTTGGTTCAACAATCATCTTCACTAGCCTAACTATTCTATCACAAAATCGCAGCTTCAAGAGCCTTTGAAAACTATTTACACGTAGAAAATTCGAGCACATGCATATTTCCAAGTTCTCATGAACCAACATTGTCTCATATTCTACAGAAGTATTTATAGAAGATATGAAGAGGTGGGATGGGATAAATATCTCCCAGGTTCAATTAATACAGATAAATGCTTCTCAACCCTTGAGGGGCTCAATGGAGAAGTTTAAATACATGTCCTTTGTATTAATTGTTTTACATTAAGAATTAAAGCTCAGTGGGAGCTTTTGTTGACTTTATGCTCGTGTCGGGGCCTATGCAATAACTCGCCGATATTTTTTGCAATAAATCCTTTAGCTAAATTAACTCGTTGGACTCGTGTTGAGGAAAATATCTTCTCTTTTCTCGATCATAACTCGTACCTCCGTCGAATGCTTTGAGGCTGCTGTGGCATCAAGGTACCAGAGGAACTGCCAGCTCTCCCATGTGGCGATGAAGGCCTTTCTATTCGATAAACATTTATGATTTGTCTTTAATGGTGTTTTAATTCGTTGATTAGGCTTTTGATTTTCGATCTTGGGCCGTAATCCACTAAAACTACGAAAAAAATCTCCAATCCTTCATTTCCTTCGTTTGTGGTGAAGGTCTTCAACACCGATACTCTTCGTTTAATCATGCTTCACTCCGTGTCTTTGCTGATGCGTGCCTATGACAAAATTACAGGCATCAATGTCCATGATATACTGATGAAACGTGGCACGGAACCCCGTTCAATGATTTCTTTTTGATAAGTAAAAGCCTGGAGGATCGCCATCCTCGACTTTCATTTTCTTTAATATAATGGAGAAACCATTAAAACTTGCAAAATGCAAAAAATGTTATAAAATCCTACGTTATTGCATAAGACTACTTAGGAGGCTGTGGTTAGGAGCGTAACCGTTGGATGAATGCATCCAACGGCAGAGATTGCGTGCAGAGCTGAAAAGGAGTGCTTACTTGGAAGGAAAGGTGGGGTGAAAATTGTCAGAGCTGCTAATTCCTGTATAGATCAACAACGGGAGCAATAATAATATCATAAAGCAAAAAGGGTCACTTTACAATAGGATAAGAAGAAAATGTAAAGAAATAGCAAAACTCTTGTGGAGAAAATATGGTTATAAATCCAATTAACAAGAAGAATTTGGGTTACCTGATGTGACAAACCCATGGAGATGAACGATCGTGATTGACCTGGGTGAAGGTTCTTTGAGAAAGGCGAGGGCGATGGTGTTAGTGGTTTGTTAAACAAGGGTCAACATCTAGGAAGGCAGTGGAGAGATCAACGATGGATATTCACCTTGGGAGATAGGCACCTGGGGTTGCATATAAAACAACAAATTGTGCTGAATAAAGAACCGGCGGGATATAGTCACTGGGTCGTTGACTTGTGATCAATCTGCGTATATTCAACGGACCCAAGTAACCTGAAAGCCTGCAAGAATAAAACATAAAACACGCCCGATGAAAAATTCTGATGTGATTGATTATAGACCATCGATCTGCAGATCAGATCGATGGCAGAAAGTGAATCGGAGGGGGTCATAAGTGGGAAAAAGGGCTTTGATCAGGAGCAATGGCAACCGTTGGATCTAGGAAGGCGGGGAGGAGATCAACGACAGATATTCAATCGGGAGATCACCAATCGAAGTTTGCACACAAAAAAATAGAATGCGCCAATGGAAAACTTCGATGCGATACAACACTGGCCGTTGATCTGCAGAGGTCAAATCAACGGTAGGGAGTGAATCGGAGGAGTTCCTCGGTGGGGAAAAAGGCTTATGATTGGAGCAAATAAAAATGGCTTGGACCGTTACATCGCATCGATGGTAGAGGATGAATCAAGAGAGGTTCAAGCAAGGAAATGGGCTTATGATCGAGAGCAATGTCAACCGTTGGATATGGGAAGGCAAGGAGGAGATCAAAGGTTGATATTCAATCCGGAGATCGGCAATTGGGGGTAACAAACAAAAGGACATAAACGCACCCAATGAAAATCTCTGATGTGAGATTGCTACGTCGTTGACTCATTCGTGATCAAATCTGCCGAGAATAGTTTAATCATCGACCCGTAGGAAACTTTATAACTTAGGAAAATGGGTTTTTATGATTTTCAAAGGAAAATTGCATCGGAGATGTGGTTATTTTCAAAGTTTAGAGCCCGATTGCGTGCCCAAGGTTATGCAAGTGAAACAATGGACTTGGCTTATATACAAGGGCCAACGTATCTTAACTTTGTTAACACAAACAAATGTACTTGCGCTCCACCGATTTGTTACGATGCGATAAGCGCTAAAAAGGGATTAGCACTTGGTTATAGGGCGGCATGTGGGGAAGTATTAGGACTTAGCCCAAAGTCAAAAACTTATTTTTTATGAAATTTTTCAAGGTTTTTAATGGATTTGAAATTTCGTGAAGGTTTAAAAGTGAGTTTTAAACCTTATAAAAGGGATTTTTCGTGAAAGGGGAAAGGGGAATAATGAATAATGGAGGAAATTCTAGAGGGAAGCAAGGGTAAAAATGGAGGTTAGTTTTGAAGTGGAGGGAGAGGGAAAATGGATTTTGCAGTTAGCCTCTTCTTCATGAAAACAAATGTAATTTTAGACTTTGAAAGGGAAATAGCAAGGAAGATTTGGGTTGCAGGATAGATGTCTTCACAAGGCTTCATGAGATAAAAAATTCTTTGCAAATAACTTGTTTCTCAAGGCTCCAAAATGATTTAGCCACCTTTGACATAACAAATTTTATGTGGCTACGTTGGCTCCACTCGGGGATGGTGCCTTCTCAAGGCATCAAGAACTTCAGGATTTTGCATTCTTTGGGAGGCTAATTAGTCCCTCATCCATTGGGCTGCCCTTTCTCGTACTTGGATGATCTTCTTTCGCTTCTAAAATGTTAAGAAATTTTGGCGGAAAACAATGGAACTTCACCAACACAAGCTTTCTACCTACCCAATCCTACTGATCTAACATTTTCTTCTTCTTTAGAGTGTACTTGGATTGGAAAACTCTTTCACAAAATTTTATTCTTTGAAAGCAAGAAAAATATAATCTATTTCTACTTCTTATTTCTCCATGAACTCAGATTAAACAGTTGAGTTCATATGCTTCTCTACCTAATCTAATTAACTGTTAGGATTAAACACTTCAATGCATTTTTATTCTCTAACTTCTAAAACAGAAATTTGTTAATACAAGTTAGGATTGGATAGTCTAACTTGTTATTGTTGATCTATGGCATAAAAAACAAGCCGCACATAGATATTATTTTACAAAATTAAATCAAAATGGAAGGCTTAAGATCTGAAAGTTCAAAGCATGGCCTTCTCTTTTTCCATCTCTATTTTTTTAACTTCGTTTGCGCTCGGTTTTTTCTTTTGATCTCTCCGGTTCAAATTTTGAGCTTGTTTGAACCTTTAATTTCCAGCCTAAACTACCCATTGATGTTTTGAAAGATTAAGCCGTTGAAAATAAAAATTCATCAATCCGAATGCTACTCAATTTAAAACTAATTAGCCATGATTAAACCGTATGACTAATCGAAGTGTGTTTTTCAAAGAGTGGTATTTGAGCTTGCAGTTAATTTTCGCATTTGTTTCTCCTTTTGTTGGTATGGGGCCGTACCTTATTATTTTTAATAATCATTTCTCTTTATTTCTTTTCATCGTTTTTGTATTTTTGATTTTTCTAACTTTCGAATGCAATGATGGATGAAATATTTACAATAAGAAAGATAAAAAGGCTTCAAAACATGATAGTGATCAAGAGAAGTACTCTTGAGCATCCCGGCCATCGACAGACCTCAAACTAAGCTCTTCTTCATTCAACTCCCGCAAGAAAAAGGCATTGTTACCGCAGAGGGATGAATGAGATAAGGGCCAAGCCATAAGTTATCAAATTTCCCATGCTTTCCCTTGTCTTCTCTCCTTGAGTCCCACTTTAAAACTTTGTCCCCAACATTGAAATTTCTATCCTTTGTTCTTCTATCAAAAATCTTTTTGATGTTTTCCTGCTTTAGTAATGCTTTGTTATAAACCTCCTCTCTGGTTTGTTGAAGGTGAATAGTCTAATTTATCCTTCCGACCGTGCCATTGTCTTCATATTGAACCTCTTGAATCAACTTCATAACCGTTACACTAAGTCTGGTAGGAAAAATTGCATCAAGACGATACACAAGCTCGGTAGTAGCATATACTAACAGATTTCTTCTAATTTCACTCGCTATTGTTGGTAGAGTCAAAAGATTTCTAGGAACTAAATTAGCTCTCAAGGGTGATCTCGAAAATAGTTGAAAATTTAATTCCTTGTGGAGACTTCCCAAGGATAATTGTGGTCATCAACTATCTCGTGGATTAGGCCGTGGTGGGCTCTAGTATGAATCTTTGTAGGAGCCACTATAAGCGTGTTTTTCAGACTCAACTCAACCAAGAAAAGTTCAACTAGATATGACAATCTTTAAGAGGTTAATCGATCTGCTTATACAAATTTTAATCCTACAACCTTCTAACCGAGTTTGCATGATGTGTCATAGATTATGGGTTTTCCCCAAAGGGAGTCTTAAGGTCCGCGAGATTGTGGGAGTCGCCAAGTGGAAGTTTTTAGCTTTGTTGGAGGTAAAAGGTTTTATGGTCCACCACCATGTTTGTCGAATACCAATATGAAATATTTTTAGGTTTTCTGAGTTATTTTTCAATCCTATTGGTTCTTAAGAGTGTCCTAATTTTTTTTCAAAACTTAGCTATGGTTACGAGACAAAGACAGTCTACTCTTATGGCTAAGCTAGCTGATATTTCAAGGTTAGATAAAGCTCTTATGAGAATCCTAAGGTTTTCCTAGTTTGTCACTAATTCAAACAAGTTTTATCATGATTACCATTTTCTTGGTAGTGCTTGAAGAGGGCTGCTTTTACTCACAGGGTATTTTAGAATGAATTTTTACTCAAATTTCAAGCAGGGTCACCTTAAATGTTATGCCTGTGTTCAACTACCTAACACACCAAATATTCTTGAATCAAGGGCTTTTTTGATTATCCAATGATTATGTAAAATGAAAATCACTCAAAACTTCCCCAGTGGAGTCGCCATAAATGTTAGCTCCTTGGAATTTGCAAGATTGGCAAAGTCAAACTGTAGGTGAGAACATTATTTCAACCACTTTGGGATTCTAGGATCTAGCTCTCGAACCGTGAGAGGATCTTCTCCAATAAGTGCAAATATTGATTTATCTTTTAAGGTTTGGGTATGATATTAGGCTAGTTAAGGAAGACCTGTGTTTTTGTTTTTTTTTTTATGGTTGAGCATGATTATTATTTGTGTGGAAATTCCTAAAGGAAAGAGTTTCAAAGGTGGAAGTTGTAAGCAATCGTAACAAGCTTTTGACTAAAAAAGACAGATATAAGGATGTGGTTTTTAGTCCATTGGGCTATGGAGTCATAAGAGGGCTTAATTGACAAAAACATCAAGAGGATTCATGTGAAATTCATCTATATCACAAGATCATTGAGATTAAAAAGATGGAATGGAAACAATAAAGGTGTTGGAGGGGTGGAATACATACTTCAACAAGGATTTATAGTCACCCAAATAAGAAAAGCTTCAATCGTTTAAACCAACCAAGAACAAGGCTCACCATAAATTTCTTGGGCAAGTTCGTATTAGCAAATCAATTGATAAACAATCCAAGAATCCACAATTACCTTTGGGAAGTGAAAACACATAGAAATTAGAAGTGCAACTTAAGATCGTATGTTTACATTTTTAAATCTAGTCTGATTTCACCAAATACCAAGGAAACTTCAAAATCTACCTTGAGAAAGAAGCTAGAAAACAGTGGCTTACCATCACTTTTCTAGTCCACTTTAATGAGAAAATAGTGAAAATAACATTCAAGAATAATGTTTAAAGCAAATAAAGAGGGACGAGGGAACACCAAAATATTCCTAACTCGCTTAAACTCAGATTTAATCATTCTTAAATAAACAAATTTATAGAAAACATTGAGATAAATCTTATCGCCGTAGAAGGGTACCGTAAATAAAGTCCTAACTCTATGCTTGTTGTTCTTTATTAGAGAATTAATGGACAAAATGTAAAAGGCAAAAAAGGAAAACAATTACACAAAAAGGAGCACTTCACCAAAGGATATAATTAGGATCCGTAATAAAAAGCTGTTATTGATGTCAAACCATGGCATTCTTTCTGTGTCCAATGTTTCAAATAGCAATCTCATCTTCACTTCTCACCCTAACTATTCTATCACAAACAGAGCTTCAAGAGCCTTTGAACACTATTATAGAGACACAGAGAAAATTCGAGAAAGCACAAGTATATTTCCAATTTCGCAAATCCAACATTGTCTCATATTCTATGTAGTATTTATAGAAGATACAAGGAGATGGGATGGGATAAAGATCTCCTGTGTTCAATTAATATGCATAAATGCTTCTCATCCTTCGAGGGGCTCAATGGAGAAGTTTACAGACATGCCTTGTATTAATTTTTTGGCCAAGAATTGTGTTCTGGGAGATTTTGTTGACTTTAAGGCTCTGTGGTTAGTCATGGCACAACTTCACCTATATTTTTTTCAATAAATCCTTTGGCTAAATTAATCGTTGGACTCGTGTTGAGGCAAATATCTTCTTTTCTCTGGGATCACAACTCTACCATGAATGCTTTGAGGCTTAAAGGTGGCACTTGGGAATGAGAGGAATCACTAGGCCTTTGATGTGGTGGTGTAGGCCTTTCGTTCGATAAACATTTATGATTTGTCTTTAATTGTGTTTCTTAATTCAAAGGATTAGGTTTTTTATTTTTTATCTTAGTCGTAATGCACTAAAACTCATGTAAAAACAATCTTCAATCCTTCATTTCTGGCTATAGTCTTCACCATACTCTTCGTTTTAATCCATGTCATCGTGTCTTCGTTGATGTGAAGGTATGACAAAGGTTCATATGGCATCAATGTCCATGATATAATGATGAAAATGGCATGGAGCCCCGTTCAATGATTTCGATAAGTGAAAGCCCTGGAGGATCGCTAATCCCCGCTTTCATTTTCTTTAACATAATGGAGAAACCATTAAACCTCGCAAAATACAAAAAATGTCATAAAATCCTATGTTATTGGGTAAGACCGGCTAGAGGTCATGAAATAGTGTAACCGTTGGATGAATGCATCCAATGTTTCAGAGATTGCGCGCAAAGGTGAAAATAAGGTGATTTGGAAGGAACAACAGGAAAATTAAGTCGTAGCCATTGATCTTGGCAGAGATCAACCATCGTAGCACAATAATAATATCATAAAGTGAAAGGGTCACTTTACAATAGGTGTTTTAAAATGTAAAAAAATAAGGTTAAAAACCTTGGTGGAGAAAAATATGGTTAGAAATCCAATTGGGTTTCGAGAAGAATTTTGGGCTACCTGAGCCATGAAAACCCATGGAGATGAACGATCGTGATTGACTCATGAAGGCCTCGAGAAAGGTGAAGGGAGATGGTGTTATGGTCAAAGAAAATAAGGGTCGTCTCTGATCCGGGAAGGCAGGGAGGAGATCAATTCAGATATTCAATCGTAGATCTACCTGGAGCCATGATAAACAAATTGCGCCAATGAAAATCTCCGATGTGACACATCGCCGGTCGTTGACTGCCTTAAGATCAATGGAAGGATATTCAATCTGGGATCTACAATCGCAGGTGGCAAGAATAAAAACATAAATGCACCAAGGAAAACTTCGATGCGATTGGACATGTAATCGCTCTATCTAAGCGATTAGATCGATGGCGAAAGGTAATTGAGAGGTCATAAGCGGAAAAATGGCTTTGATCAGGAGCAATGGAAACCATCAGATCTGGGAAAGCGGGGAAGAGATCAACGGTGGATATTCAATCGGGAGATTGCCAATTGGAGTTTGCACATAAAACAATAGATTGCGCCAATGGAAAACTCCGATGCGATACAACGCTGGCCATTGATCTGCAGAGATCAAATCGTACTCGTGGGGAGGAATTGGAGGAGTCTTCGTTGGGGAAAAAGGCTTATGATCGGAAAGCAAATAGGGCCGGGCTGACCTGCGCATCGCATCAACAAGAGAGGATGAATTCCGGAGAGGGCTGCCAAGGAAATGGGCTTATGATTGGGAGCAAATGTCAACCGTTGGATCCGGGAAGTGAGGAGATCAAAGGCCGATATCTGACCCGGAGATCGCAACTCCTGGGGTAACAAACAAAATGACACAAACGCACCCGATGAAAATCTCTCGATGCAAGATTGTGTGGGTCGTTGATCGGTTGTCTCAGATCAACACCGAGAATAGTTTAATCATCAACCAAGAAACTTTATAACTTAGGAAAAATGGGTTTTTATGATTTTCAAAGAAAAAATTACATCGAGATGGGTTATTTTCAAAGTTTAGAGCCCGATTGTGTGCCCAAGGTTATGCAAGTGAAACAATGGGATCTGTGGGCTATATATAGAGGGCCACCGCATCGAATCCTTTTGTTAACACAAACAAACAGACTTGCGCTCCACTGATTTGTTCTAATGCGATAAGCTCTAAAAGGGCTTAGCACTTGGTTATAGGGCATGGGCATGTGGGGAAGTGGTTAGGACTTAGCCCAAAGTCAAAAACTTATTTTTTATGAAAATTTTCAAGGTTTTTGATGGATTTGGGGGTTTCGGTAAGGTTTAAAAGTGAGTTTTAAAACCTTATAAAAGGGATTTTCATGAAAGGGAAAGGGGAATAATGAATAATGGAGGAAATTTATGAGGAAGCAAGGGGTAAAAATGGAGGTTATTTTTGGAAGTGGAGGGAGGGAAAAAAATGGATTTTCATAGTTAGCCTCTTCTTCATGAAAACAGTAGAATTTCATACTTTGAAAGGGAAACAACAGTGAAGATTTAAGAAAAGGATAGGATGTCTTCACAAGGCTTCAAGAGATATCAATTTTTTGCAAGAACTTGTTTCTTGAAGGCTCCAAAAATGATTTAGCCACCTTTTGATATAGCAAATTTTATAGGTGGCTAACAAAGCCATGTCTAGATCAAATCCATCTGGAAATTTTACTAGGGCTAGGCCTTGTGGGGGTTTCATGTGGGGAGGGAGTACATTGTATACACTATTGAACCTAGTGCAATAATCTTGAACACTTTCCCCAACATTTCTTTTAAGATTACTAATTTCCAATGATTTGAAGAGGATTTTTCTTGGTCTCCCACTTGTTTATGAATGTTTGATAAAGGAAGTGATATCGTGAATGCTATTAGGGGTTAAACTTCGAACCATTTCTTTGCTTCTCCCCCTAAAATTTGGGCAAAAATTTCCTCATATGTATGGTTTCATCTTGTATTTCTTGTTAATCAAAAGCATCATTCATCTTGTCTACATGTTGTTGGCGCTGTAGAACCGCCTTCATTAAAGTGAGGGATTCTAGATTGATAGTCTTGCAGACAGGCGTAATGGTTGTGGTAGCGCGCAGGGGCATACCATGTCGCCATGATAGGATGCAATGGAGCCTGTGGGATGATTTATAAGAGGAGGGTTTATGAGTGTGGAGGATGAAATGGAGTGTAATATTCCTAAATTAGCATGCAAAATTAATTGAATATTAATTTTTCTCTCTGCTATTTAGTTAGATGAATAAATGGGGCAGAGGCCCATAAATTTCGAGGGCATAAAATCTCTCTTAATGTGAAAAGGGATCATATTCATAGATGGATAAAGCACCCTCATGTGTGAACAAAGACTAATGCATGTAGACAAGGTCAAGTTTGACCAACTCAACAATCGGAATGGAGTGAGTGAATCATCAATAAACATACAACCTAGTGTGAATATGAATTAAGCGATATAGTCATAAAAAACATGATTGAAGATCCTCGAGTGTAGTGCAAGCGGTTTGAGCAGTTAAAGAGGCTGAATTTGACCAAATCAAATAGTGTTGTTATGGAGGAGTGGCATTTATGGTGGGATAGCGCAGTTTTGGAGGGAGATTAATTGTGTCATGGTGGAAACCCTAATGAGTGGGACCCAAGGTGAGAAGGCTCACATTTTTTATAAGGAAGAGGATGGCATCCATATGGGGTTAGATTATGATTATTATTTTGATATGTTTTTTAGACTTTTTCTCTCTCCAACTGTTTAGATAAGATTGGGTTAAAGTCGTTTAGCACAGTGTTCCCGGCCTGGGAAATCTCACCCTTTTCCTTCCGTAGGTCTGGGAGAGTATTGATCTATCATTTCCACATATCCAAAATTCTAGCCAAGCTTCAGTATTTATCTACAGTGTAGTTTCTATTTAGATCTAAGTTGTATTGCGTGGTGTTGCAGTGGAGAGTTGAGAAACCCACTTTCTGAGCTAGTTTTCTATAGGAGGAAGGATTCCTTCTCCGGAGATCTAGTTATGTCTGGGTACATTTCAGATATTCGGCACTCAGCTCAACCTATCCCCATCATTCACAAAGATAGTTTCGGAAATTGGGAATTGCGTGCGATTTTGAGTGCGCCTTGAGGAGGATCGCTTGGCTCTTAAGAGTGTTTTCCTATAGGTGAAGGACATCCAGTCTTCACTCCAGGAGGCCCTTTGAGGAGATCTGTTGATCGCATCCATATTATTTTACTTTCTATTTATTTAGGCTTCGTTTTTTAGTGATTCTTTAGTCCTAGAGCCGTAGATCACCATTTTTATTTGGGTGTATTTCAAAGAACCCTTCCCGGGTTATCTTGGAAAGGTGTCTAGGAGTCTAGATCTTCACTCCTAGCATTATTTGAGCTATATAACAACATATCTACATTTATGTATATTTATGTAGCAGTTTATGCCCTAACACTGTATTGTCTTAGTTCAAGGGCATTTTTATGGGTATGGCCTATTTCTCATGTGATGGCATATTTTGCTTGTAGAGGCTTGTTTTGTATTTCTTGAGTGACTTGATCCTCAAGATCTTGTGCCTATTATTTGTTGATGTGTTTAATAATATGGTTGTACATTTGTCTCATATCATGATGCGATTTTATTCACTATTTTTTCCATTATTTTGTTCATATATTGTTTCTTTCCCATTTGGGAATATTGGTATGGTATCAGAGCATAATCTTGTCTCAAATTTTTAATAGGTTTCATCCAACATGCTATGTTAGTTATGAAGAGAAGAAGAGATCTAAAATGACAAGGAGTTAGCTTTGTCTCATCACTTTTCAGATCTATGAAGAACCTCTCCAAGGAGGTTAAACATATGAAAGAGAGAGATGAAATGAAACCTTTAAAGGTTTCAAGAAGAGGAAAGGTCCATGTACCTCCTATCATTAAGAAAGAACTCCGTGTTACATAGAACTCCAGTTAACACACTATGTCCTTCTTTTGAGGGAGAAGACAAGAAGCTATGGAGGGAACTTGGAGCATGATATCCAAGTGGGTACCAGTAGAATATAAGTCTCAACTTAGATCTTTCAAGGAGACTCTAACTCTCCTACGCTCATTCCAAATCAAGAAGAAAGGAGACCTACAAAGAATAAAAATAAAGGGCAAATAGATTTCTATTTTTGACCTTTGATGGATCATCCACATGTACAACAAAGGCCTGTGTAATGAAGTTAGATGCATTCTTCCTACTACATCCACAGAAAGAGAAGTTGTTAAAATTGGCAAAGCATTTCACCTTGAGGGTGAGGCAAACATTTGGTGGTTCACCATTTGAGTCATGCAATAGCACCGCATTTTCAGATTTTACCAAAGGTTGATCAAGAAATTTGACAAGAAGAAATCGCAGGAGAAGAGGCCTTCACCACCACTGAGGAGACTTGTACCAATGTTGATGTAGCCATGGAAGAGCAGCCCATCATCAATGCTACTTTGGGAGCCATCACACTGGAGGAAGGAACCCTTGTAGCAATACAAGGTGTTCCCAAGCTTTACCAAGGTATGCATAAGTTTCCACTTTCTATTATTTTAGCACATCTTATAGAGGGTTGTTGTTACACAGTAATTTGTCACCGTCCCTACAATTCCCCATCCCGCACAATGGAGGACCCATTTCGTGACCTGTGAACATTGTCATGTCTTGAAAACATCATCAATGCATCCCTCTAAGCATGAGCTTTATTTTCCCTTGAGACATCTCTCAGAAAATCATGAAAACATCCCTTTTTGCATCACAAGGGCTTTGGCTCACTCGCGCCAATGAGGAAAATCCCGCAAAGAGGTCGTGCCACTTCGGCGCCCTTTCCCTCATAGAGCAAAATATTTCGGCCACCCATTTTAGGGATCGTTTTTAAATATGGATAGCGGAAGTTGAGTTCAAACAAACTCACAAACCATTGCCTATCTTGAGTTGGGAGGTTTGGTCAAAGGGGAGTTCTGCGGAAGGAAGTGGTTTGCCACCTCCATGGAACCTTTTTGTTGATAGCTAATCCCATAATAATAGGGATCCCAACTCCTCCCCATCTATAAAAGCTTCCGTCTTCAAATCCATGGCAAGCTAGTCTTAAGTGTCAAGCTTTGCATCTCCATATTCCCAAGTGCCTTGCACAGAAAGAACTTTTCCCTTAAGGCCAACTCAGCAAGGAGACCAAAGTATCACGAGACTCGGAGAGGTTTCCTTTCCTTGGCGAGCTTTGCGAGACGGGACGACCGTAGACCCGTTCGAAGGAGGTCGCGACGTCGCAACTTGCTGTAACCTCTATTCGCGATGGCTTAATAGATGATTATGATTATGGTTCCACTCCATTTTCCATCATGTTAATGCGAGTAATGTCTTTTTCCGACCGATGTTTAGTTACGTACGTCGGTTTTATGCTTGTATCTCGTTCGTTTCTATGTGTGTGTTCATCCGCGAAGATCGTGGAAGGATTGTGATCCTGCTGTACGTAGGACGGGACATTTCTTCTTCAGATTATAGCGTTGGAATCTGTGTAGGCTTCTATTCCTAATCTTTCCATTCGTAACTAGGAGCTTGCGTCATAGCATCGTTTGCTCACAGACTCCCCGCCGGCTAGTAGGGATCGCCCGTCCGCAGGGGATTTACCTCCTCATCAATTGTGGAAATATGTCATTGTATGACCAAGGGTCAAAGCATATTTTCGATTTGAGCAACAGACACTTTCGATCGATACGAGCAACCTTGAGTTGTTAAAGCAAGGATAAACAATCATCCTAGTGTGGTCATTGTTGCTGAGATGCACACAACTCTTGGGGTTGGGAGGTAGACTTTTGGAGGGAGGGATGAACATTACCCTTAGCAAAGAACATTTAACTATATGTTCCGCATTGAACATAATCTTGAGACAACACATGCACCATTATGAGACCACAGGCTGATGTCATTGAGATGGTCAGTGATGAGTTGGGGAATTCCAACAACTATTATTAGAGCATTATGATAACCAACAAACTTGTGACATTGGATGAGCAAGATGATTGATGAGAGACATATTATCTTTTCAACATTATGATGTGGTTCTTTCTGAGGAACATTGTACAAATTTAAGAGGAGACTTTTCCTCAAAGATACTTAGATCCTTATGGATTCAATATGGTCATTATTGAGGGGTCTTCATCAAGAGATTCTGAAGAGGTTGCATTTCAACATCCCATGAAATGCAAGGGTATAAATATGATATGGGAGGATGGTGTTCTCCATTAGAGGAATACCAAGATCAAGCATGGTAGGAGACACCCACATTTGGATGAAAGGGTGTGGATGGTAAACAAAAGCTTGGTGAGTCACCTACATATCTATGACACAGGCGTTAGTGGAGGGCATGGTTGCGTTGGCTACTCTTGGAAAGAGTTTTAAGCCATCATCCGATATCGTTCTTCAAAGGGTGTTGGTGGAGGAAACTTGCAAAGGCCCTCGCATCATATGGGCAAGGAGTTTGGGTGCATTATGTTGATATGGCATTCTTTTATATCAATCATCATGTTTTCGTCTCATGATTTCACATGGAGGTGAGGAGGCGTTAAGATCTATCGTTGCTTTGGCTACCCTTTGGAGAGTGGGCAGATTTTCTCCCATACTTGGCATGATATTTAGGAGAAAAGGATGGCACAATCAAAGTGAAAAGAGGCTACCCTTCAGAATTGGAGGATTAGGAGGTATTTCCACATAGGAAGGAGACTCCCACACATAAAATCATAATGGTGGATGAATTTGGCATATGGCATGTCAAAGAATGGAGTCATGGAGTGGCAAGAGCCTTATCACTAAGGCCAACAGCGTTGTCACTTGGGAGTATGTATCTATTGATGGAGTGTTCCAAGGGGAGTATGCATCCCTTCATTTTTCAGATCCTTATGAGAATATTCTCATGGGAAGTCTCATCTCTGGACCTCACTTTCAGCCTACTCACTATGCATGGTAAGAAATGTATTTATGTACTTATTTATCATTTCATAAAGTATTTGGCATCTTCTCACCATCTATGTACAAGGTATCGCTCCACAAGAGGGCAAGATTATTTTTGGGTTTCATGGTCATTCTAGGACCAACATTTGTGATGGAGATGACCCTCTTCGCATGGGGATTCTGGGCAAGTGTGGTGTTATTCTTATTATGCCTGCTCGATATATAATTCCATTTAATACCTCATGTAAGAGATGAGAAAACATGCACAAACATAGCAACTTTTTGGGAGACAAAATTGCCACATGATGTTCTAAAATAGCAGCTTGTAAAACTACGTTGTATCAACCGTAAAATCCATCAGCTATCCAAACTGCACATAACCTTCAACATTTTTCTGATTTTGATACCATATGGTGATGATGTACCATTCACTTGTATGGGATGGTCAACATGATTCATGACTCTATGGAGAGGATATTTGAAGATCCAATCTTCTTTCGCTTCTTGAGGAAAAATTGTTACAAATTTCAAAATCAAGAAATACTCTACACTTATCATAAATGGAGGGAGATACAAGATGGGGTAGGAAATTTTGTCTACCATGTTCGCTTATGCACTCTACCCACATTACTAGAGAAAATGTGGAGGGATTAAGAGTTACCATTTTGGAGGGTGGCCTATTTTGTGGATGATAGCTTGGGGATGGGAGATTAACATGGGGGTGATAGTTCCCAACATATCTCGATTCCATGCCTCAAGAAGGCCTCAGACAACACATTTGCTGTTCTCCATGGTTGTTTTAATTTTACATAATGATAGCTATTTGGGATGGTCACCAAAAGCTAATCTCAAGATACCTTGGAGGGGCAACTTGGATATGTATTTATGAGACATCATCTTGTTCCTTGGAGGAGTTTATCACATGAGGAGGCTGTTGTGGAGGAGGAGAGAGCCTTCGATGAGCCCTTGTAGTTACCGGGAGGACAAGCAACATTTGGGAGGGGGAGTGGGAATCGTAATATTCCTAAATTAGCATGCAAAGCCGACTGGAATATTAATTGCCCTCGCCATTTAGTTAGATGAATAAATGGGTAGAGAGGCCCATAACCCTTTATTAGCATAAAATCCCTCTTAATGTAGAAAAGGATCATATTCATACCGGATAAAGCACCCACATGTGTGAATAGGACTAATGGCTGCAGACAAGGTCAAGTTCACCTAAGTAAACATGCCCAGAATGGAGGGAGTGAACGATCAATAGATACACCAAAGGTGAATATGAATTACTTAGATATCAATATAAAAGTTGGATTGAATACCCTTGTAAAAATGCTCTGAGAAGGTTTGTAGGCTGACTTGGACTAAACTAAATAGCGTTGTTATGGATGAGTGGCATTTATGATGGGACAGCGTAGTTTTGGAGGGAGATTGATTGTGTCATGGTGGAAACCCTAATGAGTGGGTCCCAAGGTGAGAAGGCTCACATTGTTTATAAGGAAGAGGATGGAAACCATATGGGGTTAGCCTAAGATTATTATTTTTATATGTCTTTTTAGACTTTTTCTCTCTCCGGCACTGCTTAGCCAAGATTGGCCGGTGTTGTTTAGCACAGGGTGTTCCCTGGCCTGGGAATCAAATCTATTTCCTTGAGAGGCCTCTGGGAGAGACACCCATCATTTCCACATATCCAACATTCTCGTCAAGTCATTCTTCATTCATAATGCAGTTGTCCGTTAAAATCCGAGTTGTATTGCAGTAGTAAGCCGTGAATGGAGGGTTGAGAAACCCACTTTTCCGAGCTAGTTTTCCATAGAGGAAAGGATTCCTTTGTAATGTCTCCAAAATTTTAGCCTCAAAGTTAAATGGAACATTAGAGTTAGTAGCAAACTTCTAACCGGTAAATAAATGGGTAGAAAAGCCCATAAGTCTCCTAAGGAGGATAAAAACACTCAAGTGTGGTGTGACACTCTTTCTAGCTTAATAAAACACCTCCATGTGTGAATAGGATAAAATCAAGTTGATTCTTACCCACTTTGACTAAGTCAACAACGTTGTGGTAGCTATGGAGGAAGAGGAATCCAAGAAGGAATAACGCAGTTTTGGAGGGAGATGTGCATTCCTTGGATAGAGATGACCTAATCGTGTGGGGTCAAGGGCAAGGAAACTCATGTTTTCTTTAAGGAAGAGGATGTAAAGCATTATTCTTCATGTTTTAGATTTTTATTCTTGTCTCGTCGTACCTTTTTCTCCCGCTGTCGCTAGCACCTGCTGGTAAAATGATGTTTAGCACCTGACAACCCCGAGCGGAATCCCACCTCTCTCCTTGAGGAGCCTTCACTGGGAGAGTTTGCATTCACTATTCCACATCAGGTTTTTAGGCCAAAGCCATCCAACTTCACCGGCCATAGCTTTTCGATAGAGATTGTGTAGTGTTGTTGGGTGCAAAGAAAGGAAGGGATTGGAATCCCGCCTTCGAGCTAGTTTCTCATCGGAGGAAGGTTTTCATTTGAGGGACCCGTTTGGAAAGCTCCGCAGCTTATTTCAGACCCGCACCACAAAGACCTCATGCTCGATCCTAATAATCGATAATCCCAAGCTACCATACTTCACCATCAAAGGGTTCTCCAAAACTTTAGAACCTCAAACTCGGCCAACACACGATGGACACCCTCATCTCTCCCCGATTCCCCCTCGCCCGTAATGTGCCCAAGTCTTCTCCGCTAAATCTGCAATCTGCCACCGCACAAAAACATCATTCTTGTCAAAGACAAGCGCATTCGGAATACCATAAATTACAATAAAAAAACTCAACTTCTCACCATAAAATAAACATCAAAACCCCTCATCTCTCGTGTCGGTCACCAATTTAGGACAACAAGCCGCACATTTTTCCTCGAATTGCTTCGAAAGTCGCACTTTTTGGCTCAAAAGTGTGGACTCCGCCGTAGAGAGGGCAGAGGGTCTCGATGGAGATTTGGGCCCCAACCGAACTTTTCATCCATCAAAATGAAAGAGTAAGGTTAGGCTCTACTCCGCAATCGATGCATCCCATTCCAATGGCCAGCTATCTCGCTACGTCGCCGCAAGATTTAGGGCCTTCTCCTGCTATTCGCCATGCCAACAATAGCAAATGAGTGAATTTGGAGGAAAACCGCCTTATTAAAAGAGAACCCTCGTTTCTTCTTTTCGCCCGTCGCGACCACCGTAGCCCCGGCTTGGACAAATCGTCTCGCACCATTGGAAAGCCTTCACCGAGCCCTCAAAATGGGTATCTCATTTTTTGTGATTTGATACTTCTCACCAGACACATTTTTGTCCAAGAAGGGTCGTACTTCTCCTTAAAATCAAATTTCCTCACTTACGACACTTCGTACTTGGGGCACCATTTTGCCTCCTTACTTTTCTTTGTTCGTGTTGATTTTCACTGTGAGTTACCCTCTTTGTACTCATGTTTTATGGTCCCCCATCGTGACCTCATCGTGTGGCAACACCATCGAGTCTCCTTGTTTCCGAGCATCCAAGTTGAGTCATCATCGCATTCATGGAGTCTATCCCCGAGTCCCTTTGTACTCGGGGCCATAGTCCTCCATCCTTCATTGCTTGGTATCTCCCTTGTGTCGCACATTATGGCTCCCCACTCCCACCGTCCCCCATCTCCTTTCGATATTGTGCCGCCGCTTCCACAAGTCATTCATGCCCTTTATGATCTAGCAAGGAAGTCATCCATCCACCACTCGCTCCCTCCAGCCCACTACTCATCATCGGGGTACTAGTCCGTCCGTCGCTCTACTTTTTTTCTCTCGTGCCTTAGTTGAGGATCTCCTCATCGCCTCACCTATGGTGGACCTCCTTCTCGTCGACATCACTCATTCATTCCGCAAGCTGCCCAGAGGGCGGTACCTGGTTCCACTCTTCCACTTCGTTTGGTGCCTTCAGATCGTGCAAAGGGACTTCTCATTACTCGATTGATTGCTTCTCCATTCCAGCTCTCGCACATTTGTGATCCGTATGCTTGACTCGTTTTGCTGATGCGAAGAAAGCCCTTGGTGATTCCCCGAGTGTGTGTGAGATGTCTCAACCCTCATGAGGGGGTGGGCTCACAGGTAGCCCCCCACATGCCCGGATGATCTCTTCTTGCCTTCGATGCGCCCTCCACATATTCGATGACGTTCCGCCGGCGCTGCGCCGCCTCGGACGCAGTATGTCTCGCCGTATTTTGTGAGCCCTTCCCCGCTTGTAGGGGGTATTTGGGTTGTATTTGCATCTCATGTACCCACATTATCTGTGATAAGTTCCCGCCGTTATCCCGTGCAACATGTATGTGGGATCCTTCATTGTATTTTTCTTCCTCGCTCATGTTTTAGCCACTACTTGTTCCATTACGCGTTCGTGGTTTTCGGCGCCTTTTATTCTTTACCATCGTTCCTGGGCATGCATACCGCCCGCTTTTCACATCAGTACCACATCATACACTCTTGAGACTCTGTTGCACCTACAGCTCGTCTCCCCGTGGTCTAGTTCTTCACAACAAGACCAATCTACCCTCACATTTCTCTCTCCGACTCTCTTGATGTCCGGTGATTGAGTTCTTACAATGTACTTCGTCATACGATTTGCTCCTAACACCTACGAAAGCAATCACATCTTCATTTTTTGGTCATCTAACCTATTCTCATTAGATGGGACTCAAGTACACCATGTATACCAATTTACCCTAAGTAAAATTGCTTTCACTATGTTAAATAACTTAATAAACCACATTTATTAGGTTGTTTAAGGTCTAAAATAGAAACCCAAAAGGAAATATTAAACAAACCTATATTTGTTTGATTTTCTCTTATGGAATAATTAATTAAATCATAATTTAATTATTATTCCTAGTCATGTTTAACCTAAACAAAGAGATTAATTAGATAAACCTTTATTTATCTTTTATTAATTTCTAGAATAACGTATTTAAATCTTACTTAGATAATATTCCCTGTTAAATACATTCATAATCACCCACAAATAATTAAATAACTCATTATTTATTTGATTATCCTTCAACCACTTCCTTAAAATGATAAATAAATCATTTATTTATTTATTATCGACAATAAAGGGATTTGACCCAAGTCAAATACTTTTTCCCTCCAACAAATATAATAAAAATATTCCATGAAAGGTGGATCTAGACTACATTATTATTTTAGTCATGCAATTAAGATCTAGAATGACCCAATATTTTGTTATAAAATATGAGGGTTTTTCCTACCATTCTTCACCTTTGTCGCCTATTAGATCACTTTGGATCTACACTTGGTCCCATTTTTCCATCATTTGTTGGGAGCTCCCATTGAGTTCTATTCTTCGCATTGGGTTTTCTACACCAACAAGAGAGAGAAATCTTAGATTCAAGTGTTGAGGACTTCCAAGAACCCATTCCACCGAGGAGAATTGGATACGCCTTCTTGTTTTCCTCCTGTGTTCCCAATTAATATAAAAATTTTCTCAAAAAATTGTTCTTTGTTCTGTTTCATTTGCATATGAGCAAACCCTGTTTTTACCGCGAATGTCTTTCCATGCATAGATCTAGTGTTTTATACCTCTTTTCTTTGTTCAACTAACCTACAGATCTAAAGATATTGGCAAACACTTTTGTTGTTAGGGTTATTAGTTATGCGTAGGCTAAAGTGGTCCTTTTTCATAAACTTCGACAGTGCTATCTCATACTATCACGTACCACACATTTCCCATACATTCCCAAGACCGTTCCATCTAGGAAATGCATTATTTTGGAGGCAGAAGCAAGGTGTCATTCAGTGGCTCGTTACAAGAGCCTGTGATTGAGAGGTTCATTCTTTCGGCGGGAGGAAGCCTCGAGGGACTCACACTCAGACTGTACATATTTACAGCCCTCAGACACTCTTATGCTTTAGTGTTTCACAAGTATCCGCAAATTTCTGAATATCACATTTGTATGTTATATTTGACAAGAAACCCCTTGCCGGTTCTCTTGTGTTTTGTATGAGGAGACTAGATCTCTGCTCTTCAAATTTCTAATCAATATACATGAGTAAATCTACTTTCCTCCAATTTTTTTGAGTTAAACCCCATAAGACCGCGTTAGTCCTCTTTATGTTAACTCCGGTATTTCTTTATAGCTTTGGGGTTTTTGGTCATTTTAAGCTACACTAGTGTGGGAGTAACTGTTTAACCCACCTAGTTTGATTTTTTTAGCTCTATTCTTGGATTTTGTGTTTTATATCACCAATCTATAAATCCAAGAGTCCATTTCACTATTTTATTGTATATGTTGCTAGACTTGCGTTTAAAGGTACGATTCATGAGTTGTCCCGATTTTGGGATATTACATCCTTTCTCTAGGGAGATCAACAAGGAGGGTTCTTGGGTACATTTCTGGATATTTGGCACCATGCCAACCTATCCCCATCATTCACAAAAGACAATTTTAGTATGGAATACGTTATTTTGGAGGGAAGTCTGGAGGAGGATCTATTGTCTCTTTAAGAGTGTTTTCCTTGTGTGAAGGGTTCAAATTTTCATCGCAGGAGACCCTTTGAGGATATCTACATTAGATCCATATTATTTCAACTTGGTTTATTGAGTTTCATTATAATGACTTTCAAATTCTAGGGCCGTAGTTCTTCATTTGTATTTGGGTGTATTTTGAAACCCTTCCCGAGTTATCTTGGAAAGGTGTCTAGGAGTCTAGATCTTCACCCTAGCATTATCTCGAGCTATATAATGAAGAACATCTTCATTGATTTATCTTTATGTAGAATTTTATGCCCTAAAACTCGTGTTGTCTAGCTCATTTTTATGGCGCCTATTTCTCATGTAATGGCATATTTTGCTTGTGGTGAGGCTTGTTTTCAGATTGCTGAAAGGACTTGATCCTCAAGATATCGGAATATTATTTGTTGATATGTTTAATAAGATGGTCGTACATTTTTCTCATATCATGATGTGTTGATTTATTCAACGTTCTTTCCTTTATTATGTTCAAATATTTCTCGCTTTCCTCCCATTTGGGAATATTACAAGTGGTTTAAAGGGTGGATGGGCGGGAGTGGGGGTAGTAGATGTACTTGAAACTGCATTTTAGCCGATATTGAGCAACATTTGGGAACGAAAGGAGTCAAAGTGTTGTAGAAGATGAAAATCAAGAGGACCGGAAGGGGAGAGGCTTTCTACTAGGACTCGTTATAAGCTCGTAGGCTCAGCTGTCCGTATGGGCTACCCAAATTTTGAGACTTGGGCTCAATAGGTTTTTCTATGGTAAGTCAAATTGGGTATCTTGCAAGGATGTAAGTTTTTTCAGAAAATAAATTTCTTATTGAATTGTTCTCGTTAATAGTTGAATCTTCAACTTAGAAGCCTTTTCTTAAGATTCTTCTCGGGTCGAGTAAACTATGTAATATTCCTATTTAGAATGCCTCATGAATCATGCACTTAAAAACTCATTTTCGTAAAATATGCTTTAGAATAGGAAAAAAAATCTTGGATCCTTTATATCAGACAATATCCAAACTAAATCCAAGATTTGAGCTGAAACAAATAAGACTAGGTGGGTTAAACAAATCTCCCGCACCTAGTTATCTTCAAGAGAAGGCCCAATGAGGGGCTGCAGCAAAATGAAACACTCTAATGAAAATGAAGAGAGATATAAATGCATAAAATGTGCTGATAGACACTCAGCAACTGATTTCAAGTACATTAGTAACTTAGATCTAAATTTAGGATCCAAAAAGTGGGGAAAAGCAGTGATTTCGACGCTAAAATAGATGTATTCAGAAATATGCATAAAATTAAGGGAAATGGTGGTATTTTATTTTAAATTAGGTCATGAGGGACCTATTCTCCGAATTTCAACTCAAAAAAAGCATTCTAGCTATGTTAAACAGTTCCTCCATTCCCGGATAAGCTTAAAAATGTTGATTTCCCATGACTTGGAGTATGCAGAAAATGGCTGAAGCATACATTGCGTGATTTCTGAAGAAATTAGACAAAATATTTCTAAAACACCATATCTTAATTTTATTATAACTTATCATGAAGAAAAATGGATATTCAGCTCCTTTTATACATCAAATAGATCACTCGGCAAGGGGATTTCATGAAAGAACAACATGGGCATCGTATCCGCGTAACATGGATCCCTCGGGAAAATGAAGAATCATTGAAACTCTGAGTAGATGAGCTGAAATATACAAATTTATAGAAGAGGACTGAAATACAAACTTTCCAAGAAGGATGGCTCCTTCCTCAAGGAAATAAGCACCAAAACTAAGGTAGAAACCTTGTCATAGCAATGCACTAGAAAATGACGCAGTCAAGTATACCTACGATGATGTTGGAAGGTCCCTGGCCTGATGCCAAGATCTGGAACTGAAGCTCAATTCTTCCTCACTAATCTCCCGCAGAAAGGAATGCTCCCTTTTCCGCAAAACTAGATCCGGAAGTGGTGTTGAAAAACCCCACCGCAACACCCCGCAACTGCAGCAATTCCCCGCCCTTACCGTAAATAACGCTGTGATGGAGGAGGAAGCTTTACCTAAATCCTAGATTTGAGGCATTTCAGAACATACTCCTTCAAGATATCCTCAATGAAGCAGGAGGAATTCCTAAACAGGAAATTCCTCTCTCTCTGGGCCTACAACAAGAGTTTCGAGTTGCCTAAGTAATCTCAAAATCGAATTATCTTCAAGAATCCTTCCTTGTGGCCTCCTCTTCATTTTATAACATTAGGGCTTAGGAAACCCTAAACCACCTCCAATGAGTTAACCCTTTTCACATGAATGAATTTGTATCTAAAACTACGCTGATCAATAAGGAGGTTCAATGCATCTAGACACTGCTGAGATTTGGTCCTGTTGACCCAGTCAATATTCTTGATTCCTCTTCACACCTAAGTGTATTTTATTGAAATGGCCTAGATTTTTCCATGTTCACATTGGGAATTGATTTATTTTTTTTCTTAGGAATTTTAGAGTTCCCCCTTTACACTTTTATTCATGAGTTAAGCAAACTGAAAATAAAATGCAATATTCCCATTAGCTGCAAAAATTGGGAATATTCCAAACTATATCAGGAGGGTTTGGGTCCAAGTGAGATCTGGTGTTGATTCTTTGTGAAGCCGTATCTTCAGACCCACAACACAGAGGTTGAAATTTTATAATAGTTTTGAAAATAGAACTAATTTGTGAGAATACCGAATTCACATGCGTATGTGACTAGGTTTCCTTCTAATGATTGATTAACATTGCCTCTGCAGGAGGCCCTGGTGAGAAACAAAGGAGTCACCAGTGGATGATGCTAACTGCTTTGAGGATTTTTTTGCTTTCCACCATCAACAATTGACAGCCAATCTTGAAATATTTTTAGGTTTTCGAGTTCTTTATGTACCACTAAGATTTTCAATAAGTGGTCCCACCGTGAGCGCCATTATGTTAGGTCCCTATACCTGTCGTACTTCGGCAAGACCAAATAAACACAAGGGTAACATCAAACCAAATTCTGGAGTCCTAGACCTAGCTTCCTAGACTCGCAGATGGACTTCTCTATATTTCCAGATAAATATAGGACTTGATTGATTTAGGATGTCGTGTTTGGGCTAGTTATAATGATAGGGTTTGTTTTTATTTTTTTGCTGTTTCGTTAAGCAGAATGACAGAGGTGAAGAGGAATTCAAACCATTGGGCTATGGGGACTCGTGAAAGGTTTGAAAGAGTACAATAATAAATCTCAAGGGTGTTTCATAGGGCAAGCTAACAAAGCCAAATGGATCCTTTAGATAAAATGAGTATATGATGACAGTAAGTTATGAATTCAGTAAAACTAAAGGGCAATTAAGAATCCTTTAACTATACTCCAAACGAAGAAAGCCTTAAGGACAATAGCTTAGTAAAACTTAAGAGTATTTGAGAATTATTTAGCTAGAATTTAGTAGACAGACCTCAAAACAACAACCAATTAATCCTAGAGAGCAGTTAATTATTCTCTAATTATTACTTTGTATTAAAAACATAGAGATAATAATGACAGATGAGGTTGAGGGTGGCCAAAACAACATATCTCAATCTATATTTTTTTTTTTCGCTATCAGAGCATAATGTAAATAATGTAAAACAAAGGAAAACACATTGACAAGAGTGGAATAACATCACCATCTAACAGTTCAAGGAATCCTAAGAATGCTTGGCCCCATTGATATTCATTCCAAGACATTTACAAGGCTCCAAAGCCAAACTTCTTTACAACTCGTAGTCTAACAGCATTTATTCTAAGAAACAACTTTAATGTATCAACAACATACATTACATGCAATATTTATCTCGTAAAATGAGGAGGTGAAACCCTAGCTTTATAGTTTCAAATGTCATTCATTACATAATTACCCCATTTACCTTTTGAGACTATGCAAGGCCCAAGGCAAAATATTCAAAATCATTTACACAAAATAACATCTAACATAACTCCTCAGCTAATTTTGAAGAAAAGTTTGACTTTAAGGCTTCAAAATATATTTTTCAATAACTCTTGGTAAGGACAAAGCCCAAGGTAGAGGAAGGCGAAGGCGCTGTGCCAAAAAAATGCATGCTGGAAGACTGGAAAATTCTTCTGTTTTTCAGCCTTCGACTTTCGAGGCCTTTCCTGTCCTAATGAGCTTCATGATAGCTCATTGGAAAGCCCATCCGTTCAGTTTCCAAATATGTCTCCATTTTCTATAATGGTGCCCATTTTCCTGTCAAAAAACATTTCTCCCAAGATCGCTAAACGTGGCAGTCATTTATATTAAAAAAAAAAAAAAGAGGGCGTAAAGGTGATTTGGTGGTTTTGCCTCACAGGGACACTGAAGCCCAAATGGCCTAATATTTAGGATGATATAATTGGCATGAGGAACATGAATATATTAACCTTTTCCCATTGGAGTGCTCCCAAAAGAGCGCAGCACAAGGAGCACATGTGAGTTTGGACCACCTTTTCAGGAAGGTTTTTTCAACCGTCAAAAATAAAAAATGTGCACAAAGTGCCAAAATTTGGAAATTAGCTTGTTGATCATGGCTGATGCTTTGGAGGGACACACATCAGCAAGAATGTTGAGTTTTTCCTTCTTTGTCTCATTTAGAGAAGTCCGATCACCAGAATGGCTCGGTTTGAGTCGTGCCTTGGGTAATCTTGTTTTCATGGCATAGCCATCAAGCTATCATCTTCGCATGCCGGGTTCTTTTGGCCTTCTCTTCGTTGATCCCTTCTGTGTGCAAGCTTTTTCCTCCCTATCTCCATCAATTTCTATGGCAAGCAATTACTCTTGAGTGAGTTGCTCTATCAACTCGCCTTTCTCTTTCCCCAAGCTAAAGCCTTTCTCTAACACAATTGTTCTTGGTCTCTCCTAGGAATTGGTTCTTCCTCACTTTGGCTTGTCATCAAAAGTGCCCAAGGCCTCATCTAGAAATGCCTTGACCTTCTCGGGGCTCTTGAGCTCGATTGCCATGACTTCAACACCACTTTCCTTCCCTCTAAAATGTTGATTCTCTAGCTCAAAATAGCTAATCACATTCTTCTCCCTACCAAGATTAGCTGAGGTTCACTAATCTTTGGCATCCTTGCTTTTGAGCAACATATTGATAATCCTCTCCTCCTCATCATCCTCTAGGTAAACTGAAACTCTGCTCATTCTCATGTTTATCATCCTCTTCAATCATGACATGCTCGGGAACCTTTTCCTTGCCTTTATAAAGTTTTATGGATGAAGAAGGCATGGTTCTCTATATTTCAAGTGCAAAACACATGCCTATAACCCTCCAAATATGTCAAAGGAAATGGCTAAATGTCACTCATTTTAGTGCCAACTGCTCCCCAATGTTCTCATCACCACATTTTATTGCTTTTTCATCATGATATGAGAGTGGAGGGTTGTGGAAAGGTGATGTGGAAGGGTCATCATGAGGTGAAGGAATGTGAGTGGATGCTGATGTATGAAAAACAGGAAGTGATGGAGGAATGGATGTGGGAGGATGAGAAGATGAAGGAATATTTTGCTGATGATGGCCATATGGAGTAGTTAAAACCTCATGGGAAATGAAGGTATCCCATGGAATGTTCTTTTGCTGTCAGAGTTGGTGCATAACCACCATCTTGATAAGAGAATGATGAAAAAGGCTTTACATTTGCTAATTGTATTCTCTCTTTTGCATTATGTACACCATTTTAGCAATGCTTTGGTAAAGATAATATGGTATATGCAACATGCCAACTCCTGTGAAATGCATAAGAAGTCGGGATGTGGTATGAGTAGAGGCCAGAAAACTTCCTCACATGTTAAATACTATGATTATCCTCATTATGGGTGCATATCTATCAAGCAAGATGGAGAAAATGAAAGATGGATTTGTGGGTGAGCTTTATACCTAGGTTTAACGTATGGTTCAAAGTAACTCATGTCTAGAGCCTTTCGCTGAACCAATTTTCTCCCAAACTTGGTATTCCTATAGCATCCGCAATGGCACTCGTAGGACATTCCCAAAAGGTGACCTCGCAAGATTAACTTGTTTATCATGAAAATTAATGATAAATAGTCTTCATATTCCGTGTGTTTTGTACTTGTTGCACCTTCTCACAAAAATCAAAGCAACCTACACGTTTGAAGCAGAAATGTTAAGAGGAGATGCCATGAGTTCCCTTGTATTTAAGTGGTTCAAATCGTTTTACTTTTCCTCCTTTATGATCATTCCTCCCTGGCATTCGTGCCTCCATACCACCATCTTCACCCTCGTACATGTTAAACTCTCGCTTTGGAAACCTAAAGGCTAATGTGAAATGAATGAGGGGAAGGAATGAAATGACAACTTTGCAAATGAAGGGAATGAGTGAGAAATGGGAAAATATATGAATGAAAACCCCCAAACAATATAATGGCCCTTTTTTATAACCTATTTTATTCATGAGGATGAAATAGGAATGAAAATGATTTCATGCTAAAACTTAGGTTTCCCTTAGGTTGGATTTCCATTGATTAAATGATGATCACAATAGCCTTCAAAGTGGGTTAGGGAATGTACTTACCATCATCGTTGCCTTGGAGGACCTTGGAGGAAATTTGAAAGTGTTTTGAAAGTGTTTGAATGGTTGGAGTGGCCAGAACCCTTCTTGTCCAAGCGTGCTGGAAGACCAAGCCCGAGGGTGCAGCAAAGTGTCAACTTCAAGTGCTAGTCACCAATGAAAATGAGCATAGGGTCCTGTCAGGCAAGAGCGTAGAATTCCTCCAAGCACGCAGCACCACCTCCTAGGTGTGCATCACCTTTAGAATTTGCATGGAGGAAAATGGAAAACGCGCAGCGCCAACTACCAGGCGCGCAGCGCCAAGGCAATTTGTCCAAATTCACTAAAAAAACTCACAAATTACTCTCTCCTTGAAACTTCTAATGCTTTTCTAAGAAACAATGATTCATTTGAAGTGTGAAATGGGCTTTTATAAGCTTATGGATTTAATTTATCTTTGCAAAACCCACTTTCTAATGTTTGAAACCTCTTTTTCTTTTCTCACTGATATTCTTTATTCTTTTGCTTCGTAGGTTGTCAAGTCATGAAGTTGACTTTCTTTTGCCCTTGGAGGCATGACAATTTCATTTCAGCAAGCTTGGGATTTAATCACATAGCAACATCTTCACAATCTTCTCGTAGTTTCCACCACTAAGTTCAAATTTATCTTTTCACCTTCTCCGGCCATTTTTCATCAAACCCTAGGTGTCTCAGCTCTATACAACTAACCGTGTTTTCTTCTAAGGTCTCTATAGCTCTTTCAATTTCATTCATTTATGTCCATTTCACCTCACATTTTTCCATATTCCATTAATTCTTTTCCGATAAACTTTCTTCATGATTGGCCTGTGGTGCTTCCTCCATGTCATTTTCCAAGTGATCAATATTTTGCACTAACCGGACTAACCATTTCATAAACCCTAATCATCTTCAAGACTAAGTTGCTCCCCTTTCCTTTGTTGTACATTATTTTCATCTGTGATAGATAGTCCGTTAGGGTCCTATAAACATAGGATTCATAATTTTGAATTGACTTTTGATAGTCTTAGAAATATATTACTACCTTGCTTTCTCGCAACTGTTTTCCCATATTTTAAAAAATAAAAATAAACAAAACAAATTCAATAAGAGGGTAAAAATTCCCTAAAGAAAGATCAAAGGACTTTAAAATTACATAGACCCAAAAGAAAAAAAGATGAAAATAAACAGAAAGTGTGTAAGTCCAAATGCCACTACTTTTTACATTTTGCAAATGATTATGGCAGAGTATTGGCTAGCCATAATCCATGATGAGTTAAGTCGTTTAATCTTGACTTGTCATGTTTTCTAATTTCCATGTTTTACCTAGTGAATAAATATTTGCTGCATGTGCTTTAATTATGACAAATCAATAGATAGGTAGAGAATAATGAGGAGCTCATCGCTTAACTGAGCTCCTGTGATGAAATAAGGTAAAATTAGATAGCTTTATGCTTTCAAAAGAATAAAATGTTTCAAGGTAGCAAGCTCAAATGCACCTACTAAAATAAGAAAAAATGTTAAAAATAATGTTTGGTAGGTAGAAGGAAGTGGGAAAAAAGCATGTAATATTCATCACCGGGAAAAAATATCACTAATTTCCTTCCCTAAGAGGGTATTCCGCATTCTATACTTCCATTCAAAGAGGCTCGTAGCATTTCTCTAACTTCTCGTTGGGACCTAATTCAAGGCTCAATGACCGGATAGTGGAAATGTTGAATTCTTATGATAAAATCCTTTTACCATTATTTATCCCTCATTCATACATTTAATTCATCTTCATAAAGAATCTTTCTTACTAAATGAAACTTAAAATCCCATTTAATTAACTTCTTCATTCATAAAGAATACAAACCCTCAAAAAACACTCTATCCTAAGTAAATTATGAAATGATGAAATATTAAGCTATGCTTTTATTAATTCCATCTACTTGGTCATTTAGTGTATTTTGTGTATTCCATTTCCCCTTGTCATATTAACTTCTAACTTACTTTATTAATTTCTAAAAATAATTTTATCCTATCTATATAAATTCCTTATCTGTAATACCCCTTAAACCCACTATTATAAGGTTTTTGACTAAAGATATTATCCACATGGTGAATTAAAAACCAAAATATACCCCCTTTGTTCTCAAACCGACGTTAATTAAATACTCCCGCCCCTATGGTTATAGACTCTTCAAAAAGTATAAAATCGTATAATAAAATAAAAAATGTGAATATCGCTTTCATAGATATCCTATGTGCTGAAATGCCCAAAAATATTACCCATCCCATGTTTATCCTAAGTATTAAGACAAAAGGAAGTTTGTTACAAAAAGCAACCCTCGCCTTTTGTAATATACTCATTAATATTTCCCCGTATCACCTTTTAACCCAAGGTTTTACCAATATGCAACTAAGGTTTTAATCCATTAAATGGTTAAACCTTTCCCCGTGCTTTCTCCCCGATATGGCCGCTTACGCTATACATAAAGATGACCTAAGTTAAACCCTATAATCCCGCCCTCATGCCCCCGCTCACATATGTTTTAATCCCTTTTAACTATAATATGTCGCCTATATACATAACTATAAAACCTTTAATCCAATGCTTAGTGTATGAAGTTTTTAAAAAAATCATCATTTCCATCCCCTGCCGCATACTGATGCAAACCCTGTCCACATAACTTTTGACCTGCAAATTTAAACTAACTCGGCCCTTCGCTTCAAACTTTAGATCCGATAGTGGAAGATCCCCTTTTCGCGCTCACAACATGATCATCCACCCGAAGCTCCGAATGAATCCCCGAAATGGGTTGTTTCGACATTTCCGCCTCCTACGACGTGGCAAAACAATATTTGATTGCGTTCACTGAGAAAATGTTTACCACCATAATTGAACATGAAAACCATCACCGGCTTCACATTTGAAAATCCAAAACCGCTCCCGCCGCTGAAAGGACATGCATTTAATGCATCTACGTATAATTAAAATCAAAGTTTAAAAACCTTTCGATATATCATTTTGATGTTAATTTGTGCATTTCTAAACTCGTAAAAACCTCTACTTGACCGAGAAAAACCCTTTGATAAAATTATCAACTTATACCCGGAAAATTTCAAAATTCATCGCGTATTCTCATCGAAGACCATTAAAGAAAATCGACTACACCAATCCCATCTTCGTACTAAATTCAAACTCGATTTCTTCAAAACACTTCAAGTAACTAAATACCGTATTTAAAGGTATTTTTTCGACCAATCAAAACCCACAACTTCAAATTTTAGACCTAGAATCATTCAACCAAGTTTTTAATTAAGGGTTTTACCCTAAATTTTTTCCCCAAAAACACCGAAAAAGAGGCCAAAACTCGGCCAATTTTTTCCGTAAATTTCCGAGTCCGAAAAGAAGCACTTGTTTTGCCAATTTCCTCAAAATTGTGACCTTTGAAGATTAATTTCATATACGAAATGGTTTAAAGCTTTCAGGATATCCTAAAAACCCCTTTTTGTAGCCAATTTATTCAAAACCTCGTTTTTTTTTCTTATCCCAAATACATACCCTCTCGATAAAGAAAATTCACTCCCACAAATGTTTAAGCTTGGCAGCTATTGTCTAAAATGACCAAAAAGTAGATCAAAAGAAGTTAAACCCGGAGTGTGTTCTAAACTAACCAAGCCGGGGAGGATTCAAATCAAACTTGTAACACCTACAAATGTTAAATCTACTCAGCTCACTACTAAGTCCACTATATCAAAGAAATCCCCTCTAGCCACCTCGTAGTCGTCGAAGAAACTATTCCATCAATTGATATGATTACAAGATTGTTGACCTTGTGGTAGAATTCAACCTTGTAGAAATACATAATTTGAAGTTATGATAAACACTTGACCAAGATGAAATGCCTATTTGGGAGACTCATTTGCCCCAATATGTATTTCCATCGACCAACCCCGAATAAGACCTTGTTAGACCGTGTCAAAAAGCATTATGAACTAGACCAAAGGGCCATTTTTAATGCCGACAAAGAGATTCATTTTACTATCACAAGAGAATCCATAAATCAAATGCCGCAATTACCATCCGATCCTATATTAGTCCCCCTATCTATTGAATTTTGACCCGCTATACTCGAGCCTAGATTTCCCAAAAAGGTTTATGATATTTCAAAATTTTTGGCCTTCCCATGTTGACATTCCAAAAATAAATCCCCCTTCTTCTACCGCCGAATTTCTTGAAGGGTCTAGGCACATTATTTCAATGTTATCTTTTATATTGGGATACTTTCACAGGTGGATTCACTAATGAATCCATTCTTTTTCTTTTTTATCCACTTATCCCTGTGCCAACCCCCAACACTCATTTTTTATTATGCCACATTCATAGTAAGAGTAGCATTCGTCATCGCCTTACCAAACTACCCACTCGAAAGGGTTTTAAGATACTCTTCTTACTTGTTTCACTTGTTTTTATTCTTCCAAGCCGATAATTTTCCAATTTCATTGCAAAAGATGGACTTGGAGGGTAAGCCTTTGTCTATTGTTCGGAATTCCTCGCTAAGGAAAGAGAGTAGTGAATTCACTTATACGGATTTTTCGTATCTTTTTCCTTCATCCAACCCATGAGCATTTTGTACAAAGAAAAGCAGCCAGGGTCAAAGAAGAAATGAAGAGGGTCTTACAACTATCAAAACATATTAAATGAGACCTGGCTTTATGAAAAGCATATAGAGATAAGAATTTTGGTCCAACTGTCGATTTTACCGGGCCACAAATACATGAACATGAGAGTTTTTATTGGAATATTTAAGACAGACTTAAATTTACTCATCAACTTCTTAGCCGCAAGGAAAGACTCAATTCAAGTTGAAAGAATCGATTGGTCCTTTCTACTGGCAAATAACAAGAGAGGCAGAAAAAGAGATCAAAGAGATCGTGTAGAATTCAAATTCCAACAAGGTTTTCATGGAAATATGATCTCAAGGGATCCTTAATAATTTAAGGGTAAAATGTAAATTGACACCTCTTCATACATGAGTCCAAGCGTAAATTGAGAAATTTTCCAATCAAGAAGAATGGTGGAAAACACATTGATAGATATAGTCATTAATAATAAATATTCAAATAGAACAAAGTGGTTACAAATGTTCCTAGGGGTTGTAAAGTGCCTAGAGAATTTAGCCAAAATAAGAAGAGAAGAAGAACATACACAAATCGAAACAACTATAGAAACAAAATTCAAGCCGATTTATAATAAAAGGAATAAATTCAAAATTTCAATTGAAAATATTAATAGTGCTTAATTGATGTTGAGGATATAAATAGCCGTAGGTAAACAATAATTGGTTACGTTGATAATCACAATGAAACTCTAGTTTTGATATTGAAAAAAGATCTAACACAGTGGGAAATAAGGATACTCGATGATTGAGAAACAAAATATGGAAGCCCTTCCTCACAAGATGTACCGAGGGAAAAGGATTTAGACATTAAGGAAAGATGTAAGAAGATAAAACAGAAGAATGAGGAGATCAAGGATCGAGATATATTTTCAATTCCTCAAGCAAAACCAGAATCAAAATAGGCTACCCAGTAAGCCTTTCGACTATTCTACAAACAAAATGATTATGTCATTTTTGCAACCAACTAATTCAAAACCAAAGACAACAGATTATAAAGTGGAGTTTGAAGTAGACACTAAAAATGTTCATGAGCTATACCAAGTTGAATTCCACATACATAGCTCCTCGAAATGTTATATTCAACTATGGTGACAAAGGCAATGAGTGCCACCAAATTGTAGAATGCTAATATTAACATGCAAGATCAAATGAAGCTAGACAAAGGTTTCGTATGAAAAATACCTAAGGATTAAAAGCCTTAGAGGATTTGATTTTATGTGTGGGATATGATCCCTCAACAAAAGGGTGGCGAATTCACAGATTAAGAAAAATAATGATGATACTGCATCTTTGAGGAAACACTTAAGCTTCCTCAAAGGCACATCCACAGACTAAATAAATCCTTCAAGAGCAAAGTGAAAGAAGTAGATGATGAAACTCATCCTCAAAACTAACCGCTCAAATCAAAGAAATGGAATCTCAATGGAACATTTCCAAGAGAAGGAAACTCCGTGAAAGAAACCGAAACTCCTATCATTCCTTCAAAGGATACCACAATGATTAACATGAGTGGCATCCACATTAGGGGAAAAGCTTAGCACCAAAGGAACCATCAAAAATCGCAAGGCCATGAGTTCAACGACTACTTCAAACACAAACATTCTTCTCTACAACATAGGTCCAACAAGAAGATGGAGCAGTCGATCATGGAAGGCTATGGAGGAATTGTCTTTGAAAAATAATGAAATCAATAAAGCTAAAGAAATGATTAAAAATATTGAATCCTCAAGTGTTATCTCAAATAAATGCTAAAACCCATGAGTAAAGAAGGCAATTAGACTTGGAGAGCAAAATTAAGGGATCGTAGAAAGAGCTAACATTCCCCTAAACAAATTTCATTTGTCAAGAATCATTTATGGAAAATCATAATCGAGGCCATTCACACTTAATGGCCTTCAATCTCGCATTATATGAGCAATCTAGGATTTATTGATAAAGAACAGCAAGAGATTCGAAGACTAAGGATGAGTTAATCGATAAGCCACTCTCTGCTTTAAAACACATCACATTCCCGAATAGCAAGAATAGAGCGTAATTCGAAGAGTTACAGAGCACTGGATAGAACAAAGACCATTTACAAACATTAAAAAAGGTAGTAACAAAGAAAAATTCTGATGAACTACCGTACAGTGTGAATCTATGAATATTGCCATAACAAATTTTATGGTGAAATATACAAATTGGGAAAGAAGGACTTGCCGTATATTCATGTCTTCAATGAAAAACTAATGCACCAAAAAGATTATGACAATAAAATCGTAGAATTTGTCGAGGAGAAAGTCAAGAAACTATTGCATTAAGACACCTGCTGTAAAGTCCTTCAACTCTTTGAAGATTTATTCTTTCATCAACATGAGAGATCAAACGTCTTTTTATGTTTAAACCCAATTTTTCTAAATACACGAAGTGCGTATGAGAACTTTAGAATACCGAAGAATGTCAAAATTCCTATGAAGAATAGCAAGTAAGCATTGCATTTAATGTGAAAAGTAGAGGTAAAATAAGAAGAAATTACCTTGAAAACAAATTAAGAAGAAACAGTGAAGAACAAGAACACTCTCACGATTTTTTACCGCAAGAAGAAATATTTTTACAAAGAAGAAAAGTGGAAATATCAAAAGTGTATCGAGTTGTATACAAAGCAAGAAGAGTATCAGATGAAAGAGTATCAACAAAAGCAACTCAAATAAAGATATTTACAAAGCAGCCCAACAAAGAAGGATAGAAGCACTCAAAAGTCTTCGTTAGATAAAGTAGTTCTATTTATATTACAAGAGGACAAATTGGCTGATTTTTGCTGCATTGTCCCTCTTATTAAATATATTTTCTATTTCTAAATATATTCCTAGATGTCTCCTAGGATTTTTATAACTACATTTTGTATAAATACTTCTACATTTGAAGTATCGAGGGTGGAATAAAATTGTTAGACTTTACTATAGACTTTTTGTCAACATCGGAGGCTATTATGTGTTGATTTCGAAGTAGCAGACTAGACAAAGCTAAACCGGGCATCATAATTCAAAGATCCTCGTGATAAGTTGATGAGTGAAGTACTTCTTCTTGTCATTGTTTTCTTTTCCGAGTTTCATGCAATTAATTATATGTTCGTTCTATCTTAATGTGTAACTAGGAATATTACTGCTGCACTAGTCCTATACTCCTTGTTTTTAACTAGTTACCATTTAAATGTTTTCACTAGATTTCAGTTGTTAGGAATTCCTTAATCGTCCTACTCCCGTTTCGACCCCCCATTTCATTCTTCCATTTTCTAGATCAAAGGATCCTTCATAATCCTTTATCCCGATCATCCCATTTCACCAAAATAGTTTTCCAAATCTTTGAGGGTTATCTATCTTGCCCCGAATACATTTGTACCTTTTTGGCCTTGAATTTTCTAGTACTACTAGCTAGATTTAGACTCCATAGCCCAATAGACAAGTAGATTTCTCTAGTTTACCTCTGGGTGATTTTTTTCCACCAAATCCTTTAAAAAGAAACCAATTATTCTATCATAACTAGCCTAAAAACATAAATAAAAAACAAAGATAAATCTTAAAGAGAGAGTCTCTCGAATTCTAGGAAGGCTAGATCCTAGGATTTGAAGTAGGTTTGTGGTTACCTCTAGTTTTCCTAGACTAAAAACTCAAATTCCACAACTTAAGAAATTATTGTAGTGATAACATATTGACGACCATACCGGGGACTAACCAATCTCCATTTTAAATTTAGTCTTAAAGGAAGATCTTTCAATTATATTTTTACTTTAAGATTATTTTTATAGGTTGTGGGTATTCAAAATAATCATTCCCTGCTTCTAGGAAAACCTACTATACCAGGTCTAACCCGTATCCTAAGCTCATGTGCTTATAGTAGATAACCCGGTAATGACAAAAAAGAAAAACAAACTATCAATTTAGAGACTCAAGTACCATTAAGAAAAGCCAATTCTTTACCCAAAGAGTTAGTGAGTTTAAATGATATTGATTTTGATCCGAAGTTTGAATATTCATTGTTTAAAACTAAATCAAATCGAATTGAAAAATATCATATAGATCATGTTTTCCTTTCATTTTTGAATGCAAAAACGTAAAAAACTATTTCGTAGGAACAAAGTCAAGTAAATCTCGAATATCGAAATATAGTTGAAATTATTAATGTTTCTTACCGATTAAAGATATTGATGAAGTCATTGAATTAGCTCATTTGTTGTCTTACATAAAACCTCCAAACTTTCAATCGCACACAACAATAATACCAACATCGTATCTATCTTTACATGTTGTCACTTCATTTATAGAAACTCTCGTAAGATCATCTACGTATCATTTCATTCCTAAGTTGCCTTCGGCAGCCCAGGATATTATTTCCTTCAAATGCACTAATCCACCGCATCCACCACTTTGCAATCGCATTTTATAAGCACCACATTTTATTTCACAATTCCATTTACATACCATCTTCCCATTTCCTCACCTCTTCAATTGGTGCTTGTTAATTCATCGGCCTACCGTATCTAGCACCGCCCCTATCATTACTATTATACCTCCCACCAGCTAGAAAGCTTCAAGCCATGGTTGCCGTATGCTCCCCTTGTTTTACCCCTTAAACCTCCATGCTATGCCTCAAGATTACCAAAAAATGTACCACTATTTGATGGCCTTTCACAATATACCTCAACAACATGTAACTAAAATGATAGTTTATCGTGAAATTTATGAAATTGATGAGTCGATGTCCAGTATGAGGTTATTTGCCCAGTTTGACAGAGAAGTTAAAAAATGGTTCAAAAATTTAGCTACCGGTAGTATAGCTGATTTAGTCGTATTTCATAGAATGTTTTTAAATAAGTGGGAAAGAAAAAAAGAACCCCTTCAAATTTTGTCCGAGTTTGATGCTTTGAAAAGATCTCCCATCGAGTCTCCGTCTAAGACTATTGCACTAGTGCATAACAAAGTTGTCTATAATTCTATTCCCGCAACTCTTAAACCTACACCTTACTCTATACCGTCTTCAAATTTCTCGATGGATTTGATATGATATGGCCTATCAATTAAGAGAAAGAGATGCCCAAACCTTAGAACAGTATGCAATTAGATGTTGTTGTTGTAGACATCAACATTTTAGCTAGGAAGCGTCAAACTCGAAAATGAAAGAAGAGTTACAATTAAAGAAGAAAGTTCAAACTCAAAGATGTTAAATTAGATTTCCTTGCTAAAATTTTAGAAAGGGTGGTAGATAGATTCGTTAATATAGATAAAACCTCAATGGGATAATCAACTCCGAAAGTTAGAAATCCCAATTTTAGAAAATAATAACCCCGAAAAAGTTGTACATGTTCGAGACCAAAACATTAGGCTCCATTTCAGGAGAACTATGCTAAAATTTCTCAAAATAATGATGAATATGAGGATGACATCAATCATCTAATGGGAATAGATGAAAACAACACCATTTTCCTCACTCTCAGAAGATCCTGAACTATTTGAGCTTCAAATAACCCAAATTAAACCTGAATCCTTCGACTACAAATGTATTAAGACTTCACAATGAAATTCACAATCGCATAACCTTAGAAACAAGAATAATAATGAATCTTCTACTAAAAACAATTCCAAAAAATCAAAATAAGAAAAATGTATGCCCAAAAAGAAATTTTTTGCAAATTCTCCCCAATGGAAAATAAGAAAAATTCCAATCCTTCCAATCCTAAAAAATCAACAAGTCCCAATATCATGGATATTACCGATGAAGTAGTCAATATTCCAAAGATGCACAGTTAATACTCCTAAAGCCTATAATTCAAGAAGAACAACAAATTATGATCCTAAAAGATTTCTAGTGATTCTAAATCAACAAATCCTAGAAACGTAAAAAAATTCCGTAACACTCGTTGATAATTCTAAGTCTCGATAAATTACGTCGCTACACAAATGTACCCCCGAAAAGAAAATTAGAAGCAGAAGAAACTCAAGAAACTCTTACGCAGAATACCAAAATAATTGAAGATAAAAATACCGCCGTTGAAAATCAAGAAAACCAACTCAAACATTACAAAGCTTCTAAAGATGAATTAGTTCAAATTAGTAAATCTCAATCCTCATTCAATATTCAGATCGAAATTGCTAAGTTAAAAATACCTATTCCTTTAACAGAATTGCTGAAAATGACTTATACAAATCAACTATAACTCGAAACTTTGAATATGAATGATGGTGAAGATGCCATTAATTTGAATGATGATAAACCCGAGTTGATTTTTGGCCCTAATGTGAATGGAAAGCATTCAGATGGACTTACCCCTCATTTCTATATCAATCTTACCATCCATGACTGCATTTTACATAACCCTATGTTAGATCTGTGAGCTTCCATAATTTAATGCCCAAATATCATGGAAACTCTGACCCAGAAATAACCGTGCCTTACAAAGATTTGTTCTCATTTGGATTCTAGCAAAGTTAAGTGCTTATGATTAATTAAGGACTTGTGTGTCAATTTATTTCAGCATCTTCAGTAAGAGTATGGTAATGGACATTTTAGTAGTCGACATCCCACCAAAGTATGGTATGCTTCTTCGCTCATGGGGAGAAAAGTCGGCAGCGATATCTACAATTGGACATGAGCTATGCTACAATATTAGTGTTTGGTCAACACAAAAAGCTATATAGGGAAATTTAATGAAATTCATGGTCGCAGTGGCCGAGAGATCCATAAATTGCCCCATTTATTATACACCAACCGACCTGACTCTTTTATTTTGTGTAACTCTGATAACAATGAAATCCAAACCGAACCGATTAATAAAAATCCGAAACCAAACAATGACAACATATTTCATGAGTCTCGTTAGCATTAGACTCGATGGATTTGTAAACAACCGTATATGGAGTAGGAGTATGGATTACAAATATGGAAACTAATCATTCAAGGACATGCCTTCGTACTCAACTTCAAATGTACCAACAACATGAAAGATGAGGCATCATATTCTAAAATGATCATTAGAAACTTAGAGGACAAAGAATACTAATCATGGGAGATTCGTAATTAATCATAAAGAAAACAAATGGAGATTATTTTTTTTATAACCCTAGAATACCCGTATACGTAGATACAAATAATTGATTTAACCGATGATTTGTTAGAATGCAAGTTTGCCTCTATACCCGTAAAAACAAACATTCAAGCATATTGTCTAGAACATTTTGCTAGTACTTGTAACTTACCATTCCAACCAACTCTATAGGTACACCGAGGTTAAACATAGACCAATCATCCTAGAAAACTCAAGAATCGACAGATTTTCTCTCAGATGAATAAACATTTACCATATTTTTTGAATAATGAGGAAGAATTTCAAAACTATAAAATAGATACAAACCGTAATATACATTCAGATCTCGATTGTAAAATAGATAGCATAGATGTACATAAATTTAAAAACCAATTGTATTTACTCAATCCGATATAGATAACTTAGAGAATATAGATAAGAGAAAAATCATTGAAGAAGAAATTGACATGTTAGATTTGAAAGATAACTTTTGCCTCCAAAGGTTTAATCCCTTTTGGAAGACCTTGATTCCAATGATGTGCCTAAAAAGGCCAAAAATGGAACCAAATAGGGTCCGACCTTGAGGAATATAACATTGGGACAAAATTAAAACCAAAAATGATCAAACTATCTAAATCTTTACCCAATGTAAATGTATGAATAATACATTGATCTTTTAAAGGAATATTAAGATGTAGTCATTGAGATTTATGAAGATATTAAAGCTTATGACACAAACATAATCAAACACAAAATTCCCATAAAAGAGTAATCAAAAGCCATTCAAACAAAAAATTGAGGAGAATTAATCCTGCCTTCTATTACCTTTGATAGAAAAGGGCAAAATGCATGTATGCGCTCAAATCATCACATCAATCGATATTCTGATTGGGTTTCAACCCGGTACCAACAAGAAACAAAACAAAGGAAATTAGGTTATGTGTTGACTTTAGAAATCTTAACAAAGTATCTTTAAAGGATAATTACCTTTTAACAAAGACGGATCATATATTACAAAGGGTAGTGGGTTCCTCTAGAATTTTTGTTAGATGGTTTTTCAGAGACAACTAGATCCTAAATTCAAAGGAAGATCAGCAAACAACTTTCACTCACCTCGCGTACCCCCATGGGACAAAATGCCCTTTGGTCTCGATGAATGGTGGAGCAACTGCAGAGCTATGGACATAGTCTTTGCTCAGATTCATGAATTCTGTGAATATCTATATGACATTATCGTATTTTCCAAAACAAATAATGAACACTTGGATCATTTGAGACAGTTTTCATTAAATGTAGGAAATTTGGCATCTCTTTAAATCCCAAGAAAACTCTATTTGGACTAGAGGAAGGTAAGTTACTTGGACATATAATTTCAAAAGAGGGACTAGAATTGATCCCCGCTAGGATAGAAGCAATTTTGGACATTCAATAACTTAGAAATATCAAATAATTACAAGCTTTCTTAGGTAAAATTAACTTTTCGAGAAGATTTATTTCAACCTTAGCTAAAATCATTAGAGAATTGAAAAATATGCCGAAAAAATACTCAACTTTAAAATGGACAAACTTGAAGCCAAACAATCATTTGATTCCATAAAACAAGCTTTAACTAAAACACCAAATTTTAATCACCCGTATTTTAAGAAAGACTTTATAATTTTTTCTTTTCGCATTAGAACATATCATCGTCATAGCTACTACGTAAGAATGATCAAGGTTTTTAATGTACCAGGATTTTTATCTAAGACTCTTAGAGATGCACCTCCTAAATATAACATACTGAGAAACAAGCTTTAGCCTTGGTTAAAGCTATAAAATATTTTGCAGTTTACATTCTCTATTCCCACATAATTGCCTATGTCCCTAATTTAGTAGTTAAAGACATTCTTATCAGATGGCCCCGATGGAAGAAGAGGTAAGTGGATTTCCACTATCCTAGAATATGACATATAAACAAACCAACAAAAATCATTAAAGGACAAGGATTAGCTGCATTAATGGCCGAATCCAATTGCAATGCATTAGACATAAATTTTATTGCTCATATCGATGACCTCGTGAAGAGATGGCGACTTAATGACCGATGAAGTTTCTAGATTCACCTTGGTACTCGATATTATCTTTGTAATTTACAAACTTACAAGTTCTCGGATTATCAAGGATGTGTCGCATTTCTTAAACTTAAAGCAATGATATTTTTTTATTTTAGATAATGTGCTTTTTTGGAAAGAACATAGTGGGGATATTACTAAATTAATATCGAAAGTAGAAGGGACAAAATTCTTGAAGAATTTCATGTGATCGTGGAGGGAATTTATACCGGAAAAGCACGTAGATAAGATCCTTGCAGGTGGTTTTTACCGGCCTACCTTATTTGTCGATGTTAAGAAATTTTGTTACCATGTCACAAATGTCAAATTTTTGAAGGAAAAAAGAAATCGTTACCTTTACCCTTAAAACCAATTTCAACCGAGAGATGCCATTTCAACAATGGGGTTTAGACTTCATTGGATAAATTCACCCCCATCCTCTAGCCAACATGCTTTATCACCGCCACAGCATTACTTTACTAAATGGATTGAAGCCATTCCTACCAGAGAAGCCATCGACACAACACATCATCTTCATAGAAAACAACCTTTATCTAGATTTGGATGCCCTCGTAAAATACTCAATGATACGTAGCATTTAAATCTAAGAAAATGATTGCTTTCATCACAAGTACCACATTACCTCAGGGCCACCTATTGCTTATTAACCCTGCTGTATTAAGTCTAGTCAATCTTCAAACAAAAGCTCAGGAATATCATTAAAATTTTACTTTGAAGATAACAAAAATACTTCGAAAAAAAAAAGTTAGTCTATGCCTTATGGGCAGATAGACTTACTACCAAAAAGTCAATTGGCACTTCCCCTTATTAAATTTTTTATCGCATGGATGCAATTTTTCCATCATCCTTAGGTATTCCAAACAATGAAGATCATTCAAGAATCACAAGTAGAAATCAATTATATACAAAGGAGGATAAAGAAACTATTCATATACAACAAACAAGGGAAGTGAAGTTCTGAAGTAGAAATCCTAAGTCATTCATGACAAAATCAAGAAATGTTTTGATAAAAGAAGTAAAGAAGATGACTTTACATTGGAGATCAAGTGTTAAAGTGGGATTCCAGAGAGAGGACAAAGGTAAGCATGGGAAGTTTAAATTTCTATGGAAAGGACCTTATGTAATTTATGGATGTTGTGGGTAACAATTCTTTCTTCATCAAAGATTTGGATGGAACAGATATTCAAGAAGGACCAGTTTAATGGTAGAATATTCAAACACTACTATTCTTCCGAGTTAACCAATAGTTAGTCCCAATTACTTTTACATAATTGTAAATATCCATTGGAAGTTTAGATTGGATTGGATATTTTCTTCCAAAGTTGAAGCCCGAAGAGAAGGTCGCAAGCTTTTGAAGAGTAAAATGTCATAAATATGAGTTTTTGCGTTAAAAAAAAGGACGATTACTTCGATCATCATGGTCAAAATCGAAGGCTACTAATCTTAGATTTTCGACATTTCACCAGGAAATTCCATCCCCATGTGAAGCCGTTGTTAGGGTGCTATAAATATAGGATTCATAATTTTGAATTGACTTTTGATAGTCTTGTAAAATATGTGTACATACCTTGCTTTCTCGCAAATTGTTTTTCTCATATTTTTTAAAAAAATAAAAATAAAAAAATCAAAAGAGGGTAAGAAGTCCTAAAAAGAAAGATCAAAGGACTTAAAAAATACATAGACCCCAAAAGAAAAGATGAAAATAAAACATGAAAGTGCAAGTCCAAATGCCAACATACTTTTACTTTTTGTAAATGATTATGGCAAGAGTGTCAATTAATGCCATAATCCATGATGAGTTAAATTGTTTAATCTTGACTTGTCATGTTTCCAATTTCATGTTTTAGATAGTGAACAACATTTGTCGTATAGTTTAATTTCGACAAATCAAGAGGTAGAGAATAATAAGGAGCTCATCACTAATCTGCCTCATAGAAATAAGGTAAAATTATATAGTTTTATGCTTTCAAAAGAATAAAATACAGTCAAGGTAGCAAGCTCAAAGGCACTGGCGAAAAGAAGAAAATGTTAGAATAATGTTGGGTAGAAGGAAGTGGGAAGCATGTAATATTCATCACCGTGCAAAAAATCGCTAATTTCCCTTCCCCGTAGGTATTCAAGATATAGCTCTAGTCAAAGAGGCTCGTGAAAAGCATTTCTTCCACTTCTTTTGGGACCGGACTCAAGGCTCAATGACCTGGATAGTGGAAAATGTTGAATTCTTATGATAAAATCCCCTTTACCATTATTTCTCCCTCATTCATACATTTAAGTCATATTCATAAGTAAAGAATCCTTCTTACTTAATGAAGCTTAAAATCCCATTTAATTAACTTCATTCTTAAAAATTACAAAAACCCTCAAAAAACACTCTATCCTAAGTCAATTGGTGAAATGATGAAATAATAAGCTATGCTTTTATTTATTCAATCTACTTCGTCATTTAGTGTATTTTTGTGTATTCCATCTCCCCTTGTCATATTAACTTCTAACTTACTTTATTAATTTCCTAAAAATACCTTATCCTATCATTATAATTCCCTTTATCTAAAATAGCCCCTATAACCCACTATTATAATGTTTTTAGACCAAAGTTAATATGCACATGCTAAATTAAAAACCCAAATAATACCCCCTTTGGTCTAAAACTAAATTTAATTAAATACCCCGTATCCTATAGTTATTATACACTTCAAACAAGTCTAACAACTATGTAAATAAAATAAATAATGAAAATATGGCTTTCCGCGCATATTTTATGTGTTTGGAAAACCCAAAAACATTACACTGCTCATCATTTTTTATCCTAACGTATTACAATAGATTAAATCTTTTATAAAGGTTTAACCGCCCCCCCCCCCCAAAACCAATTTTAATACACTTACCAAACCTAACCCCGCCTCATGCACCTTCGCTTATATATAAAGGTTTTTTATATATGAAAACACCGCCATTTAGCCATTTTTTACCATATATATAACCCCGACTTTACATATATGAAACCTTTGATTAACCCCCAGTGCCTATGTAAAGCCTGGTCCCACCATATTTTTTGCCCACAACTTTCAATCAAATCGTGACCCTTCACTCCAATACTCCAGATCTAATGGCTCCTAATCAATATCGCGCAGAAAAGTCAAATGCCCTTTCCAACACCAATCGAGCATGAAATAGGTGGTTTTACCCATTCCGCCCCTAACGACATGTCAATATTCCATTGGATCATGTTCTTTTGTGTTAAAACAGCTTAACACCATAATCTAATGCGAAAAATGTTGCCAGTTTCGCATTTGAAAATCCAAACTGCTCCCACCATTTGATAAGACCTGCATTCAATACATCTACGATAATTAAAAATCAAAGTTTGAAAACCTTTGATATATCATTTTGATGTTTATTTGTGAGTTTAAAACTATAAAAAACTTCTGCTCGAATGAGAAAAAACCCTTTTGATCAAAATTATCGACTTATACCTCGAAAAGGTCAAAATTGACCACAGATCCCCCCTTGAAGACCATTAAAGCCATTCAATTGCACTAGCAATTTGGCCCACTCCTCAGATTAAACCAATATCTTCTGAAGAACCATTCAAGTAACCAAATACTTGCATTTAAAGGTATTTCTCGACAATCAAAACCTGCAATTTCAAAGTTTAGACCAAGAATTATTGAACCAGGTTTTTAATTAAGGGTTTTACCTGAATTTTTTTCCCAAAAACACCGAAAAAGAGGCCAAACCCTGGCCAATTTTTTCTAGAAAGTTTCGAATATGAAAAAACCACTTTTTAATCTAATTTCCTCAATTTGTGACCTATGGAGATCAATTTCACATACAAAAAAGGGTTTAAAGCTTTCAGATATCCTAAAAATCCCTTTTTGTAGTGAATCTATTCAGGAAACCCTCGTTTTCTGTCTTATCCGAGTTTATATCCTCTGATAAAGAAAATTCACTCCTGCAAACAATTTAAGCTTGCAGTATTTAGTCAAAAATGACCGAACAGCAGATCACAGCTAAGCCTGGAGGTTCTAAACCAACCAATCTTGGAGGAACCAAACCTCCTAAATCTGTAACTCGTAAAGATGTTAAAGCTACTCTAGCCCTCACTTCCAAATCCACTGTATCGGTAAATCCCCTCCAACCACCTGTAGCTGCTGAAGAAACCCTTCCATTAACTGATATGGACTACAATATTGTTGACCCTGTGGTAGAATTCAACCTTTTAGAAATGCATAATTGGTGTTATGATAAGTACTTGGACAAAGATGAAATGCCTATTCGGGAGACTCATTTGCCCCAATATGTAGTTCCAGTGACCCACCTTAGAGAAGACCTTGTTATACTGTGTCAAAAGCATTATGAACCAGAGCAAAGGGCCATTGTTAATGCAGACAGAGAAATCATTTTTAATATTACAACAAAGTCCATAAATCAAATGTTGCAATTACAGTATGATCCTCAATTAGTCCCCCCATTTATTGAATTTTTAACCTAGTTGTACTTAAGATTGGATTACCCAAAGAAGTTTATGATATTTCAAGAAATTTTCCCTTCCCATGTTGACATTCCTAAGTTGAACCCTCCTTATTCCACTACGAAATTTCCTGAAGGGTCAAGGCATATTATTTCAATGCTATCTTTTATACTAGGATACTTTACAGATGGATTCACTGATGAATCCATTCTTGGCTTCCTATCCACCTTATCTCCAGGCCAACCTCCAACACTCATTTTTTATTATGCCAATTTCATATCAGGGAGTATTCATCATCAACTTACCAAACTACCCACTGAAGGGGTTTTCAGATACTCTTCCTATTTGTTTCACTTGTTTTTATTCTTCCAAGCTGATAATTTTCCAATTGCATTGAAAAAGATGGACTTAGAGGGTAAGCCTTTATCTATTGTCTTCTGGACTTCCTTGTTAAGGAAAGAAAATAGTGAATTCACTTATACAAAATTTTTAGACCTTTTCCTCCATCCAACAATGAACATTTTGTACAAAGCAGATCAGCCCAGGGTCAATGAAAAAATGAAGAGGATCTTACAACTATTAGAACAGACTAAAATGAGAGTCTGGTTTCTTTATGAAAAGCATACAGAGATAAGAATTTTTGGATCCAACTTATTACCTTATAAGTTGCCAGAATACATGAACATGAGAATTTTTGCATTGGAATATTTAAGATAGATTCTCAATTCTGACTCTATCAACTTTTTAGCTGCAAGGAAAAGGACTCAATTCAAGTTGAAGAATCAGATTGGTCTTTTTATCATAAATAATAGAGAGGCAGAAAAAGAGATCTCAAAGAGACTGGTAGAATTCAAATTTCAACAATGTTTTCCATGGAACTATGATCCTCAAGGGATCCTGAGCAATTTAAGGGTAAAATGTAAAATTACACCCTTCATACATGAGCCCAAGCCAGAGATTGAAAATTTTTCCAATCAAGAAGAATGGGTGGAGAACACACTGATAGATGCAGTAATTAATACAGAGACAACAGGAAAAATGGTTACAACATAAGCCTTGGAAGTTGTAAAGCCACTAGAAACTTTAGCCAAAAGAAGAAGAGAAGAAGGGACATACATAGCTGAAACAACTATAGAAACAAAATTCAAACTGATTTACAACAAAAGGCTCAAATTCAGTTCCATCAGGAAAGAAAAGGTAATTGATGTTGAGGATACAAATGAGCCAGAGGTAAACAATGATGAAGCTATAGTGATAATCAATGAAACTCTTGCAGAGATTGAAAAGGATCAAGCAACAGGTAAATATGATTCTCAGATGATGGAGAAACAAAATATGGAGGCCTCTTCCTCACAAAAATATTAGGAAAGAGATTTAAATATAAAAGAAAAATATAAGAAGATAAACCAAAAGAATGAGGAAATTAAATTAGAGATATATTCTCAATTCCTCAAGAAAAAACCGGGGAATCAAAATAGGCTACTGACAACCTTTGACTATTCTACAAAAAAAATGATTATATCATTTCTGCAACCAACTACTTCAACACCAAAGACAGTGGCAGATTATAAAAAGGTGGAGTTTGAAGTAGACACTAAAAATGTGCATGAGCTAGACCAAATTGAATTCCACAAACATAGCTCTGAAATGTTGTATTCAACTTTGGTGACAAAGGCAATGAGTGCTACCGAATTGCAGAATAATATTCTTAACATGTAGGATCAAATGAAGCTAGACAAAGGATATTTGTATGTAAAGGACCTAAGGATTAAATCCTTAGAGGATTTGATTTTACAGGTGGGATATGATCCCTCAAATGCGTAGGTAGAATAGTTGTTGATTAAGGAAAAGAATGAAGATAATGAAACTTTGAGGAAACAACTTAAGCTTCCTCAATGTGAGCATCCACAGACTAAATAAATCCTTCAAGAGAAAAGTGAAAAAGAAGAGATGATGAAGCTCATCCTCAAACTAACTGCTCAAATAAAAGAAATGGAATCTCAAATGGATCATCTTGTCCAAGAGAAAGAAACTGTGAAAGAGATTGACATGCCTATTATTCCTTTATTTATGCTAGTGATTACCACAACAGTTGCTTCCACATTAGGAGAAAATATAGCACCAAAGGGACCACTGGAAACTACAGTGCGAGTGAGTTCAACTACTACTTCAAACACAGATTCTTTTACAACACAGGTCCAGCAAACAGATGGAGCAAGTCAAATTGTTAAGGCTATGGAATAAATGTACTTGAAAACTAATGAAATCAATAGCCTAAGGAAAAGTACTGAAAATATTGAAGCCGCAAATAAGTTAGCTCAAATAAATGCTAAAAACCATGAGAAGAAGGAAATTAGACTTGGAGAGAAAATCAAGGGCTTACAAAAAGAGCTAACTTTCACTGAACAAATTTCATTTGTCAAGAATCATCTATGGAAAAACATAATTGAGGCCATTCACACTCAATGGCCTTCAATTCAAATTATATATGAACAAAGAGACTTATTTTCAGCAGCTCAGGCATAGATTCAGAAGGCCAAGGATGAGTTAACTGATAAGTCAGCTCAGGCTTTAAAACTCATCACATTCTTGAACAGCGAGAACAGAGAAGAATTGGAAGAATTACATGTATTGGATAGAACAGAGACCATTTTACAGATTAAGAAAGTGGTAATAAAGAAGAATTTAATGAATTACCTAGAAGAAAAGTGTGAATCAATGAACATTGCCATAACAAAGCTTATGGTGAAATATACAAACTTAAGACAAAAGGGCTTGCAAGACATTCATGTCTTCAATGAAAAAATAATGCCCTAGAAATATTATGATAATAAAATCAGAGAATTTTCCAAGGAGAAAGTCAGCAAACCATTTCCACAAGGCACTCCTATAGGTAAAGTCCTCCTTCAACACTTTGAAGATTTGTTATTTCTACAACATGAGATCAAACATCTTTTTGTGTTCAAACCCAATTTTTCTAAATACACAGAGGTAGATGAGAATTTTAGAAAGCTTAAGAATGTAAAAATTCCCAATAAAGAATAGTGGCAAGCATTTATGGATTTAATGTGAAAATGAGAGGTAAAACAGTGAAGAAATTACCTTGAAAGTAGTCAAGAAGAAACAGTGAAGTGAAAGGACAGTCTGCTGATTTTTTACTGCAGAAAGAAATATTTTTACAGCAGTATAATAGTGGAAATATCAGTCAAAAGTGTATCATAGTTAAAGAGCAGCGTTAAAGGGTATCAGATGAAAGAGTATCAACTAAGGCAACTCAAATGAAGATATTTTCTAACAACCAGCAAAGCAGGACATCAAATCATTCAAAATCTCCTTGATTAGATAAAGTAGTTCTATTTATTTTGGACAAGAGGATAGTTTGCTAATTTGTTAAGCAGCTGTCCAACTTATTTTGTAAAGATATTTTCTATTTCCTAAAGATATTCCTAGATTTCTCCTAGGATATTTGTAATTACATTTTGTATAAATACTTCTACATTTGAAGTTTTGAGTATGGAATAAAATTTCTAGACTTTACTAAAGAATTTTTTGTTGAAACATTGGAGGCTATTATGTGTTGATTTCGAAGTAGCAAACTGGACAAAGCTAAACTGGCATCATAATTCAGGATCCCTATGATAAGCTAATGAGTGAATTATTTTCTTCTTTTCATTGTTTTCTTTCCTAAGTTTCATGCATTTCATTATATTTTTGTTCTATCTTAATGAGTAACTAGGAATATTACTACAGGCTAGTCTTATACTCCATGTTTTTAACTAGTTACCATTTTTATGTTTTCTGCTGATTTCTGGTGTTAGGAATTCTTAATTGCTCATACTCCCATTTCACCCCTACCTCCTTCTTCCTTCCTCTAGATCAAATGATCCTTCATAATCCATTTATCCTGATCATACCATTTCACCAAAAAAAACACTTTCCCAAATCTCTGAGGATTATCTATCTTGCCCTGAATACATTTGTACCTTTTTAGCCTTGACTTCTAGTGCTACTAGATAGATTTAGACTCCATATCCCAATGGACAAGTAGATTTCTCTCTAGTTTACCTCTAAGTGAATTTTTCTCACCAAAACCTTTTAAAAACAAAACCAATTATTCTATCATAAATAGCCTAATATTTTAAATAAAAAACAAAGATAAACCTTAAAGAGAGAGCCCTCTCTGAATTCTAGGAAGGCTAGATCCTAGGATTTGAAGTAGGTTTTGTGGTTACCTCCAGCTTTCTTAGACTAAAAACTCAAATCCGACAACTTAAGAAATTAATAGAGTGATAACATACTGGCGACCATACTGGGGAACTAACCAATCTCCATTCTTAAATTTAGTCTTAAAGGAAGATCTTTCAATTATATTTTTACTTTAAGATTATTTTAATAGGTTGTGGGTATTCAAAATAGTCATTCTGGTTTCTAGGAAAACCTACTATACCAGGTCTAACTCGGATCCTAAGCTTGCAGTTATAGTAGGTAACCTAGAACAGATTGGAAAAAAAGAAAAAACAAATTGTCAATTTAGAAACTCAAGTACCATTAAGAAAAGCCAATTATTTACCCAAAGTGTTAGTGAGTTTAAATGATATTGATTTTGATCTAAAGTTTGAATATTCATTTTTTAAAACTAAATATGAAAATGATTTGAAAAATACTGTTATAGATCCTGTTTTCCTTTCATTTTTGAATTTAAAACAAAAAAATATTTCAGTAAAACAAAGTCAAATAAATCTGAATATCAAAATACAGTTGAAAATATTAATGTTTCATTGATTAAAGATACTAATGAAGCTATTGAATTAGCTCATTTGTTGTCTTACATAAAACCTCCAGTTTCTCAATTGCACACAACAATAATACCAATAGTAGATTCATATTTATATGTTGTTACTTAATTTATAGATACTTTTGCAAGTTCATCTATAGACCATTTCATTCCTAAGTTTCCTTTGCAGCCTAGGATATTATATCCTTCATCCACTCAATCCATTGCATCCACTACTTTGCATTCAGATTTTATAAGCACCACATCTTTATTTCCTAGCAATTCTATTTAAATACCATATTCATTTCCCAACTCTTCAACTACATTTGTTAATTCATCAGCTGCCATATCCAGCACTGCCCCTATCATTACTGTTATACCTCCTAGTTCAGCAAAGCTTCAAGCCATGGCTGCTAGGTTTGCTCCCCTGGTTTTACCCCAAAACCTCCATGATATGCCTCAAGGTTACCAAAAAAATGTACCACAATTTGATGGCATTTCACAATATACTTCTCAACAAAATGTAACAAAAATGATAGATTACTATGAAATTTATGAGATTGATGAGTCAGATGTCTAGATCAGGTTATTTGACCAAAATTTGACAGAAGTTAAAAAATGGTTCAGAAATTTAGCTGTTGGTAGTATAGTTGATTTAGCTGCATTTCATAGAATATTTTTAAATAAATGGGAAAGAAAAAAGAACCCCCTTCAAATTTTTTTTGAGTTTGATGCTTTGAAAACATCTCCTGCTGAGTCTGTCCAAGACTATTGCACTAGGTATAATGGTGTATATAATTCTATTCCTACATCTCTCAAACCTACACCTTACTCGGTTCTGCTCAAATTCCCTGATGGATTTGATACAGATATGGCCTAAGAATTAAGGGAAAGAGATGCCCAAACCTTAGAACAGATGCAATTAGATGTTGTTAGTGTAGAAATTAACATTTTAGCTAGGAAGGCCAGAATTAGAAATGAAAGAAGAGTTACAATTAAAGAAGAAAGTTCAAACCTAGATGTTAAATTAGATTTCGTTGTTAAAACTTTATAAAGGGTGGTAGAAAGATTAGATAATTTAGATAGAAAAACTTAATGGGATAATCAACCTTAGATCAGAAATCCCAATTTCAGAAAAAATAATAACCCTGGAAAAGCTAAAGAAGCTACTCCAGACCAAAACATTAGGCTCCCATTTCAGGAGAACTATGCTGAAAGTTCTCAAAATAATGATGAAGATGAGAATGAAATCAATCATCTAATGGGAATAGATGAAAACAACACCATTGTCCTCACTCAGGAAGATCTAGAACTATTTGAGCTTCAACAACTTAAATTAAACTTCAGTGAATCCTTTAAGTACAAACAAGGTTATGAATTTGCTATTAATGAAATTCACAGTTAGTATAACCTTAGAAACAAGAAAAATAACGAACCTTCTACTAAAAACAATTCCCAAAATCAAAATAAGAAAAATGTAGAAGCCCCAAAATCAAAAGTTTTGCAAATCTCCCAAGGGAAAATAAGAAAAATTCCAATCCTTCCAGTCCTAAAAAATCAACAAGTCCTAAAATTGTTGATATTATTGATGAAGTAGCTCAATCTTCTAAAGATGAACAGAAAACTAAAACTCCTAAAGCCTCTCATTCAGTAAAAACAACAAATTATGATCCTAAAAAGATATCTGCTGATTCTAAATCAGCAAATCCTAGAGCATAATGTTCCAAAACAACTGCTGATAATTCTAACTATGATAAAATTTATGCTGCCACACAAATAGTCCCTGAACAGAAAATTAAAGTAGCAAAACTCAAGAAACTCAGACAGAAAATGCCAAGACAATTAAAGATAAGAATACAACTGTTATAAATCAAGAAAAACCAACTCAGATCACAGTTACTAAAGATGAATTAGTTCAAATTAGTAAATCTCAATCCTCATTCAATATTCAGGCTGAAATTGATAAGTTAAAAATACCTATTCCTTTAATAAAATTGGTTAAAAATGATTTATAACAATCAATTATCACTTAAACTTTGAATATGAATGATGGTGAAGATGCCATTAATTTGAATGATGATCAACCTGAGTTGATTTTTGGTCTTGATGTGAATGGAAAGCATTCAAATGGATCAGTCCCTCCTTTTTATATCAGTCTTACCATCCATGATCAGATTTTACACAACTCTATGTTAGATTCAGGAGCTTCCCATAATTTAATGCCCAAAGCTATCATGGAAATTCTTAATCTAGAAATAACCAGGCCTTATAAAGATTTGTTCTCTTTTGATTCTAGCAAAGTTAAGTTCTTAGGATTAATTAAATACTTATTTGTGAATTTAGTTTAGTACCCTGGTAAGAGTATGGTAATGGACATTGTACTAGCTGACATCCCACCAAAGTATGGCATGCTTCTTTCTCGCTCATGGGGAGCAAAGTTGTAGAGATCTCTACAATTTGACATGAGCTATGCTACAATATTAGTGTTTGGTCAACCCAAAAAGATATATAGGGAAACTTTAATGAAATTCATGGTCAGTAGTGCTGAGAGATCCATAAATTACCCCATTTATTCTACACCAACTGGCCTTGACTCTTTTATTTTGTTAACTCTGATAACAATGAAATCCAAACTGAAATGATTGAAAAAAGCCAAAACCAAACAATGATAACATATTTCATGAGTCCCGTTGGCACTTAGACTTTGATGGCTCTGTAAAAAAATCAGGAGCAGGAGCAGGAGTATGGATTACAAATATGGAAACTAATCATTCAGAAGGACGTGCCTTTAGACTCAACTTTAAATGTACAAACAACATGGCAGAGTATGAGGCACTTATTCTAGGCCTCAAGATCATTAAAAATTTAGGAGGAAAAAGAATACTATTCATGGGAGATTAGGAATTAATCAAAAATAAAATAAATGGAGATTATTCTTTGTATAATCCTAGACTAGCCAGATACAGAGATACAACAATTGATTTAACTGATGATTTATTGGAATGCAAGTTTGCTTCTACACCTAGAAAACAAAACATTCAAGCACACTGTCTAGCAACTTTTGCTAGTACTTGTAACTTACAATTCCAACCAACTCATAGGTATAATGTTGAGATTAAACATATACCAGTCATCCCAGACAACCTCAAGTACTGGTAGATTTTTTCTCAGGATGCACAGATTTACCATTTTTTGAATAATGAGGAATAATTCCAAAACTGTAAAATAGATACAGTCTGTAATATACATTCAGATCTTGATTGTGAAATATACAACATAGGTGTACATAAATGTAGAAAACCAACTGTATTTACTCAATCTGATATAGATAACTTAGATAATATAGTTGTTGAGAAAATCATTGAAGAAGAAATTGACATGTTAGATTTGAAAGATAACTTTTTGCCTAAAGGTTTAACCCCTTTGGAAGACCTTTTTGATTCCAATGATGTTCCTCAAAAGCCAAAAATGGAACCAGTTAGGTCTGACATTGAGGAATGTAACATTGGGACAAAATTAAAACCAAAAATGATTAAAATATCTAAATCTTTACCTCAACAAGAAAAGGAACAATACATTGATCTTTTAAAGGAATATCAAGATGTGTTTTCTTGGAGTTATGAAGATCTTAAAACTTATGAGACAAACCTAATCCAACACAAAATTCCCATAAAATATAATCAGAAGCCATTCAAACAAAAATTGAGGAGAATTAATCCTGTTCTATTACCTTTGATAGAAAAGGAAGTAAAACGCATGTATGATACTCAAATCATTGCACCAATTATATATTCTGATTGGGTTTCAAACCTAGTACCAACAAGAAAGAAAACAGGTGAAATTAGGTTATGTGTCGACTTTAGAAATATTAACAAACTATCTTTAAAGGATAATTACCCTTTACCAAAGATGGATCATATATTACAAGGGGTAGTTGGTTCCTCTAGAATTTCTTTGTTAGATGGCTTTTCAGGATACAACCAGATCCTAGTCCAAAAGGAAGATCAGGCTAAAATAGCTTTCACCACTCCTTGGGGCACTTTCATGTATGTGAAAATGCCCTTTGGCCTGATGAATGCAGGAGCAACCTTTCAGAGAGCTATGGACACAGCCTTTGCTAAGGAAATTTATGAATTCTTGGTAATTTATCTAGATGACATTATTGTATTTTCCAAAACAAATAATGAACACTTGGATCATTTGAGACAGGTTTTCATTAAATGTAGGAAATTTGGCATATCTTTAAATCCCAAGAAAACTCTCTTTGGACTAGAGGAAGGTAAGTTACTTGGACATATAATTTCAAAAGAGGGAATTAGAATTGATCCTGCTAGGATAGAAGCAATTTTGAACATTCATCCACCTAGAAATATCAAAGAATTACAAGCTTTAGGTAAAATTAACTTTTTGAGAAGATTTATTTCAAACTTAGCTGAAATCATTAGAGAATTGAACAACATGCTAAAAAAAGACTCAACTTTAAAATGGAATGTTGAATCTAAACAATCATTTGACTCCATAAAACATGCTTTAACTAAAACACCAGTCTTAATCAGTCGAGATTTCAAGAAAGACTTTATAATTTTTTCTTTTGCATCAAAACATACCATTGCTGCAGTTTTACTGCAGAAGAATGATAAAGGTTTTGAATAGTCTATAGCTATTTTTAGTAAGACTCTTAGATATGCACCTCTAAAATATAACATAATGGAGAAACAAGCCTTAGTCTTGGTTAAAGCTATAAAATATTTCAGAGTTTACATTCTCTATTCCCACATAATTGCCTATGTCCCTAATTCAATAGTTAAAGACATTCTTACTCAGGATGGCCCTAATGGAAGAAGAGGTAAGTGGATTGCCACTATCCTAGAATATGACATAGAAATCAAACCAAAAAAACTCATTAAAGGACAAGGATTTTCCAGATTGATGGCTGAATCCAACTGTAATGCATTAGACATAAATTTTATTGCTCAGATTGATGACCAGGAAGAGACGACAACTCGAATGATCAGTGAAGCCTTTTTAGATTCACCTTGGTACTCAGATATTATATTTTTACTTACAAAATTACAAGCTCCTCCTAGATTATCAAGGACAAAAGGCATATTTCTTAAACTTAAAGTAATGAGATTTTGTATTTTAGATAATGTGCTTTTTTGGAAAGAACATAGTGGGATATTACTAAATTGTTTACTAAAAACAGAAGCTGAAAAAATTCTTGAAGAATTTCATGCAAGTGACTGTGGAGGGCATTTATACTGGAAAAGTACTGTAGATAAGATCCTTAGAGATGGTTTTTACTGGCCTACCTTATTTGCTGATGTTAAGGAATTTGTTACTTCCTATCACAAATGTAAAATTTTTGAAGGAAAAAAGAAATTGTTACCTTTACCCTTAAAAAAAAATTCAACTGAGATGCCATTTAAACAATGGGGTTTAGACTTCATTGGAGAAATTCACCCCCCATCCTCTGGCCAACATAAGTGGAATTTGACTGCCACAGATTACTTTACTAAGTGGATTGAAGCCATTCCTACCAGACAAGCCACTGACACAATCATTATCTCTTTCATAGAAAACAACCTTTTGTCTAGATTTGGATGCACTCAGAAAATAATTACTGATAATGCATCAGCATTTAAATCTAAGAAAATGATTGCCTTCTATCACAAGTACCATATTACCCTAGGCCACTCTACTGCTTATTACCCTCAGGGTAATGGCTTAGCTGAATCTTCAAACAAAATCCTTGTAAATATCATTAAAAAATTACTTGAAGATAAGAAAAAGAATTGGAATAAAAAGTTAGTCTATGCCTTATAGGCAGATAGACTTACCACAAAAAATTCAATTGGCACTTCCCCTTATCAATTTTTTTATGGGATGGATGCAATTTTTCCATTATCCTTAGGTGTTCCAGTAATGAATATCATTTAAGAATCACAAGTAGAAATCAATGATATACAAAGGAGGATAAATCAGACTATACATCTACAACAAACAAGGGAAGAAGTCTATGAAAAATCCTAAGTCATTCATGATAAAATCAATAATTTTTTTGATAAAAGAAGTAAAGAAGATGACTTTTACATTGGATATCAAGTGTTAAAGTGGGATTCCAGGAGAGAAGACAAATGTAAGCATGGGAAGTTTGACTTTCTATGGAAAGGGCCTTATGTAATTTATGGATATAGGGGTAACAATTCTTTCTTCATCAAAGATTTGGATGGAATAGATTTTCAAGAAGGAACAGATAATGGTAGAATTCTCAAACACTACTATTCTTCTAAGTTAACCAATAGTTAGTCCCAGTTACTTTTTATATCATTGTAAATATCCATTGAAGTTTTAAATTGGATTGGATATTTTCTTTCCAAAGTTGAAGCCTGGAGAGAAGACCCTAAGCTTCGAAGAGTAAAATGTCATAAATATGAGTTTTTTAGAAAACAAAAAGAAAATTACTGGATCATCATGGTCAAAGTTGAAGGCTACTAGTCTTAGAGTTCTTGACATTTCACAAGGAAATGCCATCCCCATGTGAAGCCGCTGTTAGGGTCATATAAATATAGGATTCATAATTTTGAATTGAATTTTGATAGTCTTGTAAAATATGTACAGACCTTGCTTTCTGCAAGTTGTTTTTCCATATTTTGAAAAAATATAAAAAAATCAAAAAGAGGGTAAAAAAAATAAGTCCTAAAAGAAAGATCAAAGGACTTAAAAAAATACATAGACCCCAAAAAAAAAAGATGAAAATAAAACATGAAAGTGAGCAAGTCCAAATGCCACTTCCTTTTACTTTTTGCAAATGATTATGGCAGAGTGTCAATAAATGCCATAATCCATGATGAGTTAAACTGTTTAAACTTGACTTGTAATTTTTTCAATTTCCATGTTTTAGATAGTGAATAAAGTTTTGTTAGACAGTTTAATCTTGACAAATCAGTAGATAGGTAGAGAATAATGAGGAGCTCATCAGTTTAATTTGAGCCCTCGGATAAAATAAGGTAGAATTATATAATTTTATGCTTTGAAAATAATAAAATGTTTCAAGGTAGCAAGCTCAAATGCACCTGCTAAAAAGAAGAAAAAATGTTAGAGTAATGTTGGGTAGGTAGAAAGAAGTGGGAAAAATCATGTAAATATTCATCACCGAGCAAAAAATCACTAATTTCCCTCCCCTTGTAGGTATTCAGTAATCTATACTTCCAGTCAAAGAGGCTCAGAGCATTTCTCTGACTTCTGTTGGGACCGGACCCAAGGCTCAATGACTAGATAGCGAAAAATGTTGAATTCTTATGATAAAATCCCCTTTTAGCATTATTTATCCCTCATCCATACATTTAAGTCATATTCATAAGTAAAGAATCCTTCTTACTTAATGAAACTTAAAAATCCCATTTAATTAACTTCCTTCATTCATATAAATACAAAAACCCTCAAAAAACACTTTATCCTAAGTAAATTGGTGAAATGGTGAAATATTAAGCTATGCTTTATTAATTCCATTTACTTAGTCATTTAGTGTATTTTTGTGTATTCATTTTCACCCTTGTCATATTAACTTCTAACTTATTTTATTAATTCCCTAAAAATACCTTATCCTATCTATATAATTCCCTTTATCTAAAGACCCCCTAAAACCCACTATTATAAAGTTTTTAGACCAAAGTTAATATGCACGAGTTAAATTAAAAACCCAAATAAACACCCTTTGGTCTAAAACTAACATTAATTAAATATCCCGCCCCCTATAGAGTTAAACCATTCACAAGGTTTAAAGCTATATAATACAATAATCACACCAATGAGTTTTACCCCACTCATCAGCGTCTTAACCTAAGTTTCTAAGTGTTATTTTGTCATTTTATAAAGGTTAAAACATTTGGAGTACCACCATGCTAAACTCCGCCTTGCGCAAACAAAATCTTTCCTCCTCACATATTTTAATCCAATGTTTAAATAAAATAAACCAAGGTTTATTTTAAATAAACATTAAACCCCACCCCCCGCATTTGTAATACACTTTCCATCTTAACCCTGCCTCATGTACCCTTATATATAAAATTCTTTTAGATATATAAACATACCATCAAGTTAACCCTTTTCACCACATATGTGAAACTCGATTGCACATATTAAAAACCTTTGATAAACCCCGATTAACCTTAGCCCCGATCTCACATAACTTTCGACTGCAACTTCACTTCAACCTTTTAGATTTGACAGTGCAAGATACTTTTTGCGCTCACAAGATGATCGTCCGCCCAAAGCCCAAACGGACACGAAATGGGATGTTTTGACATTTCCGCCTCTTGAGACGTGGCAAAACACCATTCGATCACATTAATTCGGAGAAAAACAGCTTACCACCATTATCCAACGTGAAAACTATTGTCTGTTTCACATTTCAAAATCAAAACTGTCCCCCGCCATTTGATGGGAACTGCAATTAATGCATTTACGATGGTTAAATATAAAAGTTTTAAACCTTTGATATACTATCTTAATGTGTATTTGCGCATTCAAACTGTAAAAGAGCTCTATTTGACTGAGAAAAACCCTTTTGATCAAAATTATCGAATTATACCTAGAAAAAGTCGAAACTGACCACAGATTCCCCAGTGAAGACCATTTAAGATAGTTGACTACACTAACAACCCGGACCAGACTTCGAAATTCAACCACGACTTCTTAAGAACCTGTTAGCCCCCTATGAATTTTTTGACAAGCAAACAGGGGGCTAAAATGTTTTTGAGCCTTCAAGGAATGCATTTCTCTCTGAAAATACATCATCCTTGAGGCCTCCTTATGCCCTTGTCCTTTGATAAATCCCCACTACTGTTTCCAGTTATAAAGCCTCTCTAATGGTGAAGAAATGCCCAAAAGGCCTCCTCCTTTTTCCCCTTATATCATCCCTTCTAAACCTCTACTTCATCCCCTTTTACTCCTCTCTATTTCCCTCATTAACCCTCTAAACCATCTCAAGTTCCCTTTTAAACCCGTTCCCTCTCTATCGTTACCCTTCTTTGGCCTTAAATTGCATTAAAATGGGCCAAAAACCCACTTTCTACCTTATAATAGGCCTAAGCCCCTTTTGGCTAAGCCCCGCAAACCACTTCCCCACATGCCCAGGCGCTGGAACCAGGCACTAAGGTCTTAAGCACTTATCGCAATCGCAACCATCGGGCGAGCACATTTCTATGTGTTAACGAAAAACTCTGATGCGATTGGGTTTTGGTCTATAAGACCTCTGCCGCGATCTCCACCGTTGATCTATCACTTTGATCCGACGGCCCAGCGCTAATCGCACTCCTGCTTCTGATCGCAATCGGAACTTTCACCATGCCACTCCTTGTTTCCCCCCGATTGCAATTTCCCCGATCAAATCTCAGCCGTCCATCCATTCCAAGATCCAACGGTCCAGATTTGTTCTGCTCCCCTCCCATCGCTTCTTTCTGTTCCCCCACCAATTCAATCTCCACCGTTGATCTATCACTTAGATTAGTCGGCCTGGCGCTCAATCACATCCCCTGCTCCGATCGTAATCATGATTGTTAATCGTTGCCACTTTCTGCCCTTCGCGATTGCGATCTCTCGAATTAATCTCCGCCGTCGATCCCTTTCGTGATCCAACGGTTGGCATTGAATCGCTCCAATCGCAATCGCAAATTCCCAAACTGTGCCACCCGCTACGCTCCCCGATTGCGATCCGCCGATTCCATCAAGTCCGTCCATTGATCCAAGATCGACAACCCACATTGCATATCGCATCCATTCATATTTTCTCATCGGGTGATCGTGGGGCTCCATCGCTTAACCTCTGCCATCGATATCCTCCTGAGATCTGACGGTCCTAAATGAATCGCCCTCCACCCATGCCGGGTCCCACATCCAAAGGCTCTGTTTCATTGTTTTTCCGTGTTTTCCTTTGTAATTCGCCCAAGCATTGATCTTTGGGCTTTTACACTAATGATAATTTCTTCTGCCACTCTTCCTTATTTCCATTGTTCTCCACTGCTTCGCCACCATTCCTCCGGCCTCCATAGCAAACCTTCCACCACTGTCCCCGAATTTTATAATTGATTTAATTTATTGTGCAGGGGTCACAAAGAGGCCATTTCGACATCGGCCAGCGTAGCAGAAGAAGAGATTCAAGGGGATTAATGCTTATTATTGATGTAATTTATGCTTAATCCCACATTCAAAGGATTAAGGCGTAGTTCCAAGACCAAAGGGCGCACTAGAAAGTCATATCAGTGCTACGTAGCAGCCGAACGTGTTTTCTCCATAGGTACATCTTCCTACAGCAGTCTCCATGCCTCCTCGAGCCCAGAAACAATTAATTACACTGACATAAGCTTCTTAAAGACTGTTAGGACCATAGTTATGGAAGCATGGAGACCTGAAGACCTTATCAGTCACCTTACTTGCTTCAAAGGACAAAACAGAGGGCCTTACAGCCAAAAGGACTTCACGAAACATTAGAGGTCAAAGCCGACCTGACAAAGACTCCCATACCATACCAAAGGTACTTACAGCGATGCAGATTTCCATTAAGCAGAGTGGGCATGAACTCTTTCTCCACTCTATCTTAATGAGATCCATTTAATGAATATCACCTACCATTGTTATTCTCTTCTCCTATAAGAATTCCCGAGAACATATTTTAAAGGTTGTTGTTTGGCTGTTGCTGATTGTTGTTAGAGGGATTCATTTGGACTGTTAGAATAGTCTTGGCAAGGATTAGCAGAGTAGTTGTTATGTAGTAGGCTGGGAGGAGAAATTATGGTCTGTAACAGCCATTGAGCTCAGTGTATGTGACTGGTTTTGCATCATTAATCAAGAAAATCTCACAGGATCCTGGTCTATTACTATTGGTGATGTTTTTCTAACACTGTTTATTACATTTTCATACTGTTTCATTTTTTGCTGGCTCGCATCAGAATATTGGCATAGGACTTACCCTTGCTAGGTACCCTATGTTTCTGCTCTCCTTTCCTTTAATGTTTTCTGCTGCTTAGTTGTTCTTGTTGGGTTTAAGCTGGAATATTTGGGAACACTGGGGATTAGAGTTAGCCCTGTTCGCTAGGGTCCTTATGCGACCAACTGGCCTTTCTAAGATCTCTTGTTGGTGTCAAAGCATTGAAGGTTAAAAGTCCTTCTCTGATCTATAGACCTTGGCTCTGTGAAACTTATCTCTTTTTTTCCCTTGGAGTATGCTAAAGCTGACCTGGAGTTAAATGACCTCTGGTCCAATCTATAAGCTGCCCCTTTGTCCCTTCATTGAAAGCTGCCTTTGAGTATGTCCAAGCAGGTCTGGAGTTAAATGACTTCTGACCTGATCTATAGACAGAAATTGGGTTGTTTTCCTTCTTTCACTTTCAATCCTTGATGTTCCATTCCATCATCTATCTAAAAAGATCCTTTAGTGTAGATGACTTGCCCTCTGAAAGCCTTGGCTAGTTGTTGCATGTAATTACCTTTCATGACTCCATAGCCCAATGGATGGCACTTTCTTGACCTATCCTCTTTGCTGGAACATCCTGCTATTTTGTTCCCTTTCTCCCATTACTTTCTCAGTCTATGATCTCATGACCAACCCAGCAACCAACCAACCAAATCATTTTAAACCCCTCTTTGTGCTTCATATCTAGCCTAATACTTCATTTTGAGCTTCAAATATATACCATTCTTTTCCTTATTTGGAGAGATCCCTCTCCAGGTTCAGGAGGGCTAGATCCTAGGGCCCCAAAGTGGTTATGATGTTGTCTTATATTTTGGTGTTGCCAATCTAGCTAAAACATGGGAACCCCAACATAATGGCGAATCCACTGGGGACTAAGTGAAATTCACCTTAAACATTCTTAAGCACTCAAAAGACCCAAGATCTCTAGTTAGATTGGCATTCAATTACTGGTGGTGGACGAAAACCTACTTCAAACAGTCAAATTCATCCACCTGGTGACTCCACACTCCATAACTCTCAAAGACTCCACTGGAGGAAGAACCTGAAATATGGCCAGACCTCATAGGAGGATAGAAAATTTGGGTTGGATCTAGTTTAAAGAATTCATTGTTTTTATCTATCACTATGTTTTGTCCTGTTTCAAGCCTGCTCAAGTGTACAAAGATGAGACCCACATTGAGTATGGGAAAGATCTCAAGTCTCAGTCTTCAGACCATGAGCAGACCTGTACTCCTGTGAAATACCCGGTGGAACAAGAGCCTCATGGCGTATCTCTCACTCCTAAAGAAACTTCAAGCAGTCATGGGCCTCTTGTTGCACCACCTACCCCTACAAAGGTCATAGAAAGATACAAGCCTCTGGTTTTACCTCTTTTCTTCCAACCCCTTCCTGCAGAGCTTATAAACCAGCTGTCTCTTTTTGATGGAGAAAATAAAGGGGCCACTGCCAAGGAACATGTGCAAAACCTCGAGGATTTACTTGACTTGTATGAAATAGAGGAAGATGATGTGTGCATTAGAATGTTTGCCTTGTCATTACAAGGAATTGTTAAGAGTTGGCTCAAAGGCCTCCCAGTGGCAAGCATTTGCAGCTTTCATCAATTTTCTCAAGTTTTCCTTGATAAATGGGTAGCCTCGAAGAATGTTCTCCTCATCCTAGAAGAGTATCAAATTTTGAAAAGGCAGCCAGGAGAGACAGTACAAGAATTTTCAGCCAGGTTCAATAATGTATATCATGCAATACCTTCTGATATAAAACCACCTCTAGGATGGGCCCTATTGCACTATCTGAGTTCTTTTGACCCTGAGGTGGAATTCCATATAAGAGAAAGAGAACCTTCGAGCCTGGAGGAAATGTAGAATATAGAAATCACTGTCGAATACAACATAAAGTGCAGGGAGGAAATATTAAAGGCTACAAATAAAGACCGAGCAGATCAAATGAGGCAGGTCTCTTTAGAAAGCAAGCTGGAAAGGTTGATAGAGACTGCCAACACCCTGCTGAACACAGAAGAGGAAGAAGATGAGGCTGAAACCAGAAATGATGATTGGAAAAGACCTGCTCCTTATCCTCAAGAAAGACAAACCAGATCACTGCAAGACAGAAGCCACATGCCAAGCATGTATGATGGACCAGAGCTTGAATCAAAAAATGAACTTGCAGACTATTTTGAAGAAAGACTTGCCGAGAATCTTGAAGATTTGATGGGTGAGGTTGCTTATAATTATGATTTATCTAATGATGATTTTTTCCAAAGGGAAACTGAGCTTGCAGGGCCATCATCAGTAGATTCATGGAAGGAAGATCACGACCATCAACTTCAAGAAAATGATGAGCCAATGTAGGCTATCTATCATACTGATGGAGAAAGCGTTAAAGCATGATAGCAGACGAAGATTCATTGAATCTTCTCTCTGCTTTATAACCGAACATCAGTTATACTTGCCAAGAGGACGGAAGCCAGAAGCTCTTCAGCGCAGAGGACAAGGAGGAAAGAGATGAAGAAAATCTTGAGTGAAATGAATATCCTGAGCCTTCTCCCGAAAGGATTAAGGTAATCAAAGAAGCCCCCTCTCAAGAATATGTTAATTTTTTCACAGAGTTCAGTCCATTTCAGCAGAACCAGCCCGCGTTACTAGAGGACAACACTGTCGAATATAATGAGTCCTCTAGCTCAGGCTGTAGTGAAGATGAGTGAGATCTTCTTTCCCACAGACATCTTTGTCTTGATCCAGAGGAAGAAGAGGTATTATTGGTTGATGCTCATATGCAAAATACTCCCAGCCAGGACTGCAAATGCAGTGATTGAAGCTGCCCGGGATACAGACAACATACCAGTCATGGAAGGCCTTAAAAAAGAAAGTATATACCATATTTTTGTTGATCCTGTGGCAGAATACATGGAGGCCCTGATTGGCTCAGCTCCTCAAGCATAAATCCTTTGCAAGATCTAGATTCATCAAGAGAGGTCACCACTGATTGTGACCGTGGTTTTGGAGAATCACATGCAGAGCACCTTCTGGTTATCTCTGATAGGCAGTCAGTGCTCATATCCTTTTTTGTTACTACTTGACTGGCTGCACTGGCATTATTGTATCACCTAGAGTGCCAAAGATTCCCAGTTAGAGTAGGGTAGGTAGGAAGTCTGAAATAAAGCTCAGCATATGAGCATGTAGTTAGTTGTTTTAATTTTTGCAAAGTCCTGTTGGGTGTGGAGCCTGATTATCTTGTTTACTTTGTATCACAGCATTGGCCCCTGTACTTTTAAAGGGGCGGCAACGCCGCCCGTAAATAATCGCTGTCGTGGGGGGTCCAAGGGGGGGCGGCAGCACTTTTCGGAGCCCCCCCCTGGCGGGGGTTCGGGGGTAGCGCCCCCGAAGCTAAAAACAGATGTAAAATTGCCTTGTAAAAGTATAGTAATTTCTAGTCAATCTGGGCCGTTCATTAGGAAAATGATCTGACGGTAGAAGTTATGTTTAGATTAGGGTTTTTTGCCCTAGAAGGCAACCCCTTGTATATATGAGGGCATTGTATTGCGGCTATGTATTATGAGTGTATTCTCGGAGCGAGAAACAGAGAGGGAGACTGTGAGAGAGAACAGAGGATATTACAGCGGATCTGCTGTAGGTTTTGTCTCTTCATTTTTTTGGATAATATAAAGGAAGGACTGGCTGTTCGGGGTGGACGTAGCCCAAACTGGGTGAACCACGTATATCTGTGTCTCTCTGGTTTTATGTGTTTTGTGTGCTTGTATTTTCCGCATATTTTATGTGTTTCATTGCTCCATAATATTTAATTTTCTAACAACCGGTATCAGAGCCAAAGGTATATTTGGCTGATAAACTCGCAGGAAAGAAGGGTTCCTGGTTCGAGTGGGAGAAATGGCGGAAGATGGTAAGTTTAGGGTCGAGAAATTTAATGGCCAAAACTTCCCGCTATGGAAGATGCAGATGGAAGAATATCTCAGATTACAAAGATCTCAGACCTACCATCAGCTTAAACAAAGAAGTCGGGCGATCATGACGGCACATGAATGGAACATTCTCGATAGAAAGGCACTGTAATGCGCACGGTTGTGCCTGCGTTGTCCGGTCACTTTCAATATTTCGAAGGAAACAACAACAGAGGGTTTTATGCAGACGTTGGCAAAACTATATGAAAAACCCTCGGCCTCAAACAAGGTATTTCTTATGAAACGACTATTTAATATGAAGATGTCTGAAGGTGGATCTGTTGCAGACCATTTAAATGAATTTAATATAGTTACCAGTCAGTTAAGTTCTGGAGGGGTAAACTTTGATGATGAAGTTAGAGCTCTGTTATTCTTGTGCTCATTGCCAAAGAGTTGGAATGGTTTAGTAATGGCCATTAGTAACTCTATCTCTGGATCTAGTACTTCAAATTCTGATGATATTGTTGGTGCTATCCTTAGCGAGGAAATGCGATGGAAAAGCTCCGGTGAGACATCAGGTAATGCTTTGAGTGCAGAGTCTAGGGGAAGAAGAATGGAAAGAGGAAAGAGCTTAGGATATCGCAGTAAATCAAGGAAAGGCAGATCCAAGTCCAGATCAGGGATAGTGTGCTGGAATTGCGGAAAGAAAGGACACCTAAAGAAAGACTATAGATCTCGGAAGGGAAAAGAAGGAGATACACAACAAGAAAACAATCATGAAGCAAATGTGACAGGTGATGTGTTACAAGATGCTTTGATTCTTTCTTTCGAAAATGTTACTGATTCTTGGGTTGTAGATTCAGGGGCTTCCTTCCATGCCACACCTGATAAGAAATATTTTCATGACTATGTTCAAGGAGATTTTGGACAAGTCCATTTGGGTGATGATAAACCCTGTAAAATTGTTGGAATGGGTAAGGTTCTTGTAAAACAAAAAAATGGAAACCAATGGCTACTAAAGGAGGTAAGGCATGTTCCATATCTGAAGAAAAATCTGATTTCAACAGGGCAGTTAGGTAGTGAAGGTTGTGTGACAACTTTCACAGATAAAACTTGGAAGGTCACCAAAGGAGCGTTGGTAATAGCAAAAGGTGAAAAGGTTGGTACATTGTATTTATGCAATGGTATTTCTAACTCTGTTAATGCTTTAAATTCCAAAGGAGTAGATGCAGCATTATGGCATCATAGGCTCGGACACATGAGTGAGAAGGGAATGAAGATTCTTCACTCAAGAAATTTGTTGCGAGGTTTGAAGAATGTTGATTTGGATTTCTGTGAGAATTGCATTTATGGAAAACAAAAGAGAGTCAGATTTCTCAGAGTTGGGAAAGAAAAGAAGAGCGAAAAATTGGAGCTTGTGCATACAGATGTATGGGGACCTGCTCAGGTATCATCTCTTGGTGGCTCTCGTTATTATGTTACTTTTATCGATGATGCAACTAGAAAAACATGGATTTATTGTATTCAGAATAAAGCTGATGTATTTGATACTTTCAAGAAATGGAAAGCTTTGGTTGAGATTGAGACAGGAAAGAAGTTGAAGTGTCTTAGATCAGACAATGGAGGTGAGTATTGCAGCAAAGAGTTTGATAGGTACTGTTCAGAGCATGGAATTCGTAGAGAGAAGACAGTTCCAAGAACACCACAAGAAAATGGTGTGTCAGAAAGGATGAACAGAACAATCATGGACCGTGCAAGGTGCATGAGATTGCATGCAGGATTGCCTTTACAATTTTGGGCAGATGCTGTAGATACTAATGTTTATCTAATAAAAAGAGGGCCTTCAAGTTCCTTGGATGGTGGTATTCCAGAGGAAGCATGGACAGGTAAAAAGGTAAACTACTCTTTTTTAAAGCCTTTTGGTTGTGAGGCCTTTGTCCATATTAATAAAGAAAACGGAACAAAGCTTGAGGAAAAATCAAAGAAATGTACCTTTATTGGATATGGTGCTAATGATTTTTGTTATCGCTTATATGATTATGAAAATCACAAAATCATTAGGAGCAGAGACGTAATATTCAATGAAAAGGTCTTGTATAAGAATCAGCTGCAGGAAAAGAAACAAGAAAAAGAAAGCAAGGAATACGCAGTTCTTGATGAGATATCTGAAAAAGTAAAGGTGCCTGAAAATAATAATAATCAACAACCACAGTAGCAGCAACCACCACAACAGCAACAGGCACCTCAAACACTTGAAAGTGGTGTTAGAAGATCTTCCAGGATAAGTAGACCCCCTGAACGATAATATCCTTCGTTATATTATTTATTGCTGACTGATTCTGGTGAACCTAAATGTTATGAAGAAGAAATGCAGGTTGAAAGCAGGAAGAAGTGGGAGCTAGCCATGGAAGAAGAGATGGACTCCTTAATGCATAACCAGACTTGGGACTTAGTCAAGTTGCTTGCAGGTAAAACTACATTGTAGAATAAATGGGTTTACAGGCTGAAGGAAGAAGATGGAGGAAAACAAAGGTACAAAGCTAGACTTGTGGTGAAGGGGTTTTCACAGAAGAAAGGTATTGATTTTGATGAAATATTTTCTCCTGTTGTTAAGATGAATTCAATCAGAACTATCTTAAGTCTTGTAGCAGCGGAAGATTTACATCTTGAACAATTAGATGTAAAGACAACATTTCTCCATGGAGATTTGGAGGAAGAGATATACATGCAGCAACCAGAAGGATATGAGGTCAAAGGGAAAGAAAAATTGGTGTGCAGGTTAAAGAAGAGCTTGTATGGCTTAAAACAGGCTACAAGGCAGTGGTATCTAAAATTTGACAAGTTTATGTCTCAACAAGGTTATACTAGATGTCACTCTGATCATTATGTTTATCTAAAAAGGCAAAATGATGGCAGCTATATTATATTGTTATTGTATGTAGATGACATGCTTGTTGCAGGGTCTAACATGCAGGAAATAAATGTGCTCAAAAGAAAATTGGCAAATTCATCTGCAATGAAGGATTTGGGAGCTGTAAAACAAATCCTTGGTATGAGGATAACTAGAGACAGGAAAAATCGCAAATTAACACTATCTCAGAATGAGTACATAGAAAAGGTGTTGAAAAGATTTAATATGCAGAATGCAAAACCAGTTAGTACACCTTTTGCTAGCCATTTCAAACTTAGTAAGGAGATGTGCCCAAAGACCCATGAAGACATGGATTATATGTCTAAAGTTCCATATGCATCAGCAGTTGGAAGCTTAATGTATGCAATGTTCTGCACAAGGCCTGATATTGCACATGCAGTGGGATTTGTTAGCAGGTACATGAACAATCCAGGAAAAGAACATTGGATGGCAGTAAAATGGATTCTCAGATATTTGAGAGGTACCACAAATCAAGCATTATGCTTTGGTGGTTCAAACATTGCTCTACAAGGATATGTTGATGCAGATATGGCAGGTGACAGAGATAACAGGAGGAGCACTACAGGATATGTATTTACTGTAGGTGGAACAGCTGTCAGTTGGGTTTCAAAATCCAAAGTGTTGTTGCACTTTCAACAACAGAAGCCGAGTATGTTGCTGCTACAGAGGCTAGTAAAGAAATGATTTGGTTACAAAGGTTTATGGATGAATTGGGTAAGGAGCATGATATGGGCACACTATACAGTGATAGCCAAAGTGCTATTCATCTTGCAAAGAACTCAACATTTCATTCCAGGACTAAACACATACATCTCAAGTACCATTTCATACGGTCAGTATTGGAAGATGGAAAGTTGAAGCTAGAAAAGATACACACTAGCCAGAATCCTGCAGATATGCTAACAAAAGTTGTAACCAGGGAGAAACTGAGAACATGCTCAGTTTCAATTGGTCTTCAAGGACGACGATGAAGATGAGAAACAGCCAGGTCCAAAGAGGAGTCATTGTCCAGCAAATGAAGAAGTGGTGGAGTTGCTACAATCAGTCTCCAAGTGGGAGATTGTTGGGTGTGGAGCCTGATTATCTTGTTTACTTTGTATCACAGCATTGGACCCCTGTACCTTAAAAGGGGCGGCAACGCCGCCCAAAATTTAATCGCTGCCGTGGGGGGTCCAGGGGGGGGCGGCAGCGCTTTTCGGAGCCCCCCCCTGGCGGGGGTTCGGGGGCAGCACCCCCGAAGCTAAAAACAGATGTAAAATTGCCTTGTAAAAGTATAGTAATTTCTAGTCAATCTGGGTCGTTCATTAGGCAAATGATCTGACGGTAGAAGTTATGTTTAGATTAGGGTTTTTTGCCCTAGAAGGCAACCCCCTTGTATATATGAGGGCATTGTATTGCGGCTGGGCATTATGTGTGTATTCTCAAAGCAAGAAACAGAGAGGGAGACTGTGAGAGATAAAAAAGGATATTACAGCGGATCTGCTGTAGGTTTTGTCTCTTCATTTTTTGCTGGATAATAAAAAGGAAGGATTGGTTGTTCGGGGTGGACGTAGCCCAAACTGGGTGAACCATGTATATCTGTGTCTCTCTGGTTTTATGTGTTTTGTGTGCATTTTCCGCATATTTTATGTGTTTCATTGCTCTATAATATTTAATTTTCTAACAAGTCCAGCAAGTCAGACAGTCTAATCCTGACTTGGCTATTTTTCAAATTCTATCATAGAATGTAGAGAAGAAGTCTGCTAGTCAGTTTAATCCTAGCAGATATTAGATTAGGTAGAGAAACTATGAGACCAACAGTTTAATCTGGTCTCATGGAGTAATAAGGGTAGAAGTAGAATAGGTTTATTTTCCCGTTTGTAAAAATTGATGATGTAAAGGGTTTGCAAGTCCAAATGCATCCAGAAGAAAAAATGTTAGGACTATAGTCTGGGTAGGTAGTTGTTTGGGAGAATGTTTACTGCTGATATGATGTCTTCATGATTTGTGGCAGCTGATCCAAGGAAATAATGGATGTGTCAAGTACCAGGCATCTGGCCTACACGAAATATAAATATCTGAATTCTTGACTCCTTCAAGAAGAAGCCATCCCCATGTGGAGCCACTGTTAGCCCCCTATGAATTTTTTGACAAGAAAACAGGGGGCTAAAATGTTTTTGAGCCTTCAAGGAATGCATTTCTCTCTGAAAACACATCATCCTTGAAGCCTCCTTATGCCCTTGTCCTTTGATAAATCCCCACTACTGTTTCCAGTTATAAAGCCTCTCTGATGGTGAAGAAATGCCCAAAAGGCCTCCTTTTTTTTTCCCTTATATCATCCCTTCTAAACCTCTGCTTCATCCCCTTTTACTCCTCTCTATTTCCCTCACTAACCCTATAAACCATCTCAAGTTCCCTTTTAAACCCTTTCCCTCTCTATCGTTACCCTTCTTTGGCCTTAAATTGCATTAAAATGGGCCAAAAGCCCACTTTCTACCTTATAATAGGCCTAAGCCCCTTTCGGCTAAGCCCTGCAAACCACTTCCCCACATGCCCAGGCGCCGGAACCAGGCGCTAAGGTCTTAAGCGCTTATCGTAATCGCAACCATCGGGCGAGCGCATTTCTATGTATTAACGAAAAACTCCGATGCGATTGGGTTTTGGTCTATAAGACCTCCACCGCGATCTCCACCGTTGATCTATCACTTGGATCCGACGGCTCGACGCTAATCACACACCCGCTTCCGATCGCAATTGAAACTTTCACCGTGCCACTCCTTGTTTCCCCCCGATTGTGATTTCCCTAATGAAATCTCAGCTGTCCATCCATTCCAAGATCCAACGGTCCAGATTTGTTCTGCTCTCCTCCCATCGCTTCTTTATGTTCCCCCGCCGATTCAATCTCCACCGTTGATCTATCACTTAGATCGGATGGCCCGGCGCTCAATCACATCCCCTGCTCCGATCGAAATCGTGATTTTTAATCGCTGCCACTTTCTGCCCTTCGCGATTGCGATCTCCTGATTTAATCTCCACCATCGATCCCTTTCGTGATCCAACGGTTGGCATTGAATTGCTCCAATCGCAATCGCAAATTCCCAAACTGTGCCACCCGCTACGCTCCCCAATTGCGATCCGCCGATTCCATCGGGTCCGTCCATTGATCCAAGATCGACGGCCCACATCGCATATCGCATCCATTCATATTTTATCATCGGGTGATCGCGGGGCTCCATCGCTTAACCTACGCCGTTAATCTCCTCCTGAGATCCGACGGTCCTAAATGAATCGCCCTCCACCCACGCCGGGTCCCACATCCAAAGGCTCTGTTTCATTGTTTTTCCGTGTTTTCCTTTGTAATTCTCCCAAGCATTGATCTTTGGGCTTTTACACTAATGATCATTTCTTCTGCCACTCTTCCTTATTTCCACTATTCTCCACTGCTCCGCCACCATTCCTCCGGCCTCCACAGCAAATCTTCCGCCACCGTCCTCGGATTTTATAATTGATTTAATTTATTGTGCAGGGGTTGCAAAGAGGCCATTTCGGCATCGGCAACATATCAGCAGAAAAGACTCAAGGGGATTAATGCTTATTATTGATGTAATTTACGCTTAATCCCACATTCGAAGGATTAAGGCGCAGTTCCAGGACCAAAGGGCGCACCAGCAAGTCATATCAGTGCTACGTAGCAGCAGAACATGTTTTCTCCAGAGGTACATCTTCCTACATTAGTCTCCATGGCTCCTCGAGCCCAGAAATAGTTAATTACACTGAAAAAAGCTTCTTAAAGACTGTCAGGACCACAGGTATGGAAGCATGGAGACCTGAAGACCTTATCAGTCACCTTACTTGCTTCAGAGGACAGAACAGAGGGCCTTACAGCCAAAAAGACTTCACGAAACATCAGAGGTCAAAGCCGACCTGAAAAAGACTCCCAGACCATACCAAAGGTACTTACAACGATGCAGATTGCCATTAAGCAGAGTGGGCATGAACTCTTTCTCCACTCTATCTTAATGAGATCCATTTAATGAATATCACCTACCATTGTTATTCTCTTCTCCTATAAGAATTCCCGAGAACATATTGTAAAGGTTGTTGTTCAGTTTTTGGTGATTGCTGTTAGAGGGATTCATTTGGACTGTTAGAATAGTCTTGGGAGGGATTATCAGAGTAGTTGTTATGTAGTAGGCTAGGAGGAGAAAGTCTGGTCTGTAACAGCCATTGAGCTCGGTGTATGTAACTGGTTTTGCATCATTAATCAAGCAAATCTCACAGGATCCTGGTCTATTACTATTGGTGATGTTTTTCTAACACTTTTTATTACATTTTCATACTGTTTCATTTTCTACTGGCTCACATCACAATATTGGCATAGGACTTACCCTTGTTAGGTACCCTATGTTTCTGCTCTCCTTGCCTTTAATGTTTTCTGCTGCTTAGTTGTTCTTGTTGGGTTTAAGCTGGAAGATTTGTGAACAATGGGGATTAGAGTTAGCCCTGTCCACTATGGTCCTTATGCGACCATCTGACCTTTCTAATATCTCTTGCTGGTGTCAAAGAATTGAAGGTTCAAAGTCCTTCTCTCATCTATAGACCCTGGCTCTGTTAAAATTATCTCTGTTTTTCCCTTGGAGTATGCTAAAGCTGACCTAGAGTTAAATGAGCTCTAGTCCGATCTATAAGCTACCCCTTTGTCCCTCCATTGAAAGCTACCTTTGAGTATGTCCAAGCAGGTCTAGAGTTAAATGACCTCTGACCCGATCTATAGACAGAAATTGGGTTGTTTTCCTTCTTTCACTTTCAATCCTTGATGTTCCATTCCATCATCTATCTAAAAAGATCCTTTAGTGTAGATGACTTGCCCTCTGAAAGCCTTGGCTAGTTGTTGCATGTAATTACCTTTCATGACTCCATAGCCCAATGGATGGAACTTTCTTGACCTATCCTCTTTGCTGGAACATCCTGTTGTTTTGTTCCCTTTCTCCCATTACTTTCTCAGTCTATGATCTCATGACCAACCCAGCAACCAACCAACCAAATCATTTTAAACCCCTCTTTGTGCTTCATACCTAGCCTAATACTTCATTTTGAGCTTCAAAGATATACCATTCTTTGCCTTATTTGGAGAGATCCCTCTCCGGGTCCAGGAGGGCTAGTTCCTAGGGCCCCAAAGTGGTTATGATGTTGTCTCATCTTTTGGTCTTGCCAATCTGGCCAAAACATGGGAACCACAACAGAAACCTCCAAGCAACCAAATACCTGCATTCAAAGGTATTTCTCGCCAATTTAAAACCTACACTTTCAAAAAATTAAGACCACCAATCATTGAACCGGGTTTTCAATTAAGGGTTTTATTCAAATAAATTGCCTAAAAAGTCTGAAAAAGAGGCCAAACCCTGGCCAATTTTTCCCAGAAATTTCTGAGTCTGAAAGAAGCACTTGTTTAGCCAATTTCCTCCAATTGTGACCTCTAAAAAAATCAATTTCACATATAGAAAGGAGTTTAAAGCTTTCAGATATCCTAAAAACCCCTTTGTGTAGCCAATATATTCAGAAAACCCTCGTTTTCTGTCTTATCCCAGTTTCACATCCCTTGATAAATAAATTTCACTCCTGCAAACAGTTTAAGCTTGCAGTAGTCAGTCCAAAATGACTAAAAAGAAAATCACAGATAAAGTTGGAGGTTCTAAACAACCCAAGCCTGGAGGATCCAAAATTCCTAAACCTGTAACACCTAAATATATTAATGCTACTCCAGCCCTCATTGCTAAATCCAATGTGTGAGTAAATCCTCTCTAGCCACCTGTAGTTGTTGAAGAAACCATTCCATTAACTGATATGGACTACAAAATTGTTGACCCTATGGTAGAATTTAGCCTTTTGGAAATCCATAATTGGTGTTATGATAAGTATTTAGACAAAGATTAAATGCCTATTTGGGAGACTCATTTTCCCCAATATGTAGTTCCTTTGACTCATCCTAGACAAGACCTTTTTAGACTGTGTAAAAAACATTATGAACCAGACCAAAGGGCCATTGTTAATGCAGACAAGGAAATCCTTTTTACTATTACAGTAGATTCCATTAATCAAATGTTGCAATTACAGTCTGATCCTCATTTAGTCCCCCTTTCTATTGAATATTTAACGCAGTTGTACTAAAGCCTGGATTTCCCAAAGAGGTTTATGATATTTCGGGACTTTTTTCCTTCCCATGTTTACATCCCTAAGTTGAACCCTCCTTATTCAACTGCCAAATTTCCTAAAGGGTTAAGGCATATTATTTCCATGTTATCTTTTATACTGTGATATTTCATAGATGGATTCATTGATGAATTCATTCTTGGCTTTCTATCCACTTTATCTCCAGGCCAACCTCTAGCACTCATTTTTTATTATGTCAGCTTTATAGCAGATAGTATTCATCACCAACTTACCAAACTACCCACTGAAGGGGTTTTTAGATACTCTTCATATTTGTTTCATTTGTTTTTATTCTTCCAAGTTGACAATTTTCCAATTGCCTTACAAAATATGGACTTGGAGGGTAAGCCTTTATCTATTGTCTTCTGGACTTCCTTGCTAAGGAAAGAAAACAGTGAATTCACTTATACAGACTTCTTAGATATTTTCCTCCATACAACAATGAATATTTTGTATAAAGCATAGCAGTCCAAGGTCAATGATGAAATGAAGAGGATATTACAACTATCAGAACAGAGAAAAATGGGAGACTGGTTTCTTTATGAAAAACATACAGAAATAAGAATTTTTGGATCCAACTTATTACCTTATAAGTTGCAAAAATACATGACCATGAGAGTTTTTGCATTGGAATATTTAAGATAGATTTTAAATTCTGACTCTATCAACTTCTTAGATGCAAGGAATAAGACTCAATTCAAGTTGAAGAATCATATTGGTCCTTTCATCATCAATAATAGGGAAGTAGAAAAAGAGATTTCAAAGAGACTAGTAGAATTCAAATTTCAATAGAGTTTTCCATGGAACTATGATCCCCAAGGGATCCTGAGTAATTTAAGGGTAAAATGTAAACTTAAACCCTTCATTCATGAGCCCAAACCAGAGATTGAAAAGTTTTACAATCAAAAGGAATGGGTGGAAAACACATTGATAGATACAATTATTAATACAGATTCAGCAGGACAAATGGTTACAACACAGGCCTTGGAAGTTGTAAAGCCACTAGAAACTTCAGCTAAAAGAAGCAGAGAAGAATGAACATATACAGTTGAAAAAACTATAGAAAAAAAATTTAAGTTGATTTACAATAAAAGGCTCAAATTCATTTCCATAGGGAAAGAAAAGGTAATTGATGTTGAGGATACAAATGAGCCTGTGGTAAACAATGATGAAGCCACAATGATAATCAATGAGACTCTTGCAGAGATTAGAAAATATCAAACAACACGTAAATATGATACCCAGATGATTGAGAAAAAAAATATGGATGCTTATTCCTCACAGATAGCTGAGGAAAAAGATCTAGATATCAAGGAAATGTATAAGCAGATAAAGCAAAAAAATGAGGAAATTAAATGAGAGATATATTCTCAATTCCTCAAGAAAAACCCAGGGAATTAGAATAGGCTACTGACAACATTTGGTTATTCCACAAACAAAATGATTATGTATTTTCTGCAACCAACTACTTCAGCACCAAAGACAGTAGTAGATTATAAAAAGGTTGAGTTTGAAGTAGATACTGAAAATGTGCATGAGCTAGACCAAATTGAATTCCACAGACATAGCTCTGAAATGTTATATTCAACTGTGGTGACAAAGGCTATGAGTGCTACTAAGTTACAGAATACCATTATTAACATGCAGGATCAAATGAAGCTGGAAAAAGGCTCTTTGTATGCTAAATACCTAAGGATTAAAGCCTTAGAGGATTTGATTTTACAAGTGGGATATGATCCCTCAAATGTGCAGGCAGCTAAATTGTTGATTAAGAAAAAGAATGATGATATTGCAGCTTTGTGGAAACAGCTTAAGCTTCCTCAAAGTGAGCACCCACAGACTAAAGAAATCCTTCAAGATAAAAGTGAGAAAGAAGAGATCATGAATCTCATCCTCAAACTAACTGCTCAAATCGAAGAAATGGAATCTCAAATGGACCAACTTCTCCAAGAGAAAGAAATTGTGAAAGAGACTGAGACTCCTATTATTCCTTCAGTAATACCAGTGATTACCATAATAGTGGAATCCACCTTAGGAGAAAAGCTAGCACCAAAGGAACAACTGGAAACTACAGTGCCAGTGAGTTCAGCAACTACTTCAAACACAGAATCTTCCACAACACAGGTCCAAGAAGCAGATGGAGCAGGTCATATTGTGAAGGATATGGAGGAATTGTCTTTGAAAAATAATGAAATCAATAGCCTAAAGAAAATGATCGAAAATCTTGAATATACAAGTAAGTTAGCTCAAATAAATGCTAAAACCCATGAGAAGAAGGCAATTAGACTTGGAGAGAAAATTAAGGGATTGCAGAAAGAACTAACATTTACTGAACAAATTTCATTTGTCAAGAATCATTTATGGAAAAACATAATTGAGTCCATTCACACTCAATGGCCTTAAATTCATATTATATATGAGCAAAGAGACTTATTGATAGCAACTCAGGCAAAGATTTAGAAGACTAAGGATGAGTTAATTGATAAGCCAACTCAGGCTTTAAAACTCACCACTTTACCGAAAAACAAAAACAGAGCAGAGTTGGAAGAGTTATAGATACTGGATAGAAAAGAGACCATTTTGCAGATTAAAAAGGTAGTAACAAAGAGAAATTTGATGAACTACCTAGAATAGAAGTGTGAAGCAATGAATATTTCCATAACAAAGTTTATGGTGAAGTATACAAACTTGAGAAAGAAGGGCTTGCCATATATTCATGTCTTCAATGAAAAAATAATGCCCTAGAAAGATTATGATAATAAAATCAAAGAATTTTCCAAGGAGCAAGTCAGCAAACCATTGCCACAAGGCACTCCTACAATGAAGAACAGTGGCAAGAATTTACAGATTTGATGTGAAAATTAGAGGTAAAACAGTGAATAAATTACCTTGAAAACAGTCAAGAAGAAACAATGAAGAAAAAGAACAATCTGCTGATTTTTACTGCAAAAAGAAATATTTTTTACAGTAGTAAAACAATGGAAATATAAGTCAAAGTGTATCATAGTTAAAGGGTATCATTAAAGAGTATCAGCCAAGGCAACTCAAATAAAGATATTTTCTAGCAGCCAACAAAGCAGGACAACAAATCACTCAAAGCTCCTTGATTAGATAAAGTAGTTCTCTTTATTTTGGATAAAGAGGACAACTTGCTAATTTGTTAAGCAGTTGTCCCTCTTAATTTTATAAAGATATTTTCTATTTCCTAAAGATATTCCTAGATGTCTTCTAGGATATTTGTAACTACATTTTGTATAAATAATTCTACATTTGAAGTATTGAGTGTGGAATAAAATTGCTAGACTTTACTATAGACTTTTTGCTGAAACATTGGAGGCTATTATGTGTTGATTTCGAAGTAGCACACTGGACAAAGATAAACTAGTATCATAATTCAGGATCACTGTGATGAGCTGATGAGTAAAGTACTTTCTTCTTGTCATTGTTTTTTTTCTTGAGTTTCATGCATTCCATTATATATGTTTGTTCTATCTTAATGAGTAACTAGCAATATTACTACAGGCTAGTCCTTTTCTCCCTGTTTTTAACTGGTTACCATTTAAATGTTTTCTGTTGATTTTCGGTGTTAGGAATTCTTCATTGCTCCTATTCCCATTTGATCCCTGCCTCCTTCTTTTACCTTCTGGATCAAAGGATCCTTCATAGCCTTTTATCCTGATCATACCATTTCACCAAAAAAAACACTTTTCCCAAATCTTTGAGGGTTATCTATCTTGCCCGGAATACATTTGTACCTTTTTGGCCTTGACTTCTAGTATTGCTATCTAGATTTAGACTCCATAGCCCAATGGACAAGTAGATTTCTCTCTAGTTTACCTCTAAGTGATTTTTCCCACCAAAACCTTTAAAAACAAAACCAATTGTTCTATCATAACTAGCCTAAAAACATAAATAAAAAACAAAGATAAATCTTAAAGAGAGAGTCCTCTCTGAATTCTAGGAAGGCTAGATCCTAGGATTTGAAGTAGGTTTGTGTTTACCTCTAGTTTTCTTAGACTAAAAACTCAAATCCCACAACCTAAGAAATTACTAGAGTGATAACAATTACAACACTAGTGCTAACTTAATGTAATAACATATGTATGCCATTTCGTTAGTGATATCTATTGCATGCTCGTGTAGTGATATCTATTGCATATAACCTTGGGTTTCAAAAAGGTCCACTCCACAATTTTCACATTCGCCGCTTCACATGGGAACATGTGACTTCTTGCGCATGTGACTATATGGCACAATTTCAATGGTGGCAATGTGTGTTGGATAATCAAAGGTTGAGATCCATTGGCCTAACTCTAACCCCTCATTTTGGTAATTCTGTGAAAATGATGTTTCCATTCATTGACGCTTGGCAAAGCTTATTTTCTAGGCCATCAGCCCATAAATGGTCGATGGACTAGAAAATAAGCCCATAAATGATTGATGGACTAGAAAATAAGCTTCGCCTTGACGCATTTCTTGGCTGGTATCTTTGTAATTCAGTTCTAGAACCATCGATGGTCACATGGCCTCCTGGAAGTGTGCAAAGGTCATGGAGGTAATGAATATTTCGCTCTCCCTCTACTCAGATTTTTCTTTACCCTAATGTACATAGGTTTTCATTGTAGTGTCATGGCACTCATTATGTGTGGCATCTCCAAAAGGATTCCATCAATTCTCTTAAAATACTTTGTTACTTGTTCGTGTCCTGGGTCATCTCTTTTCACTAGTTGTTGGCACTCTGGTTTCGCCAGTCATTGGTACCTTAGTTCTCTATTCGATGGTTCAAAGGCTACTTCTTCTAATGGGATATTCTTATTCATTTCAGGTAATGATCTTTACTTTCGACAATTTAGTTCATTTTATTATCTTCGCACTTTATCTTGTACCCTATTTGATAGAATTATTGTGTTTCTAATCAAGGTTTCATCTCCCTATAGGTTCCTTCGATTGTACAATAGTTTGCAAGAAAGACCGAAATCCTACTACTGAAAAACCTTCACATTTTCCTCTTGGTGACATAACTCTCAAGTAATATTTAATTAGGGTTTTAGTGATAAATTCTAGGCTTGTTCACCCACTACGTCAATTCTTTTCAAATAATCCTTTGTGGTTATATTTCAGAACTCATCCATAGCAGGTAAATGGGCTGGAGGATTATCTACCTTATCAAAATCATGAAGGTGGGGTTTGGGTTTCTTACTTTGTTCCAGTCCAATGAAATTTATGTTTATACTCAGGTTAAATAATTTCCATATTTATATACTATTACAAATATTCCATTTTCATTATGTTAATAAGATTACATGTTTATATTTTTACAGGGAGAGAACTTCATCCACAGTGGCCACATGTACTTACTTGTCTGTAATAAATTATTTCCTCCTTTTCTTTAGGTCTCAGATAACACATCCCTTATAATTTTCATTTCACTGATTTCGTCATGGCAGGTATGGTTACTTCCTGCAAAAATGGCAGTGGCATATCTGTGATGGCTATTTTATAGGAGCAATATGAAGCATACAGCCTCAACATCGCAGATTTGGAGAAGTTTCCTCAAAATTTTACATATTGCGGTTGATCATCTTTGTTGGAGATTCAGAGATGGCCTTGATATTTTGTTGGGTGGGGACCAGATTCAAGGAGTTACTATCCTTCCCTTAGCAAATATTAGACTGCTTCATAGACTAGCACATAGAAGAATTTTCTTTCTTTATCAAACAATTGATTGCTGGAATATGGGATCCCCAATTTGGAAATCTAGGATTTGGAGTGGGTTACAAGCAAAGGAGGTGGAGGAATGGGATGAGATTGTAAAAAACCTGAGGCTGGCAGGTTTGTGCTACCATGGGGGGGTGACCAACTCATATGGGATGGGCGATTAAAGGATGTAGAATTAATGGTAAAGCATATTTATCTGCACAGTATTTCAAGTAAATTGAGTGATAAACCTCTTTCGCCCTTTCATCACCTATGGTTCTAGGGCATTCCTACAAAGATTCTTCTTTTTGTTTGGTTGCTTTGGCGTAAAAAGATCTTAACTTGGGATGATCTTCAGAAAAGAGGTTTCTAGGGCCCCAAGAGATGTCCTTTTTGCCATATGGATGAGGAGACTTCCTCTCATCTGTTTTTTTCATGCTCCTTTTCTGTTAGGATATGGGATATTTTCTCATCGATTTTGGGAAGATAGGATTGGCATCCTATAAATTTGAAGACACTATTCAGGTATGGGGACAAATATAGACGTCTGCCTTTGTTTATTTTTTGGGAAATATGGGGGGCTAGAAATCGACTGATTTTTGAAGAAAGCTATGTTGGGTATGTGTTATATTCTTTCCATGACTAGCCCCACGCGCTGTACGTTGCGCCAGGCACAGCAGAGGGGTCACAAAGGGGGAGGCAGCCCCCACTGTTGGGGTCCGGGACAACGCCCTGGCAAAAATTGTTTTGGTGTGCGGACCTACTCATAGGTGGACCCACCCATGTTTTGTGCATGAGTTTGCACATGGTTTTGGGGTACGATGGTTTTCGGCCCCTGGTATTTTGTAGATCTGGTCAAGGGAACTATGGTTATGTTCTAATCCATGGTTAATGGATTGGGGTTTATGTATGCTTCGGCATGTATATATATGTGTTGTAACACTAAAAGGAATATAATGAAAAATAAAGTTGGTCGTCCTGATTTGGGATCCAGGGGATAATCTCTGTGTTTATCTATTTTATGTTTTATGCTCTCGCTATTGTTTATTTTCTGTCATAAGATTCATGTGTAGATAATTTTTGTTCAGGGTTAAAACCAACATTTGGTATCAAAGTTGTTTCAGATTCAAGGGGATGCCTTTGCTGCTGAGGGTTTTTTGCTCGAGCCTGAGGTAGACCCTGTTCAGTGGGAGATCTGCAGGATCAATTCTTGCGGTGAAAGAATATGGCAAGTGGCGGAAAGATAGAGATCGAGAAATTTAATGGTCATATTTTTGAGTTGTGGAAGCTCAAGATGGAGGATCTGCTGGTGGATAAAGATTAGTGGATCGCAGTAGATCTAGGTACTAAACCAATGGCAATGTCAGATCAATACTGGAAGAAACTAGATCGAAAGGTTAAGAGCACAATACGGTTGTGTGTCTCAGATTCAGTATTGTTGAATGTATCTGGGGAAGTTACGGTGAAGAATTTGTGGGAAAAACTTGGGACTTTGTACCAATCTAAGTCTCTGGTGAATAAGTTGTTCCTGCGGAAAAATATGTATAACCTGAGGATGAAGGATGGAGACTCGGTGACAGAGCATCTGAACGCCTTCAATACTGTGGTAATTCAACTGTCATCTGTTGATATTAAAATTTCAGATGAAGATAAGTACATCAGTTTTTTGTGTTCTCTACCAGACTCATGGGATAGTCTGGTTATTGCAATAGGCAGCAATACAACTACCTTGAATTTTGATGACATTGTCTCAGCCTTGCTGTCAGAGGAAATGAGACGGAGAAATATGGAGGGCCAGAATGGAGATTCCTTATCTGTACGAGGAAGGTCCCAAAACAGAAACAAGAATAAGGTTTCAAGTGGGAGATCCAAATCTAGAGGGAGATCTAAATCTCCTGGAAAGTTTGTAAAGGTATGTTGGAAATGCGGAAAGGAAGGGCACTACAAAAAGGAGTGCAGATCTAAAGCTCTTGAGAAAGGAAAGGGATCTGATGATGCTCCTTCTGCAGAGGCAAAAACCACCTCGGATGAAGGTGGGGATGTGTATTTGGCTTCTTCTTCAAATACACATGTAGATCATGAGTCATGGTTGATTGATTCAGGTGCATCCTTTCACTTCACTCCCCATAGGGAGTGGTTCTGCGAGTATGAGAAATATGATGGTGGTGATGTCTTCCTAGGGGATGATAGGAAGGCCAGAATCGTCGAATGTGGAAAGGTCAAGCTGAAGCTGCAAGGTGGAAGGATTAGAACACTTCCTGGTGTTCTGCATATTCCTGCATTGGCTAGGAATTTGATTTCTGTAAGCAAGATGGATGATGCAGGTGTAAAAACAGTGTTCGAGAAAGATGCCTGCAAGATGGTTCGGGGAGCACTGGTATTAATGCGGGGAGTTCGGACTGGAACTCTGTACAAGCTACAAGGTAGCACTGTTATTGATGGGTGTAATAGTTAGTGGTTCCTGAAAGTGGAGCGTAAAGCCTAGCTGTCTCTGGAGAAAATACCATGCTATGGCATCAAAGGCTTGGACATATTGGAGAGAAGGGCCTTCAAATACTACATAGAAATGGTATGGTAGAAGGTATGTCTAATTTCTCTCTGGATTTCGATTTCTGTGAACATTGTGTATATGGGAAGCAGAATCGGGTGAGTTTTCCTTCTGGTGCTAAGAGGGCGAACAAGATATTAGAACTTGTGCACAGTGATGTGTTTGGACCCGTGTCAGTTCCATCACTGGGAAAGTCTATGTACTATGTTTCATTCATAGATGACTTCTCAAGGAATACATGGATATATTTCTTGAGGAAGAAATCTGAATTCTTTGACAAATTTAAAGAATTTAAGGCTCTGGTGGAAAACCAGACAGAGAAGAAGATAAAGGCGTTGAGGACAGATAATGGTGGGGAGTTCTGCAAGAAGGAATTTGAAGAGTTCCGTAAGAAGTGTGGTATAGCACGACAGAAGACTACTCCATACACACCTCAGCAAAATGGAGTTGCAGAAAGAATGAATAGAACACTGATGGAAAAGGCAAGAAGCATGCTCAATGGTACCGGGTTAGGACAAGAATTCTGGGCAGAGGCAGTGGAGACTGCATGTTACTTAGTTAACAGATCACCTTCATCAGCGTTGGAGGATAAGAATCCACATGAGGTATGGACTGGTAAGAAACCCTCTCTTTCACATCTAAGGGTATTTGGATGTGATGCATATGTACATGTTCCAAAGGAGAAAAGGACCAAGTTGGATAATAAACCTGAAAGGTGCATCTTTATTGGGTATAAGGATGGTTTAAAAGGTTACAAGCTTTGGAACTCGGAAACAAGGAAGGTTGTGTACAGCCGAGATGTGGTGTTTAGAGAGGTGAAAGATGTTGTTAAACATGAAATCATACCAAAGGAACCTGAGAAGATAGAGTTTGAGATAAAGGAGGATGAATCAGACTCTACAGCAGAAGAAGATTCAAAAGAGGAAGAGCCACAAACTCCAGCTTTGAGAAGATCAGTTCAGGAAAGAAGGAAACCAGAAAGGTATAGTCTATCTGCTTTATGTTCAGGTTTTGCCTTAACTATAACTTATGATGATCCCAAAACTGTCAGGGAGGCAGTAGATTCCGAGGATGGAAAACTCTGGAAGGAGGCCATGGTTGATGAAATGGCATCCTTGCACAAAAATGAGGCATGGGATCTAGTGGAGTTACCGGCTGGAAGGAATCCCATTGGGAGAAAATGGGTGTTTAAGAAGAAGATGAATGTAGAAGGCAAGGTGGAGAAATACAAAGCTCAGTTGGTAGCAAAAGGTTATTCCCAAGTGTCGGGAATTGATTTTGGTGATATTTTTTCTCCTGTTGCCAAAGTTACTTCTATTAGATTATTTTTATCTGTTGCTGCTGCATTTGATTTTGAGATAGAAAAAATGGATGTGAAGACAAAATTTCTTCACGGGGATCTAGAAGAGGAGATCTACATGAAGCAACCTGAAGGCTTTATGGTGAAGGGTAGGAAAGAACTGGTATGCAGGTTGAAGAAGTCTCTGTATGGGTTAAAACAGTCACCAAGGATGTGGTATCAGAAATTTGATACCTATATACGGGGACTTGGCTTCACCAGAAGCAAGGAGGATCACTGTGTTTATTTTAAATTAATTGGTGACCGTGTTATTTATTTGGTCTCGTATGTGGATGATATGTTGCTAATTGGAAATGACAAAGAAATTATCCAAGATTTGAAGACCCAACTGTTCTCCAAATTCGACATGAAGGATCTTGGTGCTGCAAACTATATTTTGGGCATGGAAATTAAGAGAGATCGGGCAAAGAGGAAACTTTGGTTAAACCAAAGGAAGTATGTCGAGACTATATTGCAGAGGTTCAATATGCAGGATAGTAAACCGGTGAATGTTCCTATTCTTGTAGGTGTAAAGCTGTCTATTGAACAGTGTCCCAAGACACAAGAAGAAGAGGAAGATATGTCCCGTGTTCCATATGCAAGTGCAGTGGGTAGTCTAATGTATGCAATGGTGTGTACTAGACCAGACATTGCACATGCAGTGGGAGTATTGAGCAGGTTTATGTCAAACCCAGGGAAGGAGCATTAGACAGTAGTGAAGCGGGTTTTCAGATATTTACGTGGCACTAGTGATTATGGCTTGTGCTACCAGGGAAGACCAGGATTGGAAAGAATGTTGGAAATTCATGGTTTTGTTGATGCAGACTAGGCTGGAGATCAGGACCAAATAAGATCTACAAGTGGGTATGTGTTTAACCTATTTGGAGACGCAGTCAGTTGGATGAGTAAAAGACAGTCTATAGTGGCTCTTTCAACTACAGAGGCAGAATACATAGCAGCCACTCATGCAAGCAAGGAAGCAGTTTGGTTTCAGAGATTGTGTTCAAGTATGGGGTTGGCACAGCAAGCTATAAGGATAGACTGTGATAGCCAAAGTGAAATTTTCTTGGCTAAGAACCCTACTTACCATTCAAAGACAAAGCACATTGATGTTCAATATCACTTTGTTAGAGATATGGTTGAGGCTAAAAGGGTGTTGCTGGTAAAGGTGGACACTTTGAAGAATGTTGCAGATGCATTGACGAAGTCTGTGAGCACCCAGAAGTTCTCTTGGTGTAGAGAAACAATAGGTGTTGAAGAATTGGCCCAATGAATAAGCTCTCTTGTGGCCCCCTGTGGAAAGAAAAAAACAAGTGGGAGAATGCTGGGTATGTGTTATATTCTTTCCACGACTAGCTCCATGCGCAACAGAGGGGTCACAAGGGGGGAGGAAGCCCCCACTGTTGGGGTCGAAAATTGTTTTGGTGTGCGGACCCACTCATAGGCAGACCCACCCATTTTTTGTGCATGCGTTTGCACATGGTTTTTGGGTACGATGGTTTTCGGCCCCTGGTATTTTGTAGATCTGGTCAAGGGAACTACGGTTATGCTCTAATCCAGGGTTAATGGATTGGGGTTTATATATTCTTCAGAATGTATATATATGTGTTGTAACAGTAAAAGGAATATAATGAAAATCAAGCTGGCCGTCTCGATTTTGGATCTAGGGGATAATCTCTATGTTTATATGTTTTATGTTTTATGCTCTCGCTATTGTTTATTTTCTGTCATAAGATTCGTGTGTAGATAATTTCTGTTCATGGTTAAAACCTACAAGCTCAACATCATTATCTTTGCTTCATGTTTTAATTATGAAATGGCTACCTAAAGTTCCTTTGGATGTCCATCAATCAAGTGATTTATCGATCAGAAATGCACCTCATCAAATTTCCCTTTCGACAATCTTCTTTGATGGCACCTAACAGGACGACAACGGTGGGTGCAAAGCTTGGATTAAACTTTTTGATGGAGACCGATATCACATAAGCTGGAATGGGGGGCCTGGGACAAACAACAGAGTAGAATTATTGGCCTTATGGAGTGGGATATGAATGGCTTGTCACCTGTAAATTCAATTAGCTCACGTTTATGGTGATTCTAAGATCATCATTGATGGTTTTTCAGGTAATGGTGGCCTTTTCATCCAGGGTGCACTTGGATGGATAAATAGAGTTAGATATTTGATCTCAAAGATTACATCGCTGTCATGGAATCATATCTTCAAAGAGATCAATACTAGCATTGATACACTGTCTAAAAATGGTCTTATATTTCTTCTCGTGTGCATTCATATTTCCCATTTCAGAGATACCCGATACTGTAGGTCCAACTCGATCTTGATTCCTTGATGGTATTTGTGGATTGTTTTTTTCTTCATCAAGCGAGCGTGTTGTCCTTTTTTTTATCATTACATTCTGGAGAGCTTGATTTATTAATCTCATTTTTTGGACTCAATGGCTATTTTTTTTTACAACTTTATCAAGCGAGCATGAATAGTTTTTTTGGTCTCTTTCCTAGCTTTCTTGGCTCTCTGGATCATCAAACAAGCATGAATACTGTTGAAATGGTTTTTGGACCTGATTTCTCCTAGAAGCTACTACAAGCGAGCAAGATCACACTAATTGGGTTTTAATGATGGTGCTTTAATCACATCTTGATGATGAACAAGAGTTTTATGTTTTTTATATGCTGCGATTTTAAGATTTCAGATGCAGCTAGTGGACATTTCAGAAACTATGTATGCAGTTTCCCTATGTTTTTTTTGTAATGATGTGGTTATTATCTTAGATTAGGCTGATGTTGCACCATGCCATCCTTATATGGCTTGGGGTGATGTGATGACATTATTTTATGTTCTCATGTTTATATATATATATATATATAACATTTTTTTCTCTGAAAAAATGTATGGTTACTTCCTCTAGTGCAAGTACTGTAATTCGAGTTGGAAGAAGGATTTGATTTGCAACCCTGACATATATTCCTTATTCGCAGGTTAGTTCTCTTTGTGTTACCCCTTGGATGCATGTTGCTCATGTTTTAAGAGGGTTATGGAATCCCTCTCTCATTTAGACTAGGATTCAAATATGCCATTCTTCCACTTGGTGGTCCTTGTCGACTCATGACATGTATTCTCGTTAATTTGCACTGAATCATATATCAGTACTATTGGAGGTAATTTAATGTGTTAAATTAAGAACTATTATTGAGATTAATATATTTGTATCCATTTCTAAACTCTCAAACTATAACTTACAATAAATTTGGTTTACTTGCCTGTGGTATTTATAACTGTGTGTATGTTCTCTCGTTATACTTGACAAATATTTCTTAGTAAAATATTCATATTGGTGAATGTATTGTTTGTTATTTACATCTAATATTATTCATAAACTTATGCCATTTACTCTGGATTAACCTAAATATTTTAAATGACGATTGTTGCCACTTGATTAGGCAAGCCCATAATGCATTTGGCCTACTGAGTTTTTGTAAGAGTTACTGTTGGTTACTTTACTCATCCCTAATCCGCTCTTAGCTGGTTTTCTTTCCTTTTTGTTCACTATTTGCATCGACAATACTGTATACACCATTGAAGACTTACCAGAATTTTTATATATGTGCTTAATTATTATCCTCTGCATCATATTAGTGAAACTACTATTTTATAATTGTTGGTGGAATTTTTGGTTATTCCAAACAACATAGAGGAAATAAAAGTTCCTCTTCTAACAAAGAGAAATCAATGCAACAATGTGGATAGAGAAATGGAGTAAAAACTCTTTGCATTAAAACTTGAACTGTTACAGAAATGAAAATCTTTCCTTCAGAACTACTGTGTTCTAGATTACAAGGCAAATTCTCTTGGTTGCTACAACAACACAATGCTTCGAAAAAATTCTTTTCTTCTCTCTATCTGTCTTTTTAAAACACACTGTCTTTTCGACTTCAGGAACACACAGTCAAAATGCACACAATTTTCTCACTATTTTACACTCTGTCTTTTGGGCATACTTTGCCTTCTTCTTCCTTCACAGTCACAGTTCTTACTGTATTTCTCTCGACATATATATTTTATAAAAAACTATTACATATATATATATATATATATATATATAATAAACATTTCATGCTTATAATATGTATATGTCAAAACATATATATCCTAAGTTAAAAGCATAAAATGTATTGTGTTGCATTAAAACAAATACATTAAACTTAAGGTTTAGAACCTTATAAAAAAAAATTTCATCGCGGATTTCAACTGTTAACTGACTGTGCATCAAATGACGTGATAGGGATGTTATTGGTTGTTGGCCTCGTGACTTGGCATTGGCAGGCCATAGCTTATCGCATGGTTTCAGGGATGGTGTGATGTATGCACAAAATTGTGCGATACGTCTCCCATTGGTCGACTTTGTTAACGTGGAGCGGTGTCTTAAACAAAACAAAGTGCGAAAAAGGTGGATGGAGTAATGGCAGTAGTTGTCGGGTTTTATGGTGCGGGGTTACAGATGTTTGAATGCTGGGTTGTGTGGTTTAAAACCACAGATTTTCTCTACGATAAAGGGCTACAACCTTTATCAAATAAAATGGACTTGCAGGGTAAATTGAACGCAGAAATTTAGTGTAGGATGGAGTGTAAGAACCAAACAAGAAAACTCTGCTGCTGTTGTCCTTCGGCTTCAAATCAAAAATTTAATTTTGTCCTCCTGGCTCAGTTGAAGTTGGGTTTAAATTTCAACAATTGTGACCTTATTTACTGGTGTTTCAACGACTTTGTTTGCAGATATATTGATTCAATATCGGTATTGTGGTAAAGTATATGTGCTTATGTTCTATACACCTCGTTAAGATTATAATTATGAATATATAAACTAAAATTTGTAAACATATATATAAAGATTTGCCTTAATTGCTAGACAGTAGGAAACAATTTTAACTTGGTATTTATGTTTTGTAAATTCTTTGAATCTCTATATTCCCTTCCTAGTAATTACTTATGATTTCAATTTGGCTAGGCATTTCAGTATGCATAAAAGAAAATGTTTTAGTTTCCTTTGCTATAGTTCGAGTATCTGAATTGTTCCCTAGCCTTTTCATGAATTTCAGGAATGTTAACATATTTCCGATGAGCGTTTCGCCTAAGCATAGCCCCAGAATCTTGACTATGGTGAAGTTTGTTGGTAACTACGCAGAATTCCCTATAGAGTTTTCTTTTGTTTTTTTATTTTAATTCCCACACTTGAATCTTTTGCATGTACTCTCCAGCTGGTTATATGTTATAGAAAACAATTTTTCAGGTATACAATAGAAAACAGGGACCTGAGAGTTGAAAATATTAGACTCCTACAATTGATTTATAATTATCCTTGCCCACTTCATTATCAGGTTCGGGTTCCTATAATATTTGACTACTTCCAATTACTTAACAATTTCTTTTGAATAAATGAATACACTTATTTGCCACATATTAGGAGGGAATGAACTTTGTTGATTGGGTGTACTACACTCAGGGCATTCATGTTTCACTTAAATTTCTACCAGGTATTTTTTCATTTTTGTTAATAATAACCAAAACCATTATCTGTATTTGTCAGTAACTTCAGTCTTCAACCAAGATCACACTCTGAATCACTGGATACCCACATCTCCACCCTCAATTAAAATTTTAACAAGTAAATTTTCACTCCTCATAACTATGGAATACAACATTTGTTGATGTATTTTCATGTCAAAATAGAAAAATATAATAGAACCAAAGTAATAAAATAAAATATTTAGTTACACAAAAAAAATTGCCGAAACCAGAATTGTCAATATGGAAACACTTGGGAATCTCACACTTTTTCACCACCCAACCTTGAACTGAAATCCCCCAATTCACCCCCAAGCTGAGAATTTAGTTCCATGTTATCAACAAACACTATTGATCCCTTCCATAGGTATTCTATAATTTCTTTCATGATAAATTTTCCTTTAGTGATGTCTCGCTTTCGTGGTCCTTTTTATCCACTTGCCTAGGATTTTCCATAAAAGCCCACCTTTCTCTCTTGCGAGGCTCTATGCTTCTCCATGCTTTCCATATTTCCCCAATTAGGATATTTAATGGATTCTCTCTCCTATATATTAAAACTTATATATAATTCTTCTCATGAAAGAATGGTCCTAATCTCATTTACAAATGATATTTTTGTTAACTTTCTTTGGCAAGAATCTTATATTCAAGTGTTTCATTCCCAAGTACTTCAATTCCCTTTATTTATTTATTAGTAAAATTAATTATTTACATAATAATTTCAATTTAATCCATGTTTTTTTTTCCATTCCTACTAACAATAACTTAGTCTGAACAAAGAAAACACATTACCGTAATAGAGGGATATTACACTATTGGATTTCTACAGGATGTCCTATTTTTCTATAGGAAAGAATCCGAGAGAAATCTAATGGGATATATGAGTGGTTTGAAGATGGAGGGAGGTGTTGAAATGCTATGGAAGGGTTTAAGAGACCTTACCAAGCTCATGCCTAGTTAGTGAACTCACTTGTTCAAGGAAGAAGCAAGACTAGAAATCTCTTGTAGCCTTGTGAGGAAGTTTCCAACACATAGATAGTTTGCAAAAATGAGGAGTAGTGGAAGAAAAGGTATTGAATAAGATGATTCTCATGTATGAAAAATGTTTCTAATCTATTCCATGAACCCATTTATTCCATCTACACACAAATTACATGTTCATCTGATGAAAAAAAGATGACTAAGTAACTATTAAACCACTAATTGCAAAAAGCTAAATTAAAGTGAAAGGATGAGTTTAATTTAGAATAGAATCTACTTATTACATGAAAGACAATTATTTTATCATAAAATAGATTTGTAGAAAATCATAGATTGACTAAATGCATGAAAAATAAATGTACAATGGAAGGTGCTTCAGCACTTGGGTTGGTCCCTAACCAAAGAAAACATAGGTTTGTTCAAACAAACTCAGGTTGGACACAAAAGGATGATTTTCATTAACCTCAAAGGTGTTCAAACATGTATCATACCAATGGAAATAACAAGAATAAGTATCCTTCTTTGATAATCACTATCTTTCCTCTAGAATTTGAATCCCTACTAAGATGCTAGGCTCTCTTATTTATACAAAAATTGAGGGAGTGGAAACGTCCTTGAAGGGTGGATTGCTTCCCTCCAAAACTCCAAAAAATGTGGGTTTTGTCTCTTAGTGTATTCGTAGCCTCTAAGAGGTTGTAACTTCTCATGAACCAATCGAGATGTTGATGAACCTATAGCTAATAAAAACCCTCCTTGATTCTCTAATGTTAGTCTCTAACATGTTCTACACAATAGATCTTCAATATCATGCAGATTTAATGCATTAGACCATGAGATATAGAAAATATCTCCTAACCTTCCCAAGAAAACATTATAACTTGGAAAATATATTATGAAATGTGGAAGGAGAGGTTAAAACATGTCAAAGGATGGTCAGATGGGCCTTAAATTATACTTATTTATGAGGCACATCAAGTTGGATGCAATTTTAGATGAGTTTCATGTGCCCAATAAAAATTGTTACTAGAGCTAATCCAGTGAGTAGGAAAATGTGTTAAGTATGCTGTTTGAAGGCAGAGTGAGCTAAAGGAAGGATAAGAAATGATCATGCATGCATGTCCTTGTACTGATCTCAATTATAAAAGGATTTATTCAGCAAATAGGTGATAGTAGGCTGTCTTGTAGCTTTGCAAAATAGGGGTTATACAGTCACAACACACAGAAATGATGAATAACATATAAAAATTACCATCCAAAGTGAAATTTAATGCATGAAAAGGAATGCTAAATGTGCAGAATAATCACTACTAAGACTACCATCTAATTGTAAGAGTACTTTGCAAGTAAAGACTGTAAACGAGCTAACTAACTAACTTGCATAAAAAATACATCATACATGAAATTTGAATAAATGAACTACTGCATAGAAGATAACAATACAAAAGGGGTCCTGAGCACCTTGGGTGGTCCTTAACCCAAGGAAGCTCGTATCCTTGAACGAACACTAAGAACCAACGATGTCTTTAATTAATCGGAAAATTGTGTGTACATGAAAATTCGAGAACTGAAACCTCTAAGGCCTTCTATTGTTAAAGCCTTCACTAAATTCAACTATTCTCTAATTTTTCTAGTTTCATAATAGGATTCACGAGCACTTTATTTATACAATATGAATGACAGGTATCTTCCTTGAAAGGAGGGTTTCTTTCCCTAAAAAATTCCTAAAAAATAGGATCATGCTCTTTGAGTGACCTCACAACTATAGGGAGGAGTAATTAGTGCTTCAAGAGAGCTGATTTTTATCATCCTCTAGTAGGGGAAAAGTTCCATAAATTTATCTTACTATATATCCTTGTGATCTGTGGAAAATCTTCTTCAATATCATACATCATAAGCACATCAGGCACATAAATCACGATGATTCTTTCTAACATTGCTAAGAACTAATTTAAGCTAAGAAAATAGTATTACATGCAAAAGGGGAGGTCTAACACATCCTTTATATGCCTAGGTAAGGTCATATGGGACTTATGTTTCACCCAATTGGGAGACCCATCACCATGTATTGTTGTTGTAACTTCTCCAATTCGTAGTGGTTGTTAGTCTCTAATAATATCCTATCAAATAATGATTGTGTGATTCCATGTGCCATAAATATTGATGAGTATTTTGTTTTATTCCTTAATAATGTTAATAACGATCTTCTTGCCTTCATTGAAATCTATCTTGGTAATAAGGATGTTAATATGGTTTAATATTTTATAATTTTCCTTCACTTTGCATTCTCATTTCATCAGTCTTCTTACCCTCTTTTCCTAGTCAATGATTACTCTATCCTTGGAGATAATACCATCATACTTGACATGTGAATCATCTAGATGGAGTTCAACTTACTTAATTATATTATAGTGACCTTCTTGAATCTTGTTTTCTTTGTCCTATTGAAGCTACAATTTGACCCCATTTATCAAATTTCTATGTCCTTCTTCAATTCTAGAATGTATTTCTAATTTTTTTAAAGCTTCCTCAATATTCTTGTGAATTTGCTCCAATTATTTTGGTATTCTCTTCATCTAATATCCTTGTTTAATATTGGGTGAAAATGTGAAGTTGGGTTACACTTTTGTGAGAATCGAGGGCGGAAATTTTTTTTCGGCAATAGTTCGGCCAAAATTTTGAGAAAGTTTGGCCAAACTATTAGATAGTTTGGCCAAAATTTATGAGAAAGTTCGGCCAAACTCGTTCTATCGTTTAGATTGATGGCACACTAATGGCATGGGAAAACATAATTTTTGCCAAAGATGGGAAAACCGGCACTAATAGTTCAGCCGAACTTTTAGTTCGTCCAAACTCATATTTTATAAATATATCACTCGTGAACAAGTCTCGTTTTCGCGCGTCTCTGTTCGCATAGTCTGTTCGTGGGTTTCTGTTGGAGTTTTTGTGACGTTGTTGCTGATTTTTTGCTGATTTAGCGCCCGCACCCGTGAATTTCTGCTCAGGAGTTGCGCCGCTACTCAGGAGTTTCTCCAAGTAAGTAATTGCTCCATATTAGACATCCTAAAATATGTTATGAATCACAAAAAAAAAACTGGGAGAAAAAAATTGTAGTATCACTATTACTGGTATTTATTACTATTACATAGGTACTGATGTGGTCTCCATTACCGAACCATATAGTAAAATGATATAGTACCTGTCATAAACAAAAAAAAACAGTGAGTTGTAAATCAACAGTGATTACATTACAAGGACAGTACACATTTATTATTAATATTAGCTTGGTTCCTATCTGTAAGTAGAGTGAATCTATTGAAACCAATTGATTAGGGAAGTATGGTAGCATCTTTTCACTTTTCTTGTTCTTGTAATCATTAGGGTCTCTTTTTATCACCTGTATGGTCCGAGTCCACAGTTCTCCCCACTACTCAAATTATATCTATGGATAATATGGGCTATTCTCTTAGTAGTGCCATCTCTAATATGTGTCCTATTGATCTTCTTATACTCCCTTTGGTCATCCATCAAATACAAGACCCAATAATGATAACCTAGGGTGTTACAGGTTCAAATTTGGTGTTAGCTTTAATTGGTTACTGCTTATTGTATGGAATATCATAAACTGTACTAGATAGGAGCACTTCCAGAGTGGAATTTTTGAAATTCCATATTTCTCAGTTGTACTTGATTTTACCTTATTTACATATTTGTGAATTGTAAAAGTAATTTTTCTTAGCAAAAGAGGAGACCTGCATTGAATATGTCTCATTAAAAACATTCACAGAGATTCTCTAATGTGAGATTTCACCAGTTTTTTGGAATTTCAGTATGAATTTTTCATTGCACTATTTTTTTTCATTTGGGTTGAAGAACCCACTCTAGAGCAGTTCTTTGGTTTATTTGGCAATTGAATGGTGAAAAAAACGCTGCTTTAAATGTCAAAGTCATATCGCCATAAGGTAACAATTCCGACAAATAATTTTGACGGAGTTGCTTTATTCTTTTCAATTCAGGGTACAACTCACTCTCATTCCTCTACCCCCCATTGCCTTTATATGCTTAATGATACATCTTATACTAGTGAGTGTGAGTGTTATCAGAATTTGACTCTTCTTTTATATATGTATATATACTCTGTGAATCCAAACCTTTAAATAAAAATATGCAAAGTTCCGGACATGATTAGGATGGATTTTGAACCGGTACAGACCAAAAATGGGTTGCAATTGGTTTGAGTGGACAGTTATGGCTACAAAAACCCCTGAAATAGCTGACTGACCCATTTAGCCAGCTCTGTTCTGGTTCATAGTTATAAAAGTAAAATGGTGTCAAAGTATATAGCAAAAATGATACATAGTGGAGTCCTAACAACTATGAATCCAAGCAATCGACCAAAACCAACACAAAACACACATTTGTGCGGATTGAGGCGTATCTTGTAGTGTCGGCATCGTAAGAAAATGGCTCTCAAATGTATCGGGTGATCAGTCCGTTTTCATGAATGTGCTGGTAAATCATCTAGATACGGTTGAACAATGTGCTTGATTTTGTTGAAAGCATAATCCATTGCTCTCTGAAAAGTTGCCCCAACGTTCTTTAAACCAAATGGGAGTTTCTGATATGTGAATGTGCCCCAGGGATAGATAAATGTTGTCTTATGTTGGTCATCTAGGCGGATATTGATTTGATTATAGCCAAATAATCCATCCATGAAAGAAAATATTTCACATCCATCACAATTGTCAATAATATAGTTTATAAAGGGTGTAGGATAGTTGTATTTTGGACAAGCCTGATTAACATCCCGATAATCGACACACACTCTAATGGTTCCTTGTTTTTTCATAATAGGAACGATATTGGAAACCCACTCAGTTAGCGGAATAGGATAAATGAAACCAGCACACAAATTTTTTTTCAACTTCTACTTTGATGGAAGCAGCTTTCTTCGAATGAACAGGACGAAGTCGTTGATGCACCGGTTTGACATCAGGATACATATTAATAATTTGTTCAACAATACTAGTATCTATACCTGGAATTTCCTCATAAGACCAAGCGAATACGTCACGAAATTCATGAAAAAGAGAGCGATATGAATAAAGTTCCGATGGAGAACAAGATACACCTAATGACTGATTCATCGTGACCTTCCAGCAAAGTTCCCAAGTCTCATCACAGCATAATTCTCTCCAGCAGCAGCTCCACAAACAAAAATCTCTATTGAAAATTCTCCAGCATTTCCCTACTCAAATTCTTCCTCACAAACACTTAGATCTGTGTTCAAGTTATAGAGGAACTGTAGGAAGTTTTGTAATCAATAACATTCCAAAAATAGGTAAGACATGTTTCCATTAATTTAGATGTCAAATGGACACTTGGATCTGAAGCTTGACACATGTGAACCCTTCTAGAAGACACTGGCCAAGTGGAGATTTCGGAACAATGAGAATTTCGCTCCCAATTTGACCAACGCACCTTTGAATGTTGGGAAGTGCTTTGCAGAGCAGCCTTGAATGGGGCTACCTGCATATGCAACACACTTAGGTCCCTTAGAGCCTACGTTGGTGAGCTCCCACATGTTTAATAATAAGCTTCAAACCATGGAAAAGCCTTGCTTTGATGAAATTTTTTTGTTTGATTCATGTTGTTTCTTGTCTTAGGGCATATAGCAACTGAGATGATAAGGAATGATAGACCCTTGATCATCGATATATTCAATGTATGTAAAACACAAATTAGCCACATCTCTAGAATAGATCTAAATAGAAGTTTTTCAATTTCATATCCATGGTCTCAAACAATGAGAGAGAAAAAAACCTTTTATATTCAACATGTAAAACAAAAATTAGCCATAAAAGTTTCCCATTGAAACCAAAAGTGATTTGATACAAAACATAGGTTTTAACCTAAGATTAAATGCCCCTACAGTCAATCCCTGGAATAGTTTTAAATATAGAATTTTTTCATTTTCATATCCATGGTCTCAAACAATGAGAGAAAAAACCTTTTATATTCAATGTATGGAAAACACAAATTAGCCACATCTCTAGAATAGATCTAAATATAAGTTTTTCATTTTCATATCCATGGTCTCAAACAATGAGAGAGAGAAAAAAACCTTTTATATTCAACATGTAAAACACAAATTAGCCATAAAAGTTTTCCGTTGAAACCAAAAGTGATTTGATACAAAACATAGGTTTTAACCTAAGAGTAAATGCACCTACAGTCAATCTCTGGAATAGTTTTAAATAGAATTTTTTCATTTTCATATCCATGGTCTCAAACAATGAGAAAAAAAACCTTTTATATTCAATGTATGTAAAACACAAATTAGCCATATCTCTAGAATAGATCTAAATAGAAGTTTTTCATTTTCATATCCATGGTCTCAAACAATGAGAGAGAGAAAAAAAACGTTTTATATTCAACTTGTAAAACACAAATTAGCCATAAAAGTTTCCCATTGAAACTAAAAGTGATTTGATACAAAACATAGGTTTTAACCTAAGAGTAAATGCCCCTACAGTCAATCTCTGGAATAGTTTTAAATAGAAGTTTTTCATTTTCATATCCATGACCTCTCAAACAATGAGAGAGAAAAAACCTTTTATATTCAACATGTAAAACACAAATTATCCATATCTCTAGAATAGATCTAAATAGAAGTTTTTCATTTTCATATCCATGGTCTCAAACAATGAGAGAGAGAAAAAACCTTTTATATTCAACATGTAAAACACAAATTAGCCATAAATGTTTCCCATTGAAACCAAAAGTGATTTGATACAAAACATGGGTTTTAACCTAAGAGTAAATGCCCCTACATTCAATCTCTAGAATAGATCTAATTAGAAGTTTTTCATTTTCATATCCATGGTCTCAAACAATGAGAGAGGAAAAAAACTTTTATATTCAACATGTATATAGTATTTAGAAACAAAAAGTAATTTGATACAAAACATAGGTTTTAACCAAGTATATAGTTTTTCATTTTCATATCCATGGTCTCAAACAATGAGAAACAAAAAACATTTTATATTCAACATGTAAAACACAAATTAGCCATAAAAGTTTCCCATTGAAACCAAAAGTGATTTCATAAAAAACATAGGTTTTAACATAAGAGTAAATGCCCCTACAATCAATCTCTAGAATATATCTAATTGGAAGTTTTTCATTTTCATATCCATGGTCTCAAACAATGAGAGAGAAAAAACCTTTTATATTCAACATGTATAGTATTTAGAAACAAAAAGTAATTTGATACAAAACATAGGTTTTAACCAAGTATATAGTTTTAAATATTTTGAAAATAGATTCTTAACAAAATGAAAAATATTCAATGTAAAACACATGCACATTAACATATAATTGTGATATTTTCCCTTCATAGGGTATAATCAGGGCTGGTAACTAGTGTTAACTTCTACAAGTTCTATAGGCAGATTCTGTAAAGGGCCAGATAACCTCTGGATCTCATCTTTTATGAAAGGTGACATATCTAGTAAATGCCCCTAGATTCAATCTCTGGAATAGATCTAAATAGAAGTTTTTCATTTCTCCCATGCATTTGAAATAAATGTCAATTTAATATATATTTTTATTGAATTTGTTATTTTTTTTAGGGATAAGAAAACCATTGAATATGGTTGAAAAATGGAAATTATGCATAGAAGTTTCTTGTTATCCCAATCCAGGGAAAGCAGTGATTACATATGTGCTTTCCAATATTGCGACTAGCAAAGTCGTCCAAAGGAAAATGAATATACCGGGAAGAACAACAAACAACAAGGCATATTATATTGGATTGATAGAAGGCTTGGAAACAACAATGGAGTATGGATCAAATGGAATTGTAGCTTTCACCAATTCTGAACTTGGGTGCAACTAGATGAATGGCGTGTACCAAGTTAAGAACGAGAGGCTAAAAGAACTGCTTGAAATAGCAAACAATATTGTTAGCCAATTTCAATTTTTTAGTATAAATCATTGTACAAATGTGAATAAGATGTCTGCTGATCTATTGCGTGGGGCAATGCAAATTCAGGATTCATCTATCAAAGATGAATTAATAGATGAATTGGAATTATACGGGGCAATGCCAATCCAAGATTCATCTCTCAAAGATGAATTAGTTTTGAGACACTCTTCTTCAAAAATTCAAGATTCATCTAAATTAATTTTGAGACGCTCTTCTTCAAAAATTCAAGATTCATCTCTCAAATATGAATTAGTGTTGAGACGATGTCCTTCAAAATTTATTGATCAACATTGTAACATATCCTGGATATGTGTGTGTTGTGTACTTATAAATGCGTCTTTTTTAATGACCATGTTCTTTTTTCAATTATATACCAAGTGTGCTCCCACCACACCATGTAAAGCGCAACTTGGTGAACTTCACATTTGCAAAAAGTGGTGAACTTCACATTTTTATGAAATTAAAATGCGGGGACTTCAACAAATTTTTCTTTAAATGGAGTTTCACTTCTTTTTTAATGACAATGTGTTTTTTTCAATTTTATACCAAGTGTGCTCCCACCATGTAAAACACAATTTGATGAACTTATCATTTTTATAACTTTTTTTTCTGCTTAAATTGAGTTTCACACATCAATTAGTGCTTTGAAAGTTGTGTTTTACATAATTTGTTTACACTAAATTACATTAATTTTCTGAAATTTATTTTGAATTTATTTTAAATTAGTTATTTAAAAAAATAATTGTAAATGTCCACCGTTGATATATATCATGGAGGATGAACGACGAAGATCAACAAAATCCCATATCTCTACAAGAGGGGGGGATCAGGGATCGAGAGTTGTTCATGGTATTAAATATAATCTTAAATCTCCATACATGTATGTACATATGGAATTGATTTTTTATCAACTTTGTGAGTTAAATTAGTTGTTAATAAGTTTCATTTTTTACTTTTTAGGAGCTAATAAGAAGAGAAGGGTCTCTACTCCATCCATGGATGCCCATGGTTCACCCAGTCGTGGTATTGTTTGAACACAATTTAATCAATGAATATGTAGGTGTATTTATATGTATGCATGTATTTTTCAATTGTAAATTCATATTTTTTTATGAAGCTTCTCTCTCCTCTCGAGATGTTGGGGGTGGTTCAAATCCCCTTAGAGGGCCATCAATAAGTGGTAGCAGGTTGCGTGAAGGTGGTGATATTTATTCACTCGGAGGACAATCAACGACTGGTGATGCTGGTTCTTAGCAGGGTCATTCTGGTTCTCAACGGTTTCAGGGTGGAGAAGATGCTAGCCAACCATGTTGAGGTTGCCATCAATTTCAATATTTTTTTCATTTAATTTTCATGTGTTTTTTCTAATATACAAAATTATATATATATTGATGCAGAGGCTGAAAATGCTCCAAATGTTGGTCAAAATAGACGCGGGGCAGAACGTTGCATTCAAGAAAAAGGTTGTCTACCCACCACAACTTATCCGGCCGACATTTCTGATATACCATGGGAAAAAAACATGGCGCAATGCACCTTAGAAAGGTGTCAACAACTTCATGCAAAATTGTGGAGAGATCTCGTGGCTTTGACTCTATCTGCTGAGAGTCGACAAAGCCTCGAAATAGTTACACATTCATTGGGTGAACTAGTAAAGGTGTACAAAAATCTTGGGCCAACGACTGATACATTTGTAGAAGTCATGAGAAAGAGAAAGGAAACAGTAATGGGTCCCGATAAATGGGGGGATGTAAAAAAAAGAGTTACAAAAGAAATGGCGAAGTCAATTTTTAATTTCAAGGAAGGGCTAAAAAGAAAGATGTTGAAGGTGCAATATTTCAAGCACCCAATATAGCTCACAATTTGTATGATAGGCACCTTTTGGCCTATGGAAGACTCCTATGGAACGATGAGGTTCTTGTTTATTTTGCAAGATTGTTTTACACAGAATTTATTTTGGAAATGAAACCCAATTACAATGACCTTCCATCAGAATTTTTTGGTCCTGGGAAAGGTCGATTGTGTGACCGTAGGGGCGCTAGGCAAGATGTGGAGTTGCCTCACCCTGAGCCACCATTGGTGAGTCGACCTTTTCGGGTCGAAACTTTGCGGTCAGAGATGGATGCGACTTCTCAAATAAGTCGAGAAGTAAGGAATACCATTATCAACAGTGTTCACAGCGGATTGGGTGGAGTCGATGTTTGTCAAAATTGACAAAGAGCACGTGAGAATGCACGTGCCAGTTTTCTGTATTGTATAGATGAAGAGATTTCCAACATGAGTGTTGAAGATCTCAGAATATGTGCAAAGAATTGTCGCAATGGTTGGCAAGACCTAATTCTTCATGAGGAAGAGGGCACGAGAACGGTATGTGTTAATGACCTTAGGGTTAAATTATTTTAACACATACATGTGTACAATTTGTAATAAATACATGTGTATGTGTATGTATACATTTATTTGTATCTACATTAATCTAACAAAAATGTATCATTATCTATTAAAACACCATTTGCAATTGTCACGCATGATGAATGACGAAAATGTTAATATCACGTTTGGGGCCTCTGGTTCAAACAATGAAGATGGGTCTCACCATCAAGATATGTTGACAAATGTTAGTGTTTTTTAAGTGATATTTTTAAAATAAACAATTGTGCACACATGTACATGTACATATATAATAATAAAATGTTTTAACATATTCTTATTCCGTCCGACGTTTTTGGGATGGCGATACCTTCTTCTTCCTTGGGAGATGTACCTTCTACTTCCTTAGGAGATATGACAGATCAACAACAAGTATGGACAATTTTTCACTTTTAAAATTTATGTTTAAGTTATATATATATTCCACCTCAAAAATTTCCATTAAAAATTGAGATATATATATATATATATATATATATATATATATATCTTGATTTATTTTAAAATTTTTGAATTTTAGGTTTTTGGAGATTTTCTTTTGGAGCCTCTCTTAGGAGATGTCCCAAATTCACCTGCATAAGTATTCAATTTTTCACTTTTAAATATATATATGTGTGTGTGTGTGTGTGTGTTTTTAAAAGTTATAATTTATAAATTGAAGTTTATTTAAGTTTTATTATAAATTGAGATCTTGATCTTGAGTTATTTTATACTTATAAAATTTTGAATTTTAGGTTTCTATAGGAGATTTCTTTAATCCACAGACTCTAGCGACGGAGATAGGAACATCCACACCATTTCAACCATTTGAACAAGTTGTCTAACCTTTTTTTTAATATTATTGAAAATAAGTTTATATATACACATGTGTATTTTCATCTGAAAAGTTTTAATATATATATATATATATATATATATATATATATAGTTGAACTACTAGTAATGTTGTCATCTATAAATTAATGTTTTGCTTTTGAACTACATTTGGCATGTTATGTAATGATGTGTTATAATTTTTTTTGTTTTTAGGACTTAAGTTTTGTATGGTTGAAGTACATTTGGCATGTGAAGTAATGTTGTGATATAATCAAAAAGCTTTTAAAAGTCAAGTTTTGGATGGTTGAAGTACATTTGGCATGTGAAGTAATGTTGTGATCTATAATTTTTGGTTAAATTAAAGGTTAAGTTTTGGATGGTTTCAATCTACATTTGGCATGTGATATAATGTTAAATGTTTTTATTGGATAGTTGAACTATAATTGGCATGGCATGTGAAGTAATGTTGTGATATATAATCAAAAAGTTTTTAAAACTTAAGTTTTGGATGGTTTCAATATACATTTGGCATGAGATATAATGTTAAATGTTTTTATTGGATAGTTGAACTACAATTGGCATGGCATGTGAAGTAATGTTGTGATATAATCAAAAAGTTTTTAAAACTCAAGTTTTGGATGGTTGAAGTACATTAAGCATGTGAAGTAATGTTGTGATATAATCAAAAAGTTTTTAAAACTAAGTTTTGGATGGTTTCAATCTACAATTGGCATGTGATATAATGTTAAATGTTTAATGTTTTTATTGGATATTTGAACTACAATTGGCATGACATGTGAAGTAATTTGTTTTGATATAATCAAAAAGTTTTTAAAATTCAAGTTTTGGATGGTTGAAGTACATTTGGCATCTTAAGATTGCTTTTGATCTCTACATACTCTTCTCTTATTTGGGTGAAAAAATTTCTAATGGGAAGAACATAGCTTTTCAATGCAACTAACCATATCAATTGAGCTCTAATTGAAAAAAGAGTAAAGAAAATTTAACATGCCACAAAACATGTCAGCAAAATAACATTCGTGGTTGTTATTTTTGTTGGAATAGCTAAATCGTATTTTAAGGATTCTTCACCGAAAAAAAAATTCAATGAACAGAATCATTAAGATGATTTAGTTATTCCAATAAAAATAACAACCAAGGATGTTATTTTGTTGGTTTTTTGGTTTTTTTTACTTTTTTTTGAAATAGAGTTCAATTGATATGGTTAGTTGGATTAAAAAGCTATGTTCTTTTCATTGGAAATTTTTTTCACTCAAACAATAGTATGTAGTATGTAGAGATCAAAAACAATCTTAAGATTAATTTTAAGTACGATCAAGTGTTCTTGAAGCATTTTCCCACATGATGATACCTTCATTGACCTCTAAAAAGTAGTTCATGGGCTATATGTTCTGCCTCTTTCCCATACAAATCCGTTTAATTTTGATTGGAATATAAGAAGTAGATATATGTTTGTTGAATTGGGGTCAATGTCATTAATGCACTCAACTAGGTAGCCTTGTTGATTTATAAATTGGTAAATTGATGACATTCAGCTAATTACATTCTAGAACATATATATTCAGTACATGAAACATTTTTCATCAATGCACATGGGAAAACTACTTGAACAATTAATTGCATTCTTGAACATATATATATATATATATATATATCCAATACATGCACAACATTTTTCATCAATGCACATAGAACATATCCGACCATTAGACAGACAAATTTTGTACTAGATTTTCAATCAGGCATAGACATGTGGGTCAAATCCCACCAAAAGTCAGAGAAGTGCTCCGAGTCTCTTGTCTGAAAGGAATCTTCGTACAAAATTATACTTTGGATGATTTATTTACATTGTGGATACTTTTTACCAAAAAATCCCACAAGAAAAACTGGGCGTGCATTCAGTTCGTGTATATATCTAGTATGTGCAACATTTTTCATCAATGCACATAGAAAAACTACTTTCAGTTAATTTTATTCTAGAACATATATATTGAGTACGTGAAACATTTTTCATCAATGCACATAGTAAAGCTACTTGAATGGTTAACTGCATTCTAGAACATATATATATATATATATATATATATATATATCCAATACATGCAACATTTTTCATCAATGCATGTATAGAAAAACTACTTTCAGTTGATACTAGAGTGTGCATGTACCAAAACAATTTGTACATGTGCAAACACTTGCACAGATAAATAACAAGGCAACTCAATTTTTAATTGAGTACTGGAAGTTCTAGACCATATAATCCAAAGAGAATAAATTGTTTGGCAGTTCAATCAAAAAAATTCCAATGGAATGCCATCTTCAATAATCCGTTCATGATCGGATTTTGACATTTTCCATTTCTTAATTTTTGTTTTTTTTCTTTGATTGAACCTATATCAACTTTACGTGTGTTGCACACATCAAGTGACTATATTGACAACTTATGAAATCAGGTTCATAGTCTTCAAAGTAAACAAAATCCCCACTTTGATTAGTTTGTCTAAAAAAATAACCTTTCAGTATAATAAATCCTCTTTCATATGGAAATCCGTGATCATTATAGTCTTCTAATAATTTCATTTTTCGTTCAGTGCAACACATCAAATAATAATTCACATTTTCATCGTTTTTAGTAGGTGCAATTACAGAAAAAACATCTCCTACACAATAAAACAAACTTAACAAAATTATACATATTCAAATTTATTTCTAGATCTTTATCATTAGAAAGCAATTCAAATCTTACCTTCTCTAGCAAGATCAAAAACTCGATCACCATCAGATGATATTGTAGTCTCCTCTGATTGCATTTCTTCAGACATTTCAACAGACATTTTGCCCTTTGTGATTAGCTCTGTATGTTTCCAATCTTTTACATACATTTTTTTTTCACAAACGTCATTGGATTTTGTGTTGTCTATGCAAACATGAAAAAAACAAGAATATTTTCTTTTATCCAATGCAAACACATTTCTGGACGACTTTGTTTTAATTGAATGCAATTTTTTAGTCCCTTATTGTTTCAACGTCATTTCCAATTGATCTATCTACGTCTTCGATCCCAATATGCCAAAAAAACCTTTATATGGAAAATTTAAAGAAGAATGTAAATATGATATCAAAATACAATCAAAGATAATCATTGTGATAAATGAACACTGTTTAGAAATAAATATCCAATAAAAAAATAAATTGAATTTACCTTCGCACTTCCCTTGATCGGTTAGTCTCATGGCTTAGAGCAGCGATGCACCACTGAAAAACTTCTTTCGCGTCCACAAGTTGGCTTGCATAGGGGTTCATTTGATATCTTCGAAGTGCTCGTTTTATGCATGCCCCTGCACCATCATGTTCTCATTTTCCATGGCCAATCTCAAAGAAATTCCAACAATGTTTAATGCAGGTTTTCTTATGAAGACAACACAACCAAAAGAATGATCATGCATATTTGAATTGACCTATGCATCTGTCTGACCATATCCAATGTTCATTGAATGTTATTCCACAATTTTTCAAGGAATCATAAATTTTTCCAAAACAATGTTGTACAAAATATGTATCATGTGTACGATCGTCACTGATATAAAAGTGATATTCTTTAATAATATGTCGATTTTCACTAGAGATTTCTATATGATTGATGTTTTGTTTAGCATGTCTACATAGAATATGGACGAGCATGGAGACTTGGTCAGAATGATAGTATTCACTCTGAATTTCTTTTTGTGGAACAAATTTGTAGTTTTCTGCAAAATCAATTACTGACAAAATGGTCCCTGGTGGAAAACTTCATGGGATTTTTGAATTGCAAGTCTTGCCATCAAGCTCTATGGGAATGCTTGGTGTATTTATAAATTTCTGCCTCAAACTTTCTCAAAAAGTCTATCACAAAAATTTCTTCTTCTCGTAATTCAATTTTTTTAACACTATTTTCACCTTGAGTCGATGTATGGATATATTCATATCTCTTCCACTTCACTTTCATGTTGGACAATGATTGATAATTTATATCAGTACGATATTTGCTTTGAAATTTAGTCAAATTTCCAAAATCATCGCATTTCTTACCACCAACACATTTCTTTTCGTAAAATAGTTCATTTCTTTCTCTTTCACATAGAATTTGAGATATGAAATCACGAATAGTGGAAGGAGGACGTGAATCCTTCCAAAAATTTCTACCAAAATGAAGGAATGTGTCATAATATAACTCAAATTCCACATGATAACGGCAACAACAAGTGTCGCGTACGGTGATAGGTTTTACATACCATGGTTTTTGTTGAACAAAAGCACTGATTGAAACATGAATTTCATGGTTCTCTTCTTTGAACTTGTTGAAAAACTCTATCTAAGTGGTTTCCAAGAAATGTTTTTCATGTTCTTCGTATTGATTTCGTGCTATTCTTCTTCGCATCACATGCCTTGCAGTTGGGGAAACATGCGAATTGTTCTTCCAATATTCATATATTATTTTTATAACATTTTCTCCAAGTCTATCTTTGTATGGTTGCCTACAAATAGCTCTCCAACAAGCGAGTTCATCATTTACATCTATTTGCAACTGAAATTTCCGATGTTTGTGCAAAGTTTTTTGAGAGGTTCCTAATGCTCGTGCCATAGATTTTACCAAGCGATTCTCTTTAGTACTTGATGAAACCACTGCCATAAGTATTGCTCTACGTACAACTGAAACATTTTTCTGTCTAGATCTTCCAATTGAATTTATAGCACTATTTATATTTTGTATCACATTTTCCTTCATTTTTTTATCTCTGGTTGATTTTCGAATACCCAATAAAGTTGTAGCTTCTTTTAATTTCCTTAATGATAGGATACCTTTCAACATTTGGGCTTGAACTGTCACTTTTTCCTTTATGAAATACTTCTAAAAAATGCGGCTAACACGATATCATATATAATGGTCAGCTTTTTTATCTCCATATGTGTGAGTGTCAACATTTTCTAACATCTCATCATCGACATTGATTTCATCTGTGCATATTCGAATGAATAGTACATAATAAGTTTACATATTCAATAAATAACTAAAATAATAAATATATGTATAATTTCAATAATACGTGCATGTGTTCAATGTTGAAAGAAATTCAAGTGAAGAAATTGAATCACAAGGTATATATATATATATATATATATACCTTGTGATTCAATTTCTTCACTTGAATTTCTTTCAACATTTTCACCATCTTCAATCATTGGTTCAATATCTCTTTCACTTTCTCTTTCAAAATTTTTTATCTCATCATCAATGTTTAGAGGAATATCTCTCTCTGTTTACATTGCAAAATATTTTTCAAATTAGTTCATCAAATAAAAATTAAGCTTCACATTTTACACTAGGAAAATTTTAAATATATCAAAATCATAATATTTACATTTACATACCTGTTTCAACTTCCAGTTGAGGTTGATTTTCCCCTTCAATATTTTAGAGTGCTTCTATCTTTCTTTTGCAAGATTGTCTCATCTCTTCTGTACGTTCCTCAGGGTCTCTTTTTTTATCATATTTTCTCGTACAGTTCCTTCGATTTCCCATGATAATAGAGTATGAAGTTAAAAAAATTTCCTTCAAGAATTTAGACAAAAATTTAATTAAAAAAAACATCACAAAAGATTTAATTTAAAAAAAAGAAGATCATTTTAAAAATTTTGCAGAAAATACATACTCCAATCCAAAACACTTATTTTAAAAAATTCAAGAAAAAAATATCTTATAATAATGAAACAAAGTTCAAAATATTTCCTTTCAAGTCCTGCAAAAAAATTTCATTTAAAAAGTTACACAAAAACTCATTTTAAAAAATCATTATAAAAGATTTACTTCAACCCAAAACCAAAAAATGTCCTTTCGAAATTAAGCCCAAATCCACACCCTCAAAAATAATGAAAATTAAGCCCAAATCCATACTCTAAAAAAAATGAAGCCCAAAAAACATCCAAAAAACTGTATGACATACCTCCAAGAAAGTCTTCAAAAATGTTCTTTGAATGTACCTCCAAGAAAATTCTTTAAACCCAAAACATTTTTTTGCAAAATCAGACCAAATGTACGAAAATAATGTGCCTCAAAGAAATGTCCTTTGAATGTACCTCCAAGAAAAGTCCTTAAACCCAAAACAATTCTTTGCAAAATCAGATCAAGACTTTTGTAAAATTAGACCAAACGTGCGAAAATATGCGAAAATAATGAAAATAAATGTCCTTTGAATGTACCTCCAAGAAAAGTCCTTAAACCTAAAACAATTCTTTACAAAATCAAATCAAGACTTTTGTAAAATCAGACCAAATGTGCAAAAATATGCGAAAATAATGAATGATTTTGCGGCAATTTATATTCCCACGAAATGTTTTTTTGGAGGGGCTCGACGGTACTTTCTGGCCGACGGAAAGTTAGGTAAAAGTTCGACCGAACTTTTTAGAAATAGTTCAGTTGAACTATTTTGTCGTTTGACTTAAAGGGTCATCGGCGCAAAAAACAGTTCGGTCGAACTTTGTTTAAGAGTTTGGCCGAACTAATGCATCACCAGTTACGCAGAGCCAAGCCCTGAATACGTTTCTGCAACTTTGGTTTGATTAAACTCCATGAAACATTATGAATTAACTGTTGGAACCAAGACAAGCATTTTCAGAATTGAATCTACTTTCAGGAAATATAACTTTTATGGAATTTCGTAAATATTTACTAATTTTAATTAATTTTTTAATAAAACGGATGCAAAAAATTTCTGAAGGTCATTGTGTTTCAATGAAATCAAAATTTTGTATCTTCCAAAATACATTGTAAAAAAATTTGAAAAAATTATGGTACATTACATTGGTCTGTCGTCTCTATTGGGTAGCTTTTAGATTTTTAGTTTATAACTTATATGTTATTAAATTTCTTGCGTCACGAAACATATTCAAAATATCTTGTTTTTTCATATTGGACTTGTACAAAAAATTCTAGTAATTATGATATGCATCCATTGGCTTTGTAAATATGAAGAAACCGAAGTAGACTCTGTCTAGATTATTGTAACACACTTTGTTTCTAAAAAACACAAATTTTCAAAGAATACAACATTGCGTATTAGCATGACTTCTTATGAATCCGTTGATTGTTAAAAAACACACACTCAAAGAAATGCTAAGTTGACATATCAAATGTCTATAAAAAAATTTCAAAAAATAAGTAATAGAAAGCTAACAAAATTTCTGACAACTTTTATTTTTATCGCAAAATGAAATTCTAAACAGAAAATTTTTTTTAGCTTGCAGAAAGTTGAAGAACCGAAAAAAATGAAAAAAATTTCTCAAAAAAGGGCGAAAAGTGTAACCCAACTTCACATTTTCACCTAGTCAAGGACAAGTCAGAATTTCATTAGTAATCAACAAGGAGAATGAAGAGGATAACATTTAAAATTCCTATTCTACTCATCATAAGAATAAATGAACCTTCAAGAAGTTCAAAGGGCCAAGGAGGAAGATAGACCTATCCAAGATTGAATCTTACAATAGTCACAAAATGGGTCATTATAGAAACAATTGTCGTGAGGATCCAAGGAATAAAAGAAGAGATAAGGATCAATCAAACATTGTTGATGAAGGTTCATGAACGAAGAATAATATGGATGAATCTGAAGTCTAAGACTTATTTTCTAGTGACTCATAGGGACTCTATCCCTTACATATCCTTCTACTCTATGTTTTCAATTTTCTTCCTTTATGTTTTGATTTCTATTACTTGTAGGTCTAGTATGATTTGAAAGAACATTTTTGAGTTGTTTTGATAAAGTTATAGGTATCCCTCAAGATTGGATTAAGAAGGAGCCCTCAGCATTTTTACCAAAGCTAAGTATATTACTCCTTGCATTATCTTTTTATATTTGCTTTCCCTCTCTTATCTAGATGTGTTTGTATTAGATGCTAATAACGTTTCTTTTCATATTTTTCCCTTGTTTAAGAAATTTTGTTGATATACTCAATCAAGGATTATGAAGGAGAAGCTTGAAGCATGATAAAATTTCTATTGCAAAAGAAGCTCTTCAAGATTTGATGTCCTACAAGTTTTGTTAAAGAAACAACTCAAGGTATGTATTAGACCATAAGCTTTGTTCTCTTCATAATAAAGGTATATTCATTTATTTTAAATTTTCTTTACATTACTAACATCGTTATGTCTGGGACTTTGAATCACAAAGATTCTTGTTAGGGTGATTTATCATTAGATTAAATCTACCCTCATTAAATCATCATTGTGGAACCCTAAAAGTTTCACTATAAAAACCTAACATAAGGTGTGTCGATATTGATTATGAAACCCTAGTCTACATAAGGTTATTGATGGAATCTAGAAAGTACTATTCTTTTGATGTTTAGGGTTTTGGTGCTATTATAGAAATCCTAGTCCTTAGGGTTTGTGGTGTATTGAAATTATAGACCTTTGAAGCTTTGGTAAATTAGGGTTTATGAGCAAAACCATTATAATAGCTATAATAAGTCGCTATAAATGAAACCCTAGATGTATGTTTGTTTGTTTGATCGAAATCCTAGCCTAATCAAATTTTTGTATGTCTAACTTTAATGTATTAATATTTGTGTCTTAGATTTGCCTAATATATATTAAAATAAATAATTTGATCATCTTAATTTTTTATTTGTTTATTTACCCTTTTGATTTCCTTTTTTAAAACTTAAAATATATTTAATAAAACCACATTATTAAATTTAATTTTAAAATATTAATAAACTTCATTAATAATATTATAATATTCTCACTATCTTCATAATACAAATCAATTTTCATTAATATCTCTCCTCAAATTATTATATTTTGTTAAATTATAATTCTACACTCACAATATTTAGAGATTTTATTTGTCCTCCTTGATGAAATGTCCACTTGAAATGTGGAATACTTCAAAAACTCAACATAGTTTACTTTTAGAATAATTACATCAACAACATTTATTTATTCATTTTTTTCAGCTTCTCAAAATTATATATATTAATAAAATATTAATTTTAGAATATAAATGTTTTAAATGATAATATAGCATTTTATGTATCTTAATATTATAACTGTAAAAAAATATATTTTTAAGGTAAAAACATTTTTCAAATTAATATAAGGTATATGGAAATTGAAAGACTTTGCACTTATTAATTTTATATTTTATAAATAAAAATAATAATTTAAATAAAATAAATTGGAAAAAAAATAAATAGATAAATTTGCAATGGTCATGATATGTAATTTTTTCAACTAAAAACAATATCCAAATCGTTTAACACTGCAAATTCTAAGTGACCTAATCTTTTCAATTTAAGAAAAATAAGAATTTTTAAAACTTTAATTGATTTTATCTAAAAGTAGATATGTTTGTATAATCTTAAATTATAATCAAAATAATGGAATATTATTTTACTTTCAAAATCAAATTATAATAAAACTTTAATTATGTATATATAACTTTTCTAAATGAGTACTACCAAAAACTTTATGCATTTCTTTGGATATTGTAAATCTTATCATAAGCATTAGAAACCAGTTTTACTAATTGCAAACAATATTCAAATCATTAATGTAACCATCTATGGCTATATATATATATATATGTCAAAAATTTGATATATAAAGTTAGATATGCCTCTAACAAATCTAAGTAGATTCAATTTATCAAAACCATATCATACATGAACTCATTGTTTCACATTTGTCATATCTAAATTAAATCATAATTATATAAATTTTCTCAAAAACAAATTTTTGGGAAAACCCAAATATTTATTAAATCTTATGTGTTTTTTTAAACTTTAAACCTTTCACTTTGAATCACATACCATTATTACTACATTAATATGTGGGTATAAGAAGCTTTGTTACTAATTTTACTTGTTTAAATTTGGAAGACAAAATTATATGCGAAGAATATGAAAAATGAATAAGATATGATTAATGGAAAGTCTAATTGTTTAAAATGTCTAAAGTCTAATACTGATTAATCACAAGGTTAAAATGGATTGATAACTTGACTTCAAATTATACATATAAATCCTCAGTGTTTTTTTAACCCAGATTGTTAACTCTAGTAAAGTGGTGATTTTCGTACCCCAAGGCAAAATTTTCGTCAGCACTTCGTTTCATGCCTGAAGTCATCTAACAGTTGAACCGCAGTCACTCTCACGTATGAGATTGATTCGGGTCGCAAATATTGTGGAGGCTAACACATTCCTTTCAACCCGAAACGATCTAACGGTTGTCAAGATTCCAATCCAATGATGGAGATTGATTCGTTTCCTCAATTTGTTTGGACATTAACATCCCTTCCTCCACCTGAAACGATTGGACGATCGATAATTCAGCAGATCAACGACCTCATTTCAGGCTGCAAGTAGAGGTCTTTTAATGAACATGTGGCCACCAAATACTCCATACGATTGGAGTTGTTTAACTAGACAGAAGCAATTTTCTGGATAGTCAAAATTGGTCCGAATCCAGGCTAAAAAATTTTAAGAAATTTTACAATAGTGTTTGAATCATGATTTTGATAGTGGAAATAGATTCAGAACTATCAAAACTTTTTAAGATATCCAAAATATTAAAGTTTGATAATTAAAACATGGATTTACAAAAATCTCTACCAAATTATCTTAAAATCTTACGCAAATTTCCATGATTTTCAAAACGAAAAAGCCATACGATTCGTTAGTAATAAGTCACACAATTGCATTAAATGTTTTGTCTTGTCACATTAATAATGATAGGGTGGCATACTCGGTAGTAAAAGCATTGCATGCGTGATGTGGGATTTTAATAACTATAGAATGCCATAATTTTCATTGTCTCGCCTCTTTAAGCTTTGCTCCTGGTTAATCTTAGAACATACAAACCTCCCGTCACGAAGTCGAACCAACACTGGAAACCTGCTAACTATCTCTCGCACTTCAACATTGTTGATAGCTCGCATGTCTGAGTTATTAGTAAAAATATGGCTCGGACCTCTATAGATGGTGCCCTCTCGACCCTTTTCTCATATATGATGCCCTTCTCGACCCTTTTCTCATATCCGAGATACCCAAGTCATTAATATTGATATTTATACACTCAGGAAGGTTTTAGGGCCTGGTGTTATCCATCCTACAAACGAGTGTCTAGTAAAGATCGAGCTCTTACGAGAAACTTTGGAAACTATGGACTTTGCCCTTATTTCGATTATGTTGCTGGTTAGTAATTTGAACCATGATACAAATAAAATTTTATGTATTTCTAATAATCAGGTTTTTCTTGAAGTTTCTCATGAATCTTTAGCTAAAATTCTAAAGTTACCCGCGTATGGTAAAGTTTTCTCTAATAAAGAGTTGACCTTAAGTCTTATTTAAAAACTTTAGTGACGTCTCTGAAATTTTCTTGCTTATTTCAACCAATTTTCTTAAACCCTTATATCATACGTATGCCTCCCTCGTAGAAGTCATCCAGTGGTAGATGATTCCAAGGTAGATGAACTCATACTTGTCTTTCTGAGAGGTGTATTGAAATACCCTAATGCTATTACTATAATTCGAGGGTATTTGGCTAGAAACATCTATGTGGATTTGATTACAGCTCAAAGTTATCAATTTTTCAGATATTGTATATATTTTGTTCATTTAGTTTTGTTTAATTATTTTGATTTTTTTTACTAGCACCAAATTAATATAAACAAATAAAGATGAGACAAGGAATGAAAAGGAGATGGAATATTGGTCACAATTATTGTATCAAGAAAGGATTCCTGGAAGTTATAATAAATTTATAAATTGTTTCTCCTTTTATTTACAAGTCAAAATGTTGCAAAAGGCTCCTAATAGGATATCAGAAGAAGCCAAGAGTATTTTATATCTGGAAAAGGAAAATAGCATTGGAAAATCGTTTATTTTCCACAAGTACTCTATCATCTAAGCCTATGGCTTTCAAGGAGAACCGTCTCATTTTCCTAAGTTTATTCCCCCCTAATTTTTTTCTTTGGAGTTTTCTAAACAATGATTACATCTTGATGAATCTCACTTTACCTCAAAGAATAACAGGGTTGTGGTTGTGACACCTTTTCCTATATGTCAATTATTGGTCAAACATAAAATCGGTTTGGGAATCATAGAAAATATTTTTTTAGCTTTGGGTCATGATAAATATATATTTGGGAATTTTGACCCTTTACAAATTATATCAAATGTAAGGAAATAATTCGGTTTGCCAGCATATGTTCATGATCTGAAGCCTGAGCTTGAAAATTTTGCTAACATTGATTTTTCTCTCATAATGATATGATTATAGTTGAAATGTAGGTATCTAAAGTGGTTATGAATAAACTAGATTCTTTAAAATAGGAATCTGTGAACAAACTGCACTTTCAACCATTCATTGAGAAGGGCAGATAGTTCAACAGAAATGGGTATTGTTAATGATAAACCTCAGGGTAATCCTTTGAAGAGAAAGGCAGGGGAAATAATCTCAAATGAACTTCACTTGTCAAAGAAAACCGTAAAGGATAGTGACAATGATGATAAGGAAGTCATAATGTTCCATAAGGTCAATGATGATTTATTAAAACAATTGGAATATATGTTACAACAAGTAAAACCTAAGAATTCTATAGAACATGCTATATCAATTTGTAACAATACAACCACTGAAAATCTTATAAATGATAGAGGAAATGAGCTAATGTTATTCACTGGAGAAACTTAAGTTACAAATGATATTGTGATGAAGGAAATAGGCTTCATATTCAGAGCCAAGGTTCTTATCAAAGACTGGCTTTGATAACAATATGTTTATTTGACTATCCTATAGCCAGGAACAAATTCAAATGCATAGTTGGTTCCAGATCTACTTCTAACAACATAAACTTGTATAAATTCAATGATATTGATATAGTCGATTGGCACAGACAAACATAAGAAGTAGCAGCTAATATATTTTTAGAAGCAACATCTATTAGCAAGGCCCATATGAAACTATTATTACTAAGGTTCAAGCATAACTTAACTATCCCAAGGTTGCAATTAAGACCAGAGTTAACCATATAAAGGACCTTGAATACAGAATAATCAGACAATTAGGTATGCCAAAGGATGGTTTGGTAACCAATAAACTCTTGGAGAATAAGGACAAATAATTCAAGAGTTCAAAGTTGAGCCAAAAGAACTCATATTACAATGTGAACAAGCTAGTATAAGCTTTTCACAGAAGGAAGAACAAAGTAAAAAGTTGCAAGAAGTGGAGACGTCATTGAAATTGAAAGAGAATCAATGTAGTGAATTAAAGGGAAAAATTGTTAAATTACTTAAGGAAGCAGAGGAGAAAGAAAAGGGATACTCAAAAGAAATGAAAAAATATAAAAAGACCTTCGATGCAGCCTTGAAGGCATATTCCTTAGGGCAAGTGGATCCTAAAAAATTGACATTGTTTGAAGCCAAGGTGGATGAACTAAAAAAATAATTAAAGGAAAAGAAGGAGAAGAAAGAAACATTAGAAAGAGTCTACGATCTGAAAAATTGGAGGAGAACTTCTCCTCTCAAAAATTGATTGTCCTCTAACGCTTTGTAAGTAAACAAAATGGTTCTTTAAAGTTAAACAAGTTTCATAACATCTTTAAGATGGTGAGTTTGGTTTTCATATGAACTTTAAAAGGTACCACATTCACATGAAACTCAAATGGAAAAACATTAAGAGAAGAAACCAACATTTGATGAAGGAGTTCACCTCTCCTGGACTACATCTCAGGGCCAGGTCCAATAGCTAGACTGCTCTATTGATTTCAGTAGGAATTGAGTACATACAAATTGTTTAAAATTGAGTAGCTTGTTTCCCCTACAAGGAAACATTATCCTACAAAGAATTCTCACTGCAAAAATATGAATCCCTATTGCAAGTCATGAAAAGGTCAACATAAAAATGACTCACACATCAGGTCCTTCTGCTCCACTTGACATCCAAGAATAAAAACATACAACAATTCCACGTTGAAGTACTGAAAAGAGCTTCTCTCATGAACACATAATCAGAAAAGACTAAAAACATATGTATTATTGATGTAGCAACCATTGCAGATGAAAGTAGAAGGTTGGAAAACCTCTGACTAGGGTCTCTCCATGCTCAAAATGCATTCAAACTACTTCCAAAACTCTGAATGTATTTGGCACTAAAAGACTCAATTCTGCAAAAACTCCTTCATAAAGTGCTCATCATCTTGTTGCAATCTCAACAAAAACAAAACTTTTTTAAAGTATAGGAACACTTTTAATGGAGCCATGTACACATCAATATGACAGCTAAAATCATGTGCACACTTGGAATACATGCTTTGACATGTACCTGAATATAAGAAATGAATTTCTTTGACTGGGATTGTATCAAGTACTATTGGAGAAGAGTGTGTTGTTGCAACTTAATGACTGTTTGGAACCATATGTCAATATATTTGTGATGCCCCCAATCCACTTGTTGAGTTGGATCACCTTGGATGTCTTGTTCTATCACGACATTTAAATCTTCCTCTTTTTGTTGATTTTTCTCTTGAACGCATGGAGGAAATGCTGGTAAACATGAGGAAAATTTCTCAACATCCAATTCTGATGTCGGCTCTTCATCAAGTGCAGCCCTTTATCTTTTGATCTACTCATATAGATCTTCTTCTTGTTGATGTTGTCCTTCAATGACATTAAGAAAATCTCATATTTGCAATACCTTTATTTAACTAAGATGTATACCATTTAGATCAAGAGGATACGTTTGGTAGTATTATACCTCAACATTGTAAGTGGGTTGAGATACTCCATGGTGTGGGTTTGGAAATGGTGGTACAGGTAGTTGAGTGGGGGTGGGTATATGAGATGGATGTGGCTGAGGTTGTGGTTGTGGTGGAGGTGGATGGTAGGGATATCATGGAGTTGGGTATGGAGGATATTGAGGTAAATATTGAGGATGTTGAGGATTTTCCCAATAAGGAACTTTCCAACCATGTCACCACAATTGGTTTTGGGGTTGAGATGGTCGAGGTTGCCAAAGGGGGAGTATGTCCCAATTAGTTTGAGATGAATGTGAATAAGATTGAAACCGTGAAGTAGGTCCTTGCATCATATCAAGTTGACAAGGTTGTCAGGGTCTCCTTGGAGCTACATAGCTTCTTTGGTGATTGTCTTGCTCCATTGTCTTCCTGGTGAACTTCTTTAAACCTGGGTAATGATGGACAACATTTAGTAGCATATGATTCTGCATGGATAAAAAAAATATCAGTATCGTCTTTTTTCTCATTTTTCATTTTTAACATTTCTACTTGTTCACTTAGATTGCTAAGAATTTATGTTTTAAAGTTGTCAAGAAAAATTCTAAGTTCATCTTGTCTTACCAATATTGAGGTAAATTTACTTACTCTTTCCCTTCCTCTTGATATGTGCTTGCATGTTTCTCAAATTTCTTCAAATGGCAATTGGTATACATCTCCTCTACTCGTGAGATTAAGGAGATCAATCGACTCATCCCTAATTGTTCTATTAGATCCTCAAGGCTCTCATCTTCTTCTTGGTTCATTCTAAAAGTTTCTTCTCTAAGATCACGATCTTTATATTTTTCTAGAAATATATTTTGCATATCATTCCATGATCTTATTGAATTAGTACCTAGACTCATGAACCATTTAAGAGCTCTATCCTTCAATCTTGCAGGAATCAATCTCAGTTTTTGAGTGTGTGATAAGTAGCCATAATACCTACAAAGTATGTCTAATTCAAAGAGAAATGTTTCTCTATCCTCTGTCCTCATACCATGGAATTTGGGAAGGAAAGATCGAGGGATTTTCTTCTTATGCACACTGATGTCCATATCTTGAATTGGAAACCTAATAAGATCTTATTCATTTTCATCATATCCATCCATCTCTTCTTCCTTCAAAATTGTATGGTGATGTGGTTCTTATTGCACCACATCGTCAAGTGGGTGGGTTGGTATTGGAGAAGTATTTTTTATTTTTTTATTTTTATTTTTTCATTTTCATTTTTATTTTTATTTATATATATATATATATATATATATATATTTATTTATTCTGAGTATCCCTTATCCTATGAGGTATGAAAATTAGATTTTTTTGTATTTTACAATATTTCGAAAACAACATGAAAAAGGAACGTAAAAAAGAATGCTAAAAACATAATCAAAGCATCTACTAGAAACCTCCCCGACAATGGTGCCAAAAAGTGGTGAGCCCTGGTATTGCACTAAGAGTGCTGCAACTCCCAGGGGCTGCTACTTTACTTTATCAACCCAAAGTTCGTACAAACTTGGAGGTGATAGTTCTATATACATAGAAAATGCATTCTACTCATGTCATCCTCTTATGCTCTACGAAAGGGTGCTATTTCTAAGGGTTCTCAGTGAATTTTGTCACACTTAAATGGGACTAAAATAAATGACAGAAAGGAAACTAAACTAAATTGCTGAAAAGAAATGACAAAAAGGAAACTAAACTAAATTGTTGAAAATAAATGACAGGAAGGAAGCTAATTCTAAACCACAGTTAACTTAGCCAACCAGCTAAATCCACTCTACTTGTCCTATGATCTATCTACCATGCTACCATGCTTCTAACCATGCAACTATTCATGATCTAACTAAACTTGAAAAAGTGTTGCTTGCAATTTGGAGGAAAAAGGGCTAAATATGTTAATGGAGGGCTTGAACACATGGGACAAGGCTTAGAGTTGGAAAGAGGGGTTTGGAATTTATTAAAGATTATAATATCACAAAAATTCTTTCGAGCGGAATGATTTGAATAGTGTGATGGCGGAGAAGTGGGAGTACAGTTCGGGAGCGGGAGCGAATGCGATTTGCGAAAAGGGCAAAGGTTGCGATCTGCGATATGCGATATCGCAATATCGCAATTGGCAAACAGGAGCAGGCTGTCTTAAAGGAAAAGGGGAAAAGGTTGCAAAATGTGAAATGCAATGGGTGACGTGGTGGTGGGACCGATGGCGGGGTGCAATGACAATATCGCAATCGGCGTCGGGAGCGATAAGCATTAACGAGAACCAAATAAAAGTGTGATTTGTGATTTGCGATGGGGATAAAAACTACGAGATGCGATTTGTGATAGGATAAAAACTACGAGATGTGATTTGCGATAGGTGGTGTGGCAGAGTACGAAGCGATATCACAATCGGAGTTGGGAGCGTTTTGTAGCCTCTACAGCACCCTCCAAAAAATTCACCTTCTAAAATTTTTGGGAGCCCCCAAGCATCGAAAAATCTAAGTCAAAATCTGTAGTTAAATCCTTTTCAGGAAAATTTAGGAGTCTTTGAGTCGCAGAATGGTTCTTTTTCCCCAAATCTGCGACTTAACGACCCCGCGAAGTCTCAGGTCACTAAGTCGCTAAGTCGCAGATCTCTTAGATTTTTCAAAATCGCGACCCTGAGACCTTGCGATCTCGCGACCCTCCAGGTCGTGAGGTCACCAGGTCGCGCTTCTCTTAAAACACGGGACATTGCGACCTAGCGACCTCATTAATGGCTCGCACGCGTGACCCTTTTATAAATAGGAGGGTCGCTAGGTCGCATTTTGTTCACATGACGGAGAGTGAAAAAATGCTTCTGACATGCCAACTAGAGCGAGATTCTCTCGGGTAAGTTGTCGTTTCCTCCTGTTGTTTCCATTTTTTCCTTTTGTTGCCCTGTTCCCTCTACCATTAGCCTTTTTAAGCCATCCACCACCCGTACTTTTGATCCTTTATGACTTGAGATGCCCTGAATATCCAAACACTCCTCCTCCTTACACAGCCTTGTAATCATAATTCATCCAGCCTCTCTGATATTTGTTTTTCTCCTAGAACTGCTTCTCCTCCATGTTTTTGATTGCCCACTTAGTCCTACATTTTTTAAGTTGAAAGGGAATTGACTACAATAATGCAAAGGAATGTGTGGCTTGCTAAAATCCCCGACCAGTCCTAATGCGACTTTCGACCCTTGGGACTTCGCGACTCATGCAACCTTGCAACCCCGGTCGCTGAGTTGCCAGGTCGCAGCTGCACTCCAAACTGATGTTTGCAACCCTTGCGACCCAACGACCCGGTTGCAAGTCGTAAGATCGCACCCTTCTCGAACTGTGAAACATTTGCGACCCAACGACCTCGCGACCTGGTCTCAGGGTCGCGAGGTCGCAAGGTTGCTACCTTTTGAAAGCTTAAACCTCGCAACCCTTGCGACCCAGCGACCCAGTCACAAGTCGCTAATTTGCCCTTTCCTGTGGTTTCAGTTGGGGGAAGTTAATAAGCTGTACCTAGGATTTTATCATCATTGCATCTTTCTTATCCTAGGATTCTTTTATGAACATGACAGCTGAATTCGAAGTAGACTTAGAGTGCGTCCCTGTCTCTTCAGACTCGAGCGACATGGGACCTCTAGTGGCCCGCAAGAAAAATAAGATCCCAGAGATAGAAGACATAGAAATGGACATACCAATGTCTCCACCTCCGATCTACAGGGATACCTTATGTACATTTGCCAAAGGGGACAGCATGAGTTGGTATCAAGTATACCAGGAATTTGCACAGCCAGAATTCCTAGAGGACCTCCCCGATCGGCAAGTATATATACAAGTTAAAAGGTCGAAGCTCCACTATGCAGGTGCCCAACCTGCTATATTCCCATGCGCGGAAGTCATTGAATGGATCATACAAAACATCGACCCCAAAAAGTGGTTAATTCGGGACTATGAAGGTAAAGCATTTGCGACTCTAAAAGGCTCAGATGTTGAGTTTTACTATGCGCTACCGGAACGAGAACAGACCTTCACAGAAGAATGGGCCACCACCCATGTAGTCGCCATAGTAGATACCTTGAGGGGGTGGTGGGAGGAACCCAAAAAGTTCAAAGTCAAGAAGGATCAGGAATATCCAGTGGCAGGCCTCAGGAAGGTATATAAGCTGGTGGCAGCCATGCTTTGTAGGATATATGGTCGTCTCGATGCCACCACTTTCAGTGGAACATGGGTATCCCTGATGAACTATGTCACTGTGCACGGCACTTGTTTCAACTGGGCCAGCATGCTGATGGCATCTCTCCAGACAAACATATCCTCAGCACTAGCACCAGAGGAGGGATATTCCTCTGAATTCTACATGGCTTCCTATTTATTGGATGTTGATTGTTCCCAGTGCCACTTTGAGGGATGGGCACACAACTGGGACCCGGAGCAGGCACGCCTAATTCACATAGAAATGAAGGCATTTTGGGACTCTAGGTATAAGCAAGATATAGAGTCAATCTCACAGCTCTTCATCCCGACACTCTACAGGAAATTGTTCGGTCAAGATACTCCATGCATGTCCTGGTGAGCCATGGAGACATTAGTCAAGGTGGCACATTGGTTTCCACTCATAGAATATACCTTTATTTGAGTCTTTGGTTCATTCAAGACTTCCCATTCCATGCCTTGATTTGTTACGGATAAGATGCTTCTTTAGGAAGTTTTTTATCAGATGACTTCTGGTTTCTCTAAGGTCCTGACTAAAGGTAAGAAAAAGCCGTGGCCTACACTGCCTCTCACCATCAGTGCCTACACGGTCAAGGATTTCAGAGAAGTAGAAGCAGAAGCAGAAGAAATGAGAGGTTTCCACCTGGGGCCATCGGATCACCGGACATATGACCCGGAGAGGATAGTCCCTGATCACTGTAAACGGGCTAAGTTCAAATGGAGCTACCAACATACTGAATTCCCATATGAGGATGAGAAAAGAAACTGGTATAACACGGATAGGGAACTTTCCACGGGGGCATGGTCTGATCAGGAAGATCTGGCTGATCACACGATGGAGGAGAGAATCCGTGAATTAGGAGGCGCCTCTTCTTCCCAGGCCAAGAAGCCTCGAACCAGCACGGGTCACAACACTACTACCCAACAGAAAGAGCAAGAAGAAAAATCTCAGTGGGAAGCTGAAAAGAAGGCAAAAGAAGATGAAGAAAAACGTAAAAAGAACCTGAAGGCAGAGCAAAGGAAGAAGCAGGCAGAAGAGGCCCAGAAAAGAAAGGAAGAACAAGAAGCAGAGGCTGAGGCAGAATGACAGCTCAAAAAATAATTAGATCAGCTGGAGGCCGAATGCAAGAGAAAGGAAGAACAGGAAGCAGTGGCAGAAGCAGAGCGCAGGCGAAAAGCTGAATAGGACAAGGCAGAAGCAGAGCGCAAGCGGAAAGCAGAACAGGAAAAGGCAGAAGCGGAACAGCTTCAGAAAGAAGAGGAAGAATGGAAAAGAAAAGAAGAGGAATATTGAAGATCAAAGAACATCGAAACATCTCCTCCAATCACAGAATTACAAACTGAGCTGCATCCCATCGAAGTGCCTGTAATCAATACGCGTTTTTCACTCTTTGAGCCGAGCTCTTACGAAGGATAGGAAGAGGAGGTGTTTAACCTTACAAGGCTCACTTATGATCAATTGTCCTTCAAGATCTGACTGGAGAAAAGGATATGTCTAGCACGAAGCCCTTCCGCCCCAATCACAACCACGGAAGAGAAAGATATAGTCCTAGATACTAGGACCAACCCAGTGATGATTGTTGGGTATGTGTTATATTCTTTCCACGACTAGACCCACGCACTGTACATTGCGTCTGGCGCAGTAGGGGGGTCACAGGGGGGGGGAGGCAGCCCCCCTGTATGCGGTCCCACTCATAGGTGGACCCACCCATGTTTTGTGCATGAGTTTGCACATGGTTTTTTTTTGGGGTACGATGGTTTTCGACCCCTAGTATTTTGTAGATCCGGTCAAGGGAACTACGGTTATGTTCATATCTAGGTTGATTGGGGTTTTTCGCGCCTCCGGCATGTATATATATGTGTGTTGTAACACTAAAAGGAACATAATGAAAAATCAAGCTGGTCGTCCCGATTTGGGATCCAAGGGAAAATCTCTATGTTTATCTGTTTTATGTTTTATGCTCTCGCTATTGTTTATTTTATGTTATAAGATTCGTGTGTAGATAATTTGTGTTCAGGGTTAAAACCTACAATGATAGCATCAGCCAGCACTGCTTTTGCCACAGCCACAGAGGAAAATGTGAGCCGAATGACTAGAGAGATCCTTTCCCTACAAAATAAGTTACAGGAATCTAAGAAAAGGGAGTCAAGAGCAGAGCAAGAAAAGACAGCGTTAAAGGAGGAAATACAATAGCTTCGAGACAAAATTTCTCCTGTTAACGAAGTACCACTCACTTTCCAAAGAGATTTGGAGGTACTGGAGGTCACCATGAGGCAGTTTTATGGGGAGATGTTCACTATAAAACAAACAGTCGCCCCCCTACTAAGAGCCCAAGTAGAGAAAAAACAGTGGAGTGAGCAACTGAAAGAGGCCTCCACCGCTTTGGACAGAATGATAGAATGGATAGGTCGGTACCCACAGGCTACGAAAAGCTTGCCCAAGAAAGACTGGATTCACACCCAGGATGCCAAGGTCCAAATTTGTATTAAAATGCAATCCAAGGAAAAGCTATCCAAAGACCTAGAAAAGGTAATGGCCGCATACGAGCATTTGATCAGTGGCATCGACTCAATTCATGAAATACACCACATTCCATCTCTGGGTGCATTGAGCGAGGAAAATACATGGGGACAGGTGTATCAGGAGATTCAAACATTTCTGCAACCTATCAGACAAGCCACTGCTACTCCTGACCTTGCAGCATCGCAAGAGAACTTGGGTAAATTCATCGTTACACCAGTTTGGATCTACACTAAACTAGCCTCTTTAGCCAACCAGGTCACACTCAAAAGAGAGACTCTGATTCCAAATTCCTTGGAGTGCCTGCACCAGTTAAGGGAAGAAGTTCTCTTAATCTCCCAGTAGCTGCAGATTATCGTGCATGGAAAAAATTTCTTAGGGATCAACAAGTTGATGCCCCTGACCTCGCGATCACGCGCACATTATCATGATCAGATGGAAAGAGGTCATAGGTCGCACTATGCAATTGGGTCACAGGTCGTACTGTTCAATTGAGTCACAGGTCGCATCCTCCATTCAGGTCGCAAGGCAGCCCAACGGTCAGGAAAGCGAAGTGTCTGGTAGTCCAAAGGGAAAATTTTGGTCTATAAAAACTTCCTTCGGGAAGATTGTAAGGGGATTTTTTCTGGGACTCAAGGAGTTATAAAGCATTGTATAGAGGGACTACACATTTTTTAGCATGAATACAGGCATTTGTTAATTCCATTGTTGGATCTGATGTTGGTAAATGCATGAACACTATGAGTATTATGTTTTCAGTTTCTAACATCTTTTGATTAATGAAACTGTGTTTCGAATGACATCATTTATGCATTATAGTTTTCTAAACATGTGTTAATGATGCTAATTTTATTTGCGCTTTCTCAATGAATGTTAATAACTTTATTCACTGACATTTATGCTATCACCGACACCATTTAAGGAAGTGAAGGGTGTTTTGCCATAAAGAATTGTTTCTTCTGTGGTTAGAACTGCATACAAGCATGACCCTGATGATATGTTGTTGACAGCATTTCCTTTGGCCCCCATGCTTTATTATTCAACTTGCTACGCATAGTGTTATATGTTCATTTGATTAATCAATCATGTGTCTTGTATCATCCAAATAAATGTGTGTCTATAGGTTCATTGATTTCTATTGAGACCCAAGGAAAGGAGAACTTAGCGTTTGTCGGACCCACACCCCGGACAGGATCCCCATTCCAAACGATTGAGAGTCTAGTTGGGAATTTTTACCGAGGAGATCCCCTGTTGTTGGCCGAATAGATTTTCCCATCAACAGATTTGGCGCTAGAAGGAGGACCTGATGGCAGCCTCCCAGCACACAAGTAATATTCCGTCACAAACTCCCCAAGGGGAGGCCATACACGATGACACCGGTCCTCCCCCTTTGGAAGATGTATAAGTGGAGGAAGCACCTTATTATGAGGTTACCAGGGATCAGTTAATAGTTCTGCACCTGGTTGCCCGCAACCTCATCAGAGATTTGCAATTCACTCTAGTCATGAGTTTTATGACCCATACTAGGACCCCTGCTGCCAACCTCACTCACAACGGTGCCCTTGTAAATTCCCTACCCTAGTTGACAAATTTTATGGTTGAAGACCTCACAACGGATTTTGAGAACAATGAACCTATTTTAGAGCAATAAGGAGCAGAAAAGATAGAGCCCGACGTAAATGAACCCCATCCTGGCCCTCAGCCCGACCAGACGCTAATAACAACAACCAGGTCCACCGTCCACCAGGAGGAGGCGAGGGAAATAGAGGCCGAGGGAATAGAGGTCGGGGAGATAGAGGTTGTGGCCAAGGTCCCCATGCCACCCACCACCATCGAAACCAAAATAGGCCCCCTATCTACAATTGGAGATACCGTAGAAATATGGCAAACCACAAGGGACGTCAAGACGAGCTCTTTCACCATGAAGGGGAAGCATCCGCGTCAGGTGCGGGAAGTGAATCTGAATCCGAAATCAGGCACCACGAACATGCCAGGCAGGTGCAACCGCTTGCTTGGATGGCTCAATATCCATTAGATCTCCTGGGCCCCCTCCATTACATACCTAGACACCCTGAAAAACACCTTCCCAAGTTTGACCCTGAGAAAGGCACGCTGGCCAAAGACCACATAAGCAACTTCTACCTTTCACTGCAAATTATGAGGATTCAAACAGACAATGTCGCCTGTCATCTCTTTCCCCACACCCTGCAGAACAAAGTGGCCACCTAGTATCGCTCTCTCCCAAGTGCCTCCATAATGTCATGGGACCAATTCCGTCGCATTTTCTTATAATTTTTTTTGGAGGATAAGACCCCCTCCATGCTCCTCACGGAGTTAAGTACCATCAAATGCCAAAAGAAAGAGAAGGCCAGAGATTTTAATCAACATTTTTCCACCATATTTAACAAATTTCCCCCCAAATTGGCATTGGATGACTCCATCACCATAGACTACTACACGAAGGCTCTTCCCAGAGACATCGCCATATTCGTAAAACGTGATGCTAGGGATACCCTTGCAGCAAACTACGCCATTGCCCTTTCCGTAGAAAAGGACATGCTTTCCATGGGGGTCATCGACCATGAAGGTCGAGACGATCACAAACCCACCTCAAAGAAGAACCAGTCTTCCACGCTCAAAACCGGGGATAAGGACAAAGATACTTTTGACTTCGAAGGTATAGAAAAGACCTTTAAGTTATTAACCAATGAAGTCTCTGATCTAAAGAGAAAGGGCATTGAATCCGCTACTGGTGCCAAGATGCAAAAGCCTTTTTTCAAAAATAATTCCCCCACAACCGGCCGGCCTCCATCAAACACGAACGTTGTTCTTAATGTGGAATAAATTGGAAAAGATAATTTTTGTTCTTTCCACTAGGCCACCCACTTAGAGAAGACATGCCCCCAATGGATTGGCAGCATGACTACGGTAGTTAATCAACTCCTAGATGACCAAACCCCAGGGGATGCAGGCAAAGATAATGTCTCTGATAATGAAGAAGATCTGCCCCTAGATGAAGAAAAAGGGTCTGCCATCTTGGCGTTCGATGTGATCCGCGGGGAAAACACCCATACCATCACTGAAATTAACGTGGCCGACGATCCTAAAGCCAAGCCCATGCGAAACTATAGCCTAAGAAGCAAAGGATCAATTCCTGAACAGTCCTTCGAAGAGAAGAAGAGGTCTTTCTTAAGGAAAATCTTACCCCCAGGGAATGAGCACCAAGCTGTTATTCCTGAGAAGTCCACTCCTAGCAACACCCGAGTAAACCAAAAGAGAAAACCGCTGGTAGGGTTGCCCAAAACCCCCACCAAGACTAGTCCACACTCTGACTATGGTTACAACATTGTTGAGGACATGAAGAAAACTAGAGCCAACATCTCCCTTTATGAGCTCGCTCTCATCACAAGCCAACGAGAGCTTATTCTCAAAGCCTTCACCAATGCCTCAACAACCAAACCTGTGAGCAACACATCATCTGCCAAAACTAGTCCAAGCCTCCAATCTATTGTGAACTTCGTAAATGTGAACTCTAAGGGATCTACTCCCCCCTTTCTCCTGTCTTTTGAAATATTTAACTTCAACGTCCACAATTTCTTGGTTGACTCTAGTGCATCCGCAAATGTCATGCCCCTGTTTGTTTGTAAAAATTTAAACATTCGCCCAGAGAAAACTGATGCTGGGATTATTCAGCTTGACAGATCACAAGTGCCTGACGTAGGTGAGCTAAATAATGTCATCATCCGTCTGTCCTCTAACTCCAGAGTCCACCAGTGTATAGACATAGTAGTCGTAGACATCCCGGAAGCCTACGGTCTCTTGCTAAGTAGGGACTGATCCAGCAAGCTACAAGGATACTTCGCTACCAATTGGTCCACCCTGTGGCTTCCCTACAAAGGTCGAAACAACCAAATCAGAGTTGAGAGTGAACCTTATATGAAACATACTATGACTGACTTGGACGCTACCAATGAACCTGTCAGCTTTGCCCAAGAAGAGCTCGGCATGTGTTTCTTAGAGGCCATCTTCGGATGTTACCACCCCCCTCAATCCCCAGTAAGCCCAGAATTCCAATCAAAGCTAACGCTCGTCACTGAAGACCAAGATGTTCCCATCATAAACCAAACTGAAATCTCTCCCCAACCCACGGCTTCAGAGAAACCAAAATATGATATATGGACCTTGTATTATGACGGTTCCAAGACTTGTGACAGAGCCGGCACTGGCTGCATCCTGGTGGACCCCCGAAAGAACAAGTTTTTGATCTCATGCCGGCTATAATTTCAGTGCACCACTGATACCGCCAAATATGAGGCCTTGGTCCTCAGACTCAAAAAGGCATTGGACCTAAAGGTGAGATTCTTAAATGTTATTGGAGATTCTGAGATCATCACTCGTTAGGTACGCAATACCATCCATTGCTTGTCTCTGCACTTAAAAGCTTACCAACAAGAGGTATGGCGTCTAATTTCTGATTTCGATGCGTTTGGTATTAAATATGTGCTTAGAATGCATAATGGGGCAGCTGATACTCTGGCTAACACTACTGGTAGGTTCACCCCTCTGAGGGATGGTTTTTCTATTGAAATAGTGTATAAACCATCTGTGCCAGATAACATCACTAACTTACGTGTCTTTAACGATGACCAACAGATACTCGAATTCATGCTCAAAACCTAGGTGTTCAAAGACGCAGTGATAGAAGAAGCGGACCATGATCAAGCCTTGCAGGAAGAACAAGAGAAACGCAAGGAAAATCCTATGCCCAAGGGAATAGTGTCGCTTGAAAAATTGTTTGATCTACAGAACCATTTCCGCGGGCCCCCCAATACTAAAATACAAAGTTCCACTCTGGCACATCGACAGGTAAACCTAGGAACAGATGAGGACCCGAAGTTTGTCAACCTCGGGAAGGATTTTTCCGATCAGGAGAAGCAAGCTTTCACCCAACTATTCCAGAGATACCGAGACATTTTCACTTGGATGTATGACGAACTACATACTTATGACACTCGAATTATTCAGCATGTGATCCCTATTAAGGAAGGAGTGAAGCTTTTTTAGCAAAAGCTAAGAAAATTCCATCCCACACTGGAACCATTAATTAAGAAAGAACTTAAGAAGCTTTTGGATGTGCGCATCATCTTCAAAGTTCGGCACTCCACTTGGGTATCAAATCTGGTCCTGGTATGGAAAAAATTTGTTGATATCCGTTTGTGCGTGGAATTTCGAAATCTGAATAGGGCCTCAGAAAAAGATAACTACCCGGTTTCCCCTATGGAACAGATATTGCAAGCCGTATCCAGATCGGAGATGTTCTCCTTGTTGGATGGTTTTTCCGGGTATAACCAAGTACTAGTAGCTGAACCCGACAGATTAAAAACTACGTTTTGGACTAAGTGGGGAACTTTCACTTTCAGGCGCAGCCCTTTGGATTGATAAATGCTGGGGCAACTTTCCAAAGGGCCATTGACGTAGCTTTCTGAGGTCTAATAGGACAAAGCATGGTAGTATATTTGGATGCCATCACCGTGTTTTTGAAACACCGAGGCAATCACTTACGTCACCTCAGACAGATTTCGAAAGATGCAGGAAGTATGGGATCTCACTCAACCCAAAGAAAAGTGTCTTCGTTGTGTCAGAGGGGAATTTGTTGGGCCATATCATAACCAGGAATGGTATAGTTGTAGATCCCGAGCGAGCGAAGGTCATCGCCCAGATTCCACCTACTAGTAGCAAAAGAGCCATGCAATCTTTCCTTGGGAAATTCAACTTTGTGAGGAAATTCATTTTAGATTTTTCCCAAATAGTTAGGCCTTTGTAGGGGATGATTAAAAAGAATACGAGTTTAAAATGGAATCCACCTAAGAAGGAAGCTTTCAATAAAATCAAGCAGGCCCTTGCAGAAGCACCATCTCTCCAAAGTCCAAACTTCAGCAAAGGTTTCATCTTGTATACCTTTGCCTCGGATTCATCACTTGTAGTTGTCCTCACACAGAAAGAAGCTAAAAATGATGAATGGCCCATATCATTCATGATTACTAGGTTGCAAGGTGCTGAACTGAATTACCCCGAGATTGACAAGAAGGCTTACGCAGTGTACAAAGCGGCAAAGCATTTCTGGCCATACATCTTGGAAAACCATGTCACAGTATTCGTTCCCAACCTAGCTGTTCGCTCACTTTTTGTGTAGCAAGAGCTGGGTGAGAGATGAGGAAACTAGATGGCATGTCTCCAAGAGTATGACCTGGAGTTTAAACTAGTGCATACTATCAAAGGGCAAGGACTCTGCCAAATGGCCGTGGAGGCTGCAAGCTTACACAGGGTTGAAAAATAATGCTGGGAACAAGAAATCAACATGTATCAGATTGACCATGCACCTCAGCAGAGAAACCTTTCTTTGTACTCCGATATCTTGAAATATTTGGCCCACGGTGTAATGGATCCTGTTTTGACTGCACGACAGAAACGCACAATAAGGCTGAAGGCTGCATCCTACCAATTAATACAAGGAAAAATTTTCAAGAAACATTACGATGGAGTTCTACTACGTTGCCTAGAACATGATGAAGCACAGAGCGTCCTGACCAAACTACACGATGGGCCAGCCGGAGGACATTTTGCAGGCGATAACACTACCCACAAAATAATGCGTGCTGGCTACTATTGGCCAACACTCTTCAAGGATGCTCACGTGTGTGTCCGAAATTTTATCCAATGTTAGTGTTAGTGTCAGTCTTTGCAGCCTTCCTCCAATGATCAAACATGCTCTTACAAAGTGATTTTAAGGTTTCAAGGTCAAATTTTGTCATTTCAGTGAGTCTTCAAGCAAAATTTGGTCACTAGGTATTAGGTCTAGGGTTTGTTTTCACTCTTTTCAAATTTGTCCAAATGTCAGTCCTTGTCACGATTCAGATGAGTGTACCATCATTCAGAGGGTGTCATCATCATGTCAAGTTCCACTGGGTCATTTTACACCTTGTTCATGCTTCAGTTGTGCCTAGGTAAGGTTCATTTCCCTCTCCTAGGGTTTTGGAGGTAATTGCTCTTGGATGTTCAAATCATCAGTAAAACTTGTATCCTGATTTTCATACACCTTCCCCTATCCTTAATTTACCTTATTAATCACTTCCCATCACTGAGATCCCCCAAATTCCTCAGTTTCACACAAACCCTAGTTTCTTGCTACAACTTGGCAATTTTCTAGGCTAGGCCTGTGTTTTTCCCTTTTGGACCCCTTCCCCTCACTCAATCTCTGAAATTCCACTTTCCTCTGCTTCCTAACATCCCTCCCTACTTCCCAAAATTTTCTCAAGAATTTAAAAGCCCGTTATCCCCTTCATTTCGATTCATTTCGACAAATCCCTTGTTCCACACATCGGGATAGGTTTCACTCAAATGATGTTTCTGAGCAATAAAAGATGAATTTTGGAAAACTGAGAGCAGTTTTTGTCCAAAATAGGCCAAGAAATAAAAAAATCCTTCATTTTTTACACAGGTGTCATGGTTTTAGAGAAATGTCAAAAATACAATTGCCTTAGGAGAATTGATGCACCTCTGAAGTGACCTTGGAAAAATCAGGATTTCGCCTAGCTTGGTTGGCCAAATGATTTTCTTTATGAGTCAAATGATAGCTAGACACAAAGATCTTTCAAATGAGCTATCATGAGCTCAATTTGGAGTTGATTAACACCTTCAAAAGTTGACTGCAAAAGCACTCTGCCTTGAGGCAGAATCATTTTGCACATTTTGACCAGTCTTGGGAGATTTAATTTTTGACAGGGTAAATGAACTCCAAATTGACAAATTCCAGTTGGGATGGAAATTAGACTCAATAATATTTCCAACGAGCTATCCTGCACCCCATTTGGACACCGGGAAAGTCTCCAAAAGCCTCCTGCAAAAAGGTGCTACGCATTGGGTTTGTGGCGCAGCGCATAGAGCTGCAAGCCCAATTTCACCATAAACTTCTCCAAATTTTCCAAATGTGCTCAAATCTGTGGTGTGGCTGGAGATTGGATATGAGAGTTGAATTTCAAAAAATAAACGATGTTTTCCCATCTCCCATGATCTCATTACTACAGTCTATTCCATCCTATCCCAAGTCACTCATTCCTAAGCCCCACTATCCCTATCCCTTAAACTACTTCATTTCCCACTCTCCCTTTCCCATTTCATTTGTGAAAAATTCACAAACCCCAAGTTCCCAAACATCAAGTGACCGTCCATTATCCCTAAATTATCAAATCTCACTTGATTAAACCCAATTATGCTCGCTGCCCCATTTCCCACAGTCCCATATTGACTTTGACACATTTGGCAATCAGGACAAAGACACCAAATTCTTCATATTCACCTCAGGCAACATAGATGAAGAAGGCATCGAGGAGGCGTGAAAAGACATAATCTTGTCCGAAGCTTCTTTGGCTGAGCATAGTACTTGATGAGGGACCTCCAACCCAAATTTCAAGGAATTTGGAAAAAAATTTGTCATATTTGGATTTTTTTGGTCACAAAACAGATTTTCCTAGCCGACGCATAGCGCCAACTTGCGCGCACTTACGATTAGGAGATCCTCAGGAGGAAAAATTTGCATTTTTGGATTTGTTATGAAAATTTTTGCATGCTCAGGAATGGCCTAAGAATTTCATCAAGTTCTGGGTTGCCTAAAGGGTCAAAAACACCTTGAAAATGGCCTTTCTGCCACTTTTTGCACACACAGGAACCAGTCTTGGGAGATTGAAGTTTTGGGGGGGAAAATGACATCCAAATCCAAAAATTCCACTTGGGTTAGAAAGTAGACAGGCAGGGCTCTCCAACGAGCTATCATGAGCTCAATGTGGACTTCGTGAAGGGCCTAAAATTCAGCTCCAAACTTGTGCTACGCATAGAGATTTTGGGCGCGGCGCATAGAGAATTTTGGCCTATTTTTCACTCAGCAGCTCAGAATTTCGCCTAGTTTTGACCAGTTTCATTTTTTCATGTAATTTTTGATGTAGCTTGATGTAACTTCATGACCATGATGTAATTTTGGCACATTTTTACTTGTTCTAGAAGATTCATTCACCAAAAGGTGAAATGTAAGTGAATGAATCAGTTTCCTAGTATATAGAGGCAAGTTGTTTCATTGCCTATTATTCAGTTCCTAGTTTAGATATGGTTGAAACAGCTCCTAGAATGATGATATTGACCCCTAGAGGCATGGGAATGGGTTAGGCTTGTCTATATCATGTGTTTTCTGAGTCATTTTCAGGGTTGGATACTTGGGAATTGCTTGGCACTTCATTGTACATTTACTTCTGCATTTTTGGCAAAGGAAAGACCAGGGTTTGCAACAATTTTTGGGATCCTTGTGGCTCTGTGTTTTGATGGTGTTTTTCTCCATGTGATTGTAAGTTCACTGATGTTTATGTGTATCATTTCCCTTCTCTGTTCTTCTTAAATTAAACAAATCAGTGTTAAAGGTGGAATTCAATAGCTTTCTTTGCTCTGCCTTTAGTTTTGTTTAATTTTACATGTTTTCATTTGATTGAAGAGGATCCTTGCGACCTCTTGCCCTCTTCAGCTCCTCATCAGTCTAAACCATCCATCCATTCAATTCAAAGCATCAAAACCATTGCCTTCCTTGCCCCAATCAGAGCTCTGCAAAAACTAGGCCTTATCCTCGCACCCAAAACTGCCTTTCCCTTTGATCCAACAAAAACCCCAAAAATCAAAATCAAACTCCTTTATTTATATACCTAGCCTAAAATTAGTTTTTATTTCAGTAATCTCAAGCCCTATTGATACATTTTTCCTGAGATTGACCCGGAGAGAGCCCTCTCCTGTTTTGGTAGGGCTAGCTACCAGACTGAGCATGGTTTGATGTTACCCTGAACTCTGCCTTCCTTCAGCCTGAGGTGGATTTAGGCAATAACAGTTAGAAATTCTCCAATCGGGAAACAAGGCCAGCCACTCCATTACAGTCAGTGGCAGTAGAGGAACCTTTTCAACAATGGGGGTTGGACGTGATTGGAGAAATCCTATCGCACTCCACCAAGCAACATCGTTATATCCTCACTGCTACTGACTATTTCACCAGGTGGGTTGAAGCGATACCATTACGCCAAATCAACGATCAAGATGTAATATATTTTGTCACTCATTCTATCATAACCAGGTTTGGTGTTCCAACCTTCATTGTTTTTGACAATGCAACTTATTTTTTGTCTTTCAAGTTGTATGATTTTGCTTTGGAAAATGGAATTGTACTTAAACACTCTACAAATTATTACCCCCAAGGAAATGGGTTAGCCAAGCCAACTAATAAAAACCTTGTTTGCATCATAAAAAATACTATGTTGTCCCACCAGCGAAACTGGCATAACGCCCTCCATAACGCCCTTTGGGCTGAAAAGGTCACACCCAAATCTTTGCTCGGCACCTCCCCATATTTCCTTGTTTATGGAAAAGAGGTCGTTCTTCCTCCCCACCTATCTCTCCCTGCCCTCCATTTGTCCCAAGAAAGCCGTGGTTCCCCTTGCCCCACCTTGCAAGCCCGAATCAACATATTACTTAAACTGGAGGAGGAAAGGTAAAAAACCCGGGAAAAATTCGCCATCCACCAAAGTTGAATTAAGAGATAGTTTGATAAAAAGTCTGCAGGGAGTAA